>JAVIAB010000024.1:77648163-78033163 GCA_032433765.1 Megaustenia siamemsis | reverse complement strand
GAAATAAAATTAGCACTGCTTCTTTCACTTACACATCTTTGTGTATGTGTGTTGGTTATTTGGTTATTTCGTTATTGAAGGCCCCGGCATCACTGCAAGCGAATTAAAATCTATAATCGCTCAACCGCCCGTGCCAGCGGAATCATCCGAATTAAAACTCATCTCCCAAACAAAGAAAGATAACTCTAGTCCCCATCGTAGCAGTCTCAGCACACGCCAAAAGAAATAAGGCGAAACCGCGCAGAAAGTGAACACAACCAACTGTTCCCTGTCATACGATATCATCATTCATCGTAAACAATTGGAATATCGAAACATGATCAAAACGGATGAGACACACAGCTCACGGTGTGCACACATCACTTAACTCAGTAGCTACTGCAACAAGCCGGACTTGGAATATGAGGAAACTGCAACAAGGAACACTTTTCATGTATAGCCTTCAACTGTTCCCGCCGCCTATCCACCATATACCGGAAGTTCACGTCCTCTTGAAAATGATGATCGTCATTTTTTTTTTTTTATGTATAACGCTTGATGATGTTAGGCCATCGTTGTTGACTCCAATTCCGAACATATAGACACACAGTTAGTCGTCAGATTATCCCCGTCGCACATCAAACAACAGACCGTAAGATTAGCGTACGGCCGGTCTAGGGATATACGATGAATCATTACGATGACGTAGCACACAACAATGTCGTACACACAACAATTTTGCTCCCTTTAGATTCCTGATTACTCTTGTGAAAGCGGACTACGACGAACAAAACACGGTGCAAATTCCCTAAAGAGATAAAACTGCACCTGACGAAGCAGTTTACATTAATGAGTAAGATGTAAATAACTTGCGTCAAGGAATTCCAACAACTGTCATGAACAGCACCAATGTGACGTAAAGCGCAGATTAAGTCTAGACGGATTCTAGTCGAATCCGTTTTGAAGATGTCGCAAAGAAATGACGTCATCTTCTCAAAACAGTTGGTGTCAACAGAGACATGAAAATTCAGTCCCCAAATTGTGACGTCATGACGCTTTATCTGCACTGCTCGAAGAAATGACATTTCGGCTCAAAAAGACTTCAGCAGGACCAACAAAACACACACACACACACACATACACATATACGTATAAGTAAATAAAAGCTTATGGAATACTCCCAGCTCATGTGATGTTACATCATCATACTACTGCATCGTGCAGGCTATCTAATGACACAACGCATGACCATGATGTCTTCCACTATTCGGCAAGCTTAACGTCAAGTGTTGGTACCGTCTCAGCTTTCTGATTTGCTCGACAAAGAAAACTGCTCTCGGAGACATGAATCGACTAGAACTGATACCGTCTCAGCTTTCTGATTTGAGACGTTTTTAATCTAGATGTGTGTTGTTCCTGCTGAAGGCCTTTTGAGCCAAAACGTCTTTCAAATTTGTGCCGCCCATTCTTCTACTTCTTCTTTTCTCTTTCACTGATACCTAAAAGGTGTCGTGGTTTATATCATTTGTCGTTCTTGTGCTGCTCGAACTGTCTGAATTAGTGATTTTCCTTTGTTGTTGCATGTCTCTGTCACTGCATCTATCCATCTTCTTCTGGGTCTTCCTCTTGGTCTTTTTCCATGCATTCTCGAGAAGAACGCCCTTGATGGTGATTGGTGCGGATTCATTCTGACCAGGTGGCCGAACCATTTAAGTTGCTGTTGTTCTATATATTCTTGGCAGGGTTTTGTTCCTACCATTTTTCTTATGGTTTCATTTAGTATTCTATCTTTTCTTGTGTTGTTTGTTACTTTTCTCAAGCATCGCATCTCACATGTATTGCTCTTTCTTAAATGTGATTTAGAAAGGGGCCATGTTTGACTTTCATAGCACAAAGTTGGTATGAAGATGCTATTTATAACTTGTTGTTTAGCTGGCATAGAAATGTTTGACGTTATTATTAACCATACAATTTTTTCTGTTTTTTTTTTCTCCCATTTTTCCGTTATAATCAGCTTTACAGCAGCTTCGTATTTATACTCATTTCTTGACTTTGACGGCCATTCATCCAAAGAAAACACGCAGCTCTGGCGGTGTTACAGTCGCTATTGATGGGATAACACAACTAGCGCTTCTCTTGCGTCACTTAAGAAAAAACACGCCAAAGATGAACATGCAATTAACAATGTTTGTCGTGCTTCCATGTCTGATCCCGGAATATTCTCAACAAATTCCACAGACATTCTATCAAATATTTTAAGACCAGACTCGTATTAATTCTGTTAATTGCAAGCCTCAAGACTTGCAGGCAAATAAATAAAGTCTCGCGCCAGTTTGTAGAAATTAAACCTAATTGAAACATAAATCTGCCAAGCTCTAAAATTGTACATCTGTGGAGGAATCTTGATTAATTTATCTTCATTAAGGTTCTGGAAAAATGTTCATTGAATCTTTAATTTATTTTCAAAAAAATGTTACGGAATATTGAATGAATCTTTAATTTATCGTCAAAAAGATTTTGGAAAATGTTCACTGAATCTTTAATTTATCGTCAAAAAGATGTTGAATTATGTTCGCTGAATCTTTAATTTATAGTGAAAAAGATGTTGACATATGTTCGCTGAATCTTTAATTTATCGTGAAAATAGATATTGGAAAGTATTCACTGAATCTTTCATTTCTCTTCATAGAGATATTGGAAAATGTTCACATCACTGAGATCTTCATTTTGAAGTGAGATTTCCGAACATCTAAACTAGAAAGACAACAATATACCTTTGTTTTTATAACGTGCCTCCACATGATCTTCCTCGTTACTCGAATTAAAGGGCAAATTCGCTGGATAGTGGCATTTATTGGGTCGTTTAGTAAGACCTTACAGCAAAAGTCGCAGGACAGTGGCATTTATTGGGTCGTTTAGTAAGACCTTACAGCAAAAGTCGCAGGACAGTGGCATTTATTGGGTCGTTTTGTAAGACCTTACAGCAAAAGTCGCAGGACAGTGGCATTTATTGGGTCGTTTAGTAAGGCCTTACAGCAAAAGTCGCAGGACAGTGGCTTTTATTGGGTCGTTTAGTAAGACCTTACAGCAAAATTCGCAGGACAGTGGCATTTATTAGGTCGTTTAGTAAGACCTTACAGCAAAAGTCGCAGGATGGTGGCTTTTGTTGGGTCGTTTAGCAAGACCTTACAGCAAAAGTCGCAGGATGGTGGCTTTTATTGGGTCGTTTAGTAAGACCTTACAGCAAAAGTCGCAGGATAGTGGCTTTTATTGGGTCGTTTAGTAAGACCATACAGCAAAAGTTCCAGGATAGTGGCTTTTATTGGGTCGTTTAGTAAAACATTACAGCAAAAGTCGCAGGATGGTGGCTTTTATTGGGTCGTTTAGTAAGACCTTACAGCAAAAGTCGCAGGATAGTGGCTTTTATTGGGTCGTTTAGTAAGACCTTACAGCAAAATTCGCAGGACAGTGGCTTTTATTGGGTCGTTTAGTAAGACATTACAGCAAAAGTCGCAGGATAGTGGCTTTTATTGGGTCGTTTAGTAAGACCTTACAGCAAAAGTCGCAGGACAGTGGCATTTATTGGGTCGTTTAGTAAGACCTTACAGCAAAAGTCGCAGGACAGTGGCATTTATTGGGTCGTTTTGTAAGACCTTACAGCAAAAGTCGCAGGACAGTGGCATTTATTGGGTCGTTTAGTAAGACCTTACAGCAAAAGTCGCAGGACAGTGGCTTTTATTGGGTCGTTTAGTAAGACCTTACAGCAAAATTCGCAGGACAGTGGCATTTATTAGGTCGTTTAGTAAGACCTTACAGCAAAAGTCGCAGGATGGTGGCTTTTATTGGGTCGTTTAGCAAGACCTTACAGCAAAAGTCGCAGGATGGTGGCTTTTATTGGGTCGCTTAGTAAGACCTTACAGCAAAAGTAGCAGGATAGTGGCATTTATTGGGTCGTTTAGTAAGACCTTACAGCAAAACTCGCAGGACAGTGGCTTTTATTGGGTCGTTTAGTAAGACATTACAGCAAAAGTCGCTGGATAGTGGCTTTTATTGGGTCGTTTAGTAAGACCTTACAGCAAAAGTCGCAGGACAGTGGCTTTTATTGGGTCGTTTAGTAAGACCTTACAGCAAAAGTCCCAGGATAGTGGCTTTTATTGGGTCGTTTAGTAAAACATTACAGCAAAAGTCGCAGGATGGTGGCTTTTATTGGGTCGTTTAGTAAGACCTTACAGCAAAAGTCGCAGGATAGTGGCTTTTATTGGGTCGTTTAGTAAGACCTTACAGCAAAATTCGCAGGACAGTGGCTTTTATTGGGTCGTTTAGTAAGACATTACAGCAAAAGTCGCAGGATAGTGGCTTTTATTGGGTCGTTAATAAGACTTTACAGCAAAATTCGCAGGACAGTGGCTTTTATTGGGTCGTTTAGTAAGACCTTACAGCAAAAGTCGCAGGATAGTGGCTTTTATTGGGTCGTTTAGTAAGACCTTACAGCAAAAGTCGCGGGATGGTGGCTTTTATTGAGTCGTTTAGTAAGACCTTACAGCAAAAGTCGCACTACAGTGGTTTTTATTGGGTCGCTTAGTAATACCTTACAGCAAAAGTCGCACTTCAGTGGTTTTTATTGGGTCGTTTAGTAAGACCTTACAGCAAAATTCGCAGGACAGTGGCTTTTATTGTGTCGTTTAGTAAGACCTTACAGCAAAAGTCGCAGGATAGTGGCTTTTATTGGGTCGTTTAGTAAGACCTTACAGCAAAAGTCGCGGGATGGTGGCTTTTATTGAGTCGTTTAGTAAGACCTTACAGCAAAAGTCGCACTACAGTGGTTTTTATTGGGTCGCTTAGTAATACCTTACAGCAAAAGTCGCACTTCAGTGGTTTTTATTGGGTCGTTTAGTAAGACCTTACAGCAAAATTCGCAGGACAGTGGCTTTTATTGTGTCGTTTAGTAAGACCTTACAGCAAAAGTCGCAGGATAGTGGCTTTTATTGGGTCGTTTAGTAAGACCTTACAGCAAAAGTCGCGGGATGGTGGCTTTTATTGGGTCGTTTAGTAAGACCTTACAGCAAAAGTCGCAGGATAGTGGCTTTTATTAAGTCGTTTGGTAAGACCTTACAACAAAAGTCGCAGGATAGTGGTTTTTATTGGGTCGTTTAGTAAGACTTAAAAACAAACGTCGCAGGATAGTAGTTTTTTTGGGTCGTTTAGTAAGACCTTACAGCAAACGTCGCAGGATAGTGGTTTTTATTGGGTCGTTTAGTAAGACCTTACAACAAAAGTCGCTGGATAGTGGCTTTTATTGGGTTGTTTAGTAAGACCTTACAGGAAAAGCCGCTGGATAGTGGCTTTTTTTGAGTCGTTTAGTAAGACCTTACAGCAAAAGTGGCTGGATAGTGGCTTTTATTGGGTCGTTTAGTAAGACCTTACAGCAAAAGTGGCTGGATAGTGGCGTTTATTGGGTCGTTTAGTAAGACATTACAGCAAAAGTCGCTGGATAGTGGCTTTTATTGGGTCGTTTAGTAAGACCTTACAGCAAAAGTGGCAGGATAGTGGCTTTTATTGGGTCGTTTAGTAAGACCTTTCAGCAAAAGTCGCAGGATAGTGGCTTTTATTGGGTCGTTTAGTAAGACATTACAGCAAAAGTCGCAGGATAGTGGTTTTTATTGGGTTGTTTAGTAAGACCTTACAACAAACGTCGCAGGATAGTGGTTTTTATTGGGTCGTTTAGCAAGACCTTACAGCAAAAGTGAGAAATGTAATTTCTTCGAGCAGTGCAGATATGGCGTCATGACGTCACGAATTGGGGACTGGATTTTCATATCCCTGTTGACACCAACTGTTTTGACAAGATGACGTCATTTCTTTGCGACATCTTCAAGTTGGATAGAGCAGACACAGAGCCATCGCTGGGCCAAGCTGAGGGCGATAGGCAGTTATAAGCTTTCGTTGATTTTCATACCAGAATTACAATGAAATAAAGGTAGACTTGTATTATATTTGATCAATCTTGTCTGCATTTTGTTGTATTATAATATAATTGTATCATTGTAACACTTGTATTACAATATAATTGTATCATTGTAACACTTGTATTACAATATAATTGTATCATTGTAACACTTCTATTACAATATAATTGTATCATTGTAACACTTGTATTACAATATAATTGTATCATTGTAACACTTGTATTACAATTGTTTTATACATCACTTTGTTATACATTTTTTGTTTGTTTCCGTTCGCCAACTGTCACTTATGGCGAAATGCCTAGGATCTAAGAACTGAATTGTGCGAGTTAATCATATTTTATCATGCCAGCTGTGTGCACAGGGGTCCCTCGCCGCACATATAACATCTGACGGCAGATAACTCCGTCTTCGGAGGTACTCGTATTTGTTGTGTGGATGAGTAGTTAACGTTTCAAGGCGGGCCTCGCTGCTGAGACCAGGGGTGGTTGTCGAAGATAGAAATCATAAACATAAAAATCTCAACTGGCTCAGCGGTGATATGAACTCACAACCTCTCTGTCTCGAGACCGACGTCTTGCCTCGAGACAAATTAGCACTCCCCGCCTCCCCCCCCCCCCCCGCCCCAAAAAAAAAAATTGTATATTTATATATATACACATGTGTATTTAAATCGTTACGGAGTCATCTCCATGTTTCCTTATATGTGATGCTCGTTCACCGGCCAAAAACGAAGATAGTAAGGTAAGATTCAATAAAATACGATGGCAGAGAGTTAATTTGTTCATGTTATTTCAAATAACATATTGATCATTGCTCAGTAAACACGCCACTATCTGGAAGCTTATGGAACACTGCCAGCTCATGTGATGCTACATCATCACACTACTGCATCGTGCAGGCTATCTAATGACACAGCTCATGACCATGATGTCTTCCACTATTCTGCAAGCTTAACGTCAATTATTGGTACCGTCTTAGCTTTCTGACATTTTGAATTTGCTCCGTACAAATATTCTTCAATCATTCATAGCTCATACATTTCTAAATTAGAGTTCTCCGTTTCATCTCGTTTGTATTCCCAACCTACAATTACAAATAAAATACAACGTGTTAGTAAAACACTGAAACATCCAGTACCAGATCCTGACTTACGCATACAGCCCCTTGGTAAAATACTGGCACAAATTTTATAGGCCTACGGATACAGTCTGTTGGTAAAATATTTACACATGATGTACGGACTCCTGATCTACAGACACAACCTGTTGGTAAAATATGACACATCATTAACGGACCAATGAATAGAACGTCTAAATAAAACACTGACACATTGTCAGCACACAGACTTTCCATGCTGCTACTAAAAGTTGATCCAACAATCTAAACTTGATTCCCATCCTCTCAAGTTTAAATTATATTTCTAAACGTCATCTCGTCTAGACTTCATCTCTTCTAGACTTCATCTCTTCTGGACTTCATCTCTTCTAGACTTCATCTCTTCTAGACTTCATCTCTTTTAGACTTCATCTCTTCTGGACTTCATCTCTTCTAGACTTCATCTCTTCTGGACTTCATCTCTTCTAGACTTCATGTCTTCTAGACTTTATCTCTTCTAGACTTCATCTCTTCTAGACTTCATCTCTTCTAGACTTCATGTCTTCTAGACTTCATCTCTTCTAGACTTCATCTCTTCTAGACTTCATCTCTTCTGGACTTCATCTCTTCTAGACTTTATCTCTTCTAGACTTTATCTCTTCTAGACTTCATCTCTTCTAGACTTCATCTCTTCTGGACTTCATCTCTTCTAGACTTTATCTCTTCTAGACTTTATCTCTTCTAGACTTCATCTCTTCTAGACTTCATCTCTTCTGGACTTCATCTCTTCTAGACTTTATCTCTTCTGGACTTCATCTCTTCTAGACTTCATGTCTTCTAGACTTCATCTCTTCTAGACTTCATCTCTTCTAGACTTTATCTCTTCTGGACTTCATCTCTTCTAGACTTCATCTCTTCTAGACTTCATCTCTTCTGGACTTCATCTCGTCTAGACTTCATCTCTTCTAGACTTTATCTCTTATAGACTTCATCTCTTCTAGACTTCATCTCTTCTGGACTTCATCTCTTCTAGACTTCATCTCTTCTAGACTTCATCTCTTCTGGACTTCATCTCTTCTAGACTTTATCTCTTCTAGACTTCATCTCTTCTAGACTTCATCTCTTCTGGACTTCATCTCTTCTAGACTTCATCACTTCTAGACTTCATCTCTTCTAGATTTCATCACTTCTGGACTTCATCTCTTCTAGACTTCATCACTTCTGGACTTGAAGTTAATGGAGCAACTAAGTTAAGAGCAACTAAGTTAATGGAGCAACTAAGTTAATGGAGCAACACAGTTAATGGAGCAACTAAGTTAATGGAGCAACTAAGTTAATGGACCAACTAAGTTAACGGAGCAACACAGTTAATGGAGCAACTAAGTTAATGGAGCAACTAAGTTAATGGAGCAACTAAGTTAATGGAGCAAAAAAATTAATATAGCCCTAAATTATTACAGTACTTAAATAAGATGAGCACACAAGTTAGTGGAGCACTCAGATTAGCGAGACACTTAGGTTAGTGGAAGTACCAGTCGAGGAGAGATGTTAGCATTAAGTGAGCACGTAAACTAGTGAAGAACTCAAAATGTAGAAACGCTTGAGTATTTGGACTATAAGTTCGTGAAATATACAAATTAATGGTGTAAATGATTTTGTTGAGCACTTTATTAGGTGGCTCGCACAAGTGGAGCACTGTTTTAATAGAGCACCGAGTTAAAAAGTTTGCACGAACAAGCATAGCAGGTGGGCAGTAGAGCCCTCAAGTTAATGAAGTATTGTAACTGATGGAGAACAGGTGCTAGGGGGAGGGGGGACTGGGGATATAATAGGAGCACTGAAATTAATAGAGCCCACAATTTAGCTGAGCTCCAAATTTAGAAAGAAAGCACAGAGATTTTTGTAGAACGTTAAATATCGGAGCATTGAAATTGGTGTTTTTATAGTGCACAGGATAGTAAATTTAGAATTTAGTGGATCAACTAAGGAGAAGACAAATTCATCATCATCTTTGCGTGCCCTCTCCGCATCGAAGGTTGGCTACCATGGAGCAAAATTCTGCCCTCTTTCTGCTTTGATAGTGCAGGTTTTCATACGCTGACTTGTCAATTTTTTAATGTTACTCGTCTATGTTTGTCTTGGTCTGCCTCAGCCTTATTTTACTTTGTATTTTCCCTTCCGAAATTACATTTAGCAGGCTGCTGCGTGTTTTAACATGCCCCCCAAAAATCACATTTGTCTTGATCGAATTGTGTTTAGTAGTTCTCTTTTCATGTTTAGTTGTTTTAAAACTTCATCGTTTGTTTTCTTTTCTTTCAATCCAATTCTCCCTATTCTTCTATAAAGCCACATTTTAAGGGCTTCATTTTGTTGTTCTGTTTTCGTGTCTAATGTCTATGCACCATATATGAATGTTGAGAAAATATAACATTTTGCTATTCTTAGTTTTAGCCCTGGTATTATTTGTATTGTGCCTAATGCCTTGCAAAATATACTAAAATTGCATTTTGCTATTTCTATTCTTTTGTTTATTTCAGTTGTATATTTTCCATCACTGGTTACAGTATGTCCAAGGTAGTTGTGTCTCTGAACGAAGACAAATTAGAATTTAGAATATTCCTCTTTTTTTCAACTCCCTGTGGAGCATAGGTCTTCAACAAACACTTACCATTCCATTCTGCTTCTTATCATTAATTTCAGATAGCTCCATATCTTTCCCATCATCTTCATCTCTGCTTCCACCTGTCTTCTCCGAGAACATTTTGGCCTTCCTTAGAATGTAACATATTACCTATTGTATATTTTATTTTTTTGAATGTTATCGATTCACGGCACGTGATAAATGTTTACTTCCGGTACGGCCTGTCAGGGGGAGTGTCTGAAGAGCTCGACATTAGCACGTGTTGTGACGTCACAAGTTGTTGCATTTATTTCCGAGGCTCAGACGAGTTCACATGGGGTAAGCGAGCTCATCCTTGAGTTATGGCCAGTTCCATGAGATGATTGTGTTGCAAAACAGCCAACCGGCAGCATTCATGATGTTGTAGACGTTCACTCAACATATGTCAAACAGAATGTAGGAAACAATGGTCAACGTTTAATGGCAGACTGTCTACGCCTGGTGTATTAATGCAGGTATATGTTCACAAAGGGAGAGTTAGATAAGGACATCGTGGGATAACTGCTCATAGGAAAGTAATTTCATGCGGATATCGCTGGAGTTATTGACAGTAACAGCAGGAGTCAGTAAGATTGTAGTTCCACTTGTGCAACCCTGGAGTTATTAACATTAACAGCAGGAGTCAGTAACATTGTAGTTCCACTTGTGTGTCGCTGGAGTTATTGACAGTAGCAGCAGGAGTCAGTAAGATTGTAATTCCACTTGTGTAATCCTGGAGTTATTGACAGTAACAGCAGGCGTCAGTAAGATTGTAGTTCCACTTGTGTAATCCTGGAGTTATTGACAGTAACAGCAGAAGTCAGTAAGATTGTAATTCTACTTGAGTATACCTGGAGTTATTGGCAGTAACAGCAGGAGTCAGAAAGATTGTAGTTCTACTTGAGTATCCCTGGAGTTATTGACAGTAACAGCAGGAGTCAGTAAGATTGTAGTTCTACTTGAGTATCCCTGGAGTTATTGACAGTAACAGCAGGAGTCAGTAAGATTGTAGTTCTACTTGAGTATCCCTGGAATTATTGACAGTAACAGCAGGAGTCAGTAAGATTGTAGTTCTACTTGAGTATCCCTGGAGTTATTGACAGTAACAGCAGGAGTCAGTAAGATGGTAGTTCTACTTGAGTATTCCTGGAGTTATTGACAGTAACAGCAGGAGTCAGTAAGATTGTAGTTCTACTTGTGTATCCCTGGAGTTATTGACAGTAACAGCAGGAGTCAGTAAGATTGTAGATCCACTTGAGTATCCCTGGAGTTAATGACAGTAACAGCAGGAGTCAGTAAGATTTTAGTTCCACTTGAGTATCCCTGGAGTTAATAACAGTAATAGCAGGAGTCAGTAAGATTTTAGTTCCACTTGAGTATCCCTGGAGTTAATGACAGTAACAGCAGGAGTCAGTAAGATTTTAGTTCCACTTGAGTATCCCTGGAGTTAATGACAGTAATAGCAGGAGTCAGTAAGATTTCAGTTCCACTTGAGTATCCCTGGAGTTAATGACAGTAATAGCAGGAGTCAGTAAGATTTTAGTTCCACTTGAGTATCGCTGGAGTTATTGACAGTAATAGCAGGAGTCAGTAAGATTTTAGTTCCACTTGAGTATCCCTGGAGTTATTGACAGTAATAGCAGGAGTCAGTAAGATTTTAGTTCCACTTGAGTATCCCTGGAGTTAATGACAGTAATAGCAGGAGTCAGTAAGATTTTAGTTCCACTTGAGTATCGCTGGAGTTATTGACAGTAATAGCAGGAGTCAGTAAGATTTTAGTTCCACTTGAGTATCCCTGGAGTTATTGACAGTAATAGCAGGAGTCAGTAAGATTTTAGTTCCACTTGAGTATCCCTGGAGTTAATGACAGTAATAGCAGGAGTTAGTAAGATTTTAGTTCCACTTGAGTATCGCTGGAGTTATTGACAGTAATAGCAGGAGTCAGTAAGATTTTAGTTCCACTTGAGTATCCCTGGAGTTATTGACAGTAATAGCAGGAGTCAGTAAGATTTTAGTTCCACTTGAGTATCCCTGGAGTTAATGACAGTAATAGCAGGAGTCAGTAAGATTTTAGTTCCACTTGAGTATCGCTGGAGTTATTGACAGTAATATCAGGAGTCAGTAAGATTTTAGTTCCACTTGAGTATCGCTGGAGTTATTGACAGTAACGACAGGAGTCAGTAAGATTGTAGTTCCACATGAGTATTGCTGGAGTTATTGACAGTAACGACAGGAGTCAGTAAGATTGTAGTTCCAAGTTACTGTCAGAGGTTCTTGCTCCCCAAATGTTCACTTTCCTTTTGCTTGGGAGAACTCCTTCATATCTTGAATGGATGCCCAATCTATACATCTCGGTTATTTGTAACCATCGTTGAGATCCTCTCATTCCGCAGTACTTGCCATGCACACAACCTTCACATTTTTCCTCCCTGCATCAAGTTAATTCATTCAGAACAATCCGACTGGATAGTATCGCGTGTAAAATATGATTGTCTCCCCTTGTTTGATTGAATGTTGTCAAATGAAAGACTCGAGTTCAAAGGCTACCAGAAGACATATATTTTTTTTATTTTTAAAAAGGTGTATTAATCTGTGGTTTCATTATGACGTTACCCTCCCCTTATCTCTTGGGTAGAGAGATGCGATGTCTAGCCCTTTCGGATAACGGCAACAAACAGGAGGTCCCGAGTGCATTCGCGCACGTTAAAAAACCTTGGCAGCTGAAATAAAAAACAAGAGTAAGACGTAAATATGGTCACTGCTAGAAATATGGTCTGAGCGGAGAATGTTGAGAATAGACAGCTAAGAAGAGTCATGAAAACATTCTGAGAGGGGCCAAAGCAAAAAGGAGAGCTAATTTCTAATATTATGAAGAAACAATAACTTTCTGTGACCATATAATGAGAAGAGAACAGCTGGAATATATTGTGACAACTGGGAAAATTGAGGGACGAAGAGGTAGAGGGAATCAAAGAGCTTAAGAGAATGACTTGGCGGAAAGTCAACAACAGAAATTATAAATAACTGTCGAGATCGAAAGTTGTGGAGAGACATGTTCACCTACGCCGGAATGCATGGTACGTCATGATGATGATGGCCACTGACAGGGCAACAGCAGAGACCTACCTACACCGTGCATCCCATGCCGTGCCACGGAGTTCGTGCACGTGGGCCAGGAATCTCCCCGGACTTTCTCGAGGGGGATATTGGAACACCTGTGGGACCGTCGGGTGTGCAGTGGTAATGATCCTAACAACACACGATGTAGTCTTGTGTTGCCGCCTTATGCCTTCAAGTTTTTATCATCCCTTCTCATTTTCACCATCGTTCTTCTTTCCTTCATCATTTGCCTTTCAGCGTCAAAGAGAGAGAAAGAGAGAGAGAGAGCGCGCGAGAGTGAGAGAGGGAGAGAAAGTTTGCGATCTTTGCTGCTTTTGTTCTCTCCTGCTGTAGTTTTCCCTATTGTTATCTAATGTTTCATCTATCCATCATTTTCGTGGTTGGCTCTTGTGTCTGGTCATCACTGCATTCTAATTAATCTCCGCTATCAAAATGGCGTACCGAAGGAAACAATAAAAAATAAACAAACACATAATCTCACATAAGAAACGCTAAAAATAGATTAATAGTACAGTGTATTAGCCAGACCTAGGGCACTCTGCAGGAGCGACTGCAACCAACCAAACCTCACGATATGGTAGATCTTTGCTGTCGCTGTACAAGAAACCAAACGACGTCCACAATCCACTAATTGCTGTCTCGGTCTATTGATTGAAGAATTATTCGCGCGTCCACTCTGTAATCTGCGTTCACGTCAGGATATCTGCGCTCAAAAGATGTGTGATATTTAACTCTGTTGTTCTTGGAGCAGATTGATTTGTTTCATCCGAGGAAGTCGCACGGTTTTGACATAGACAAATTCCAATCTTGACCACTGCGTTGAACGGTTCTTGAATGGTGCAAGAGCGAGTAGAGCCTGTCCTTTGGTTTCTTTCCGTCCTTAAGTTGGTAGTAAAACATTTGTTTGGGTATACGAATGTTTTCCATTCTTCTTAGATGACCCAGCCTGTTCTGACTACGAGGACATAAATATGCCGATAATTAAAATAATCTGGACACACGTACTCTACCACGTACTCTAATGACGGGGATCGCTTCCTCCCTCGCTATTATTGTAATCATATAATATACTTTCTCTATCGTTGTAATCATTTAATATAAGCTCTCTATAGTTGTAATTATATACTTTACTCTCTACAGAAGGTCGAACATTACCTACATAAAGCCAGAAGGTCGAACACTACCTACATAAAGCCAGAAGGTCGAACACTACCTACATAAAGCCAGAAGGTCGAACACTACCTACATAGAGCCAGAAAGTCGAACATTACCTACATAGAGCCAGAAAGTCGAACACTACCTACATAAAGCCAGAAGGTCGAACACTACCTACATAGAGCCAGAAAGTCGAACATTACCTACATAGAGCCAGAAAGTCGAACACTACCTACATAGAGCCAGAAAGTCGAACATTACCTACATAGAGCCAGAAAGTCGAACATTAACTACATAGAGCCAGAAAGTCGAACATTACCTTGTCGGATATGTTATCCACGAAAAGCATAATGTTAATCTCTATTTATTGTTGTTATCCAGACTCCTTCAGCAGACTGTTAGATAGAGTGGTGTCAGCCTTGTACCCGCTGGTTACAGTCGCTGGAGAGAACTGAAGTTTGCTAGAGGCAGAAATCAGGGACCATAGGGAGATTAACTGAAATAACAAATAGTGAAATGTTTCCACACGATTTAACCCAATTTCTTCAATGATTTTCACGGAAAAATTAAATTAATTCTAAAAAAATATTGGACAACAAAATACAAATTCAGCACACAGAATTAAATAACAAAAACTTGAAATTCTCCTAGAATTAGACCTGAACAAGTTTCAGTTGTATTTTGTTTGAAATATTTGGCACATTCGCCGTGTCTGTAGTTCACAGGTCAAAGTTAACGCCCAACCTCGGACAGCAGCTATCGTGTGCTCATTTCACACTTGCTCGTGACCTCTGAACAATCAGGGAGGAACCAGCGAGCGGTACAGTTGTGGCAGTAGTCATCGCTGAAGAAAAAACATTGAAAGATGAGGTGAACACGATGATAATTCCTCAACAAATTTGGAAGCTGTTATCATTATTGTATCATAGCATACAACTAATCTAAGGTATGCTGATGATACAGTCTTCGTTGCTAAATGTGAAGATGAGTTACAATAATTATTAGACATTATAATGAAAGAAATCAAAAATAATGGACTCAGCCTGAATAGCAAAATAACAGAAGTAATGGTAACAACAAAGACAACATTATCACCGCATTGCACAATAAAGACAAGTGGAGCAATATTAAAACAGCTAAATGAATTTAAATATCTGCGAAATTTGTTAACCTCAGATGGTAGATGTACAACAGAGGTGAGATGGTAGATGTACAACAGAGGTGAGAAGGTAGATGTACAACAGAGGTGAGATGGTAGATGTACAACAGAGGTGAGATGGTAGATGTACAACAGAGGTGAGATGGTAGATGTACAACAGAGGTGAGATGGTAGATGTACAACAGAGGTGAGATGGTAGATGTACAACAGAGGTGAGATGGTAGATGTACAACAGAGGTGAGATGCGGAATGGCTCAGACAAAAGCAGTTTTCTAAAAAATGAGGAAGATACAATTAAATTCATTTTTGACAATAGAAACAAGAAAAAGAGTTCTTAAATGTTATGTAGAGCCAGTTTTAAAATATGGATGTAAATCATGGACAATATGACAACAGACAAAAAAATCACTGGAGGCTGTAGAAATGTGGTTTTGTAGAAGAATGTTGAGAATACCATGGACAGCTAAGAAGAGTAATGAAAACTTTCTGAAAGAGGCCAAAGCAAAAAGAGAGCTCATTTCCAATATTAGGAAGAAACAATCATCATTTTTTGGCCACGTAATGAGAAGAGAAGAACTGGAATATATTGTAAGAACTGGGGAAAAAAAACTGGAGATGGAGGGAAGCAAAGAGAAAACATACCAGACAGCTTAAGAGAATGGCCTGGCAGAAAGTCAACAACGGAAATAATAAAAAAAACTGTCGAGATCGAAAGTTGTGTAGAGACATGATCACCTACGCCAGCAGGCACGGTATTTCATGATTATGATAATAGCATACAGGAACTGTGATGATTATCGCCTGTAGGATATAGAAAATGTCATGATTGTCGCCTGTAGGATATAGAAAATGTCATGATTGTCGCCTGTAGGATATAGAAAATGTCATGATTGTCGCCTGTAGGATATAGAAAATGTCATGATTGTTGGCCGTAGGATATATGCCATGTCAGGACTGTCGCCTGGTGATACAGCAAATGCCATGATTGTCGTTTGTTGGATATAACAAATATTTTGAATGTCGCCTGTGATATAGAAAATGTTATAATTGACGTATGTTAGTATATTGAAAACGTCATGATTGCATTGCCGTCTGCAGGATATATAAATTGTAATGAATGGTGTCTGTAGTATATGTAAAATGCCAGAATTGTCGCCTTATGGTATAGAAAATGGTAAGATTGTTACTTTTAGGATATTCAAAAATGTCATGATAATCGCCTGTAGGTTATAGAAAATGTCATGATTGTCAATTATATTATTTAGAAAATGTTTTGATTCTCGTTTGTATGATATAGAAAACGCCATGATTGTCGCCTGTAGTATATAGAAAATGTCATGATTGTCTCCTGCAGGGCACACAATGATATGATTGTCGTCTGTAGGATATAGCAAATGTCGTGATTGTTTCCTGTATGATAAACAAAATGACATGATTGTCACCTTTGACATAAATAAAATTTCGTTATCGTTGCCTATAGGATATAGAACATGATATGACTGTCGTGTTCAGCATATAGAAAATGGTACAATTGTCGTCTGTGAAATATTGCAAATGTCGTGATTGTTGCCTACAGGATGTACACGAATATATGATTGTCGTCTGTAGGAAATAGGAAATGTCATGATTGTCGGCTATATGATATAGCAAATGTCATAATTGTCACCTGTGGAATATAGAAAAAGTCATGATTGTTGTCTGTAGGATATGGACAATTTATGATTGTCGTCGGTGCAGCATATGCAGAAATTCTGCATGTCGTCATATAGAAAATGTCATGAATTGTCATTTCTATCTCTATAGAAAATCAGTCTATAGAAAATCAGTCATGAAGCCTATAGAAAATGTCATGAATGCCGTCAGAAAACTATAGAAAATGTCATGACCGCCGTCAGTAAACTATAGAAAATGTCCTGACTGCCGTCAGTAAACTATAGAATATGTCATGACCGCCGTCAGTAAACTATAGAAAATGTCATGACCGCCGTTAGTAAACTATAGAAAATGTCATGACCGCCGTCAGTAAACTATAGAAAATGTCCTGACTGCCGTCAGTAAACTATAGAATATGTCATGACCGCCGTCAGTAAACTATAGAAAATGTCATGACCGCCGTTAGTAAACTATAGAAAATGTCATGACCGCCGTCAGTAAACTATAGAAAATGTCATGACTGCCGTCAGTAAACTATAGAAAATTTCATGAATGCCGTCAGTAAACTATAGAAAATGTCATGACCGCAGTCAGTAAACTATAGAAAATGTCATGACTGGCGTCAGTAAACTATAGAATATGTCATGACTGGCGTCAGTAAGCTATAGAAAATGTCATGACCGCCGTCAGTAAACTATAGAAAATGTCATGACCGCCGTCAGTAAACTATCGAAAATGTCATGACCGCCGTCAGTAAACTATAGAAAATGTCATGACCGCCGTCAGTAAACTATAGAAAATGTCATGACTGCCGTCAGTAAACTATCGAAAATGTCATGACTGGCGTCAGTAAACTATAGAAAATGTCATGACTGCCGTCAGTAAACTATCGAAAATGTCATGAATGCCGTCAGTAAACTATAGAAAATGTCATGAATGCCGTCAGTAAACTATAGAAAATGTCATGACTGCCGTCATTAAACTATAGAAAATGTCATGACTGCCGTCAGTAAACTATAGAAAATGTCGTGATTGTCGTCTTTATGATGTAGAAAATGTTATGATTGTTGCGTTTGGGATATAGAAAATGACATGATTGTCGCTTGTGGGATACAGAAAAAATCATGATTGTCGCATAATAAGACGTGTAAACTGTAATGATTGTAAAGAGATAATAAAGAGATGAAAACGGATATATAGAAATACGGAGAGATACAAAAGTGTTAAAAGAAGATAAAGGGGAGGCAAAGAAATACAGTGAGAGATACAATATAAATACAGATAAAGAGTGAGATACTGAGATAAAGCGATGCAATGGTGAGAAAGGGAAATAACGAGCAAGATAGAGAGCTAAGAAGATATACATGGCAAGAGAGATAAAGACAGCATGAGAGAAAGAACGCAAAATAGCTACAGTGGTAGAGAAAGAGAGTCGTAAATAGACAGAGAGCGAGAGATTACAACCATTCTTACTGACTCCCGCTGATACCAATTTTTCTCATAGCTACATTTTTTTCTTAGCTTAATTTTTCTCATTGCTTAATTTTCCACATAGCTAATTTTTTTCCTCATAGCTCAATTTTCCTCATAGCTTGATTTTCCTTATAGCTCAATTTTCCACAAAGCTCAATTTTCCTCATAGCTCAATTTTCTCATAGCTCAATTTTCCTCATAGCTCAATTTTTCTCATAGCTCAATTTTTCTCATAGCTCAATTTTTCTAATAGCTTAATTTCTCTCATAGCTCAATTTTTCTCATAGCTCAATTTTTCTCAAAGCTCAATTTTTCTCATAGCTCAATTTTTCGCATAGCTCAATTTGTCTCATAGCTCAATTTTTCTCATAGCTCAATTTTTCTAATAGCTTAATTTCTCTCATAGCTCAATTTTTCTCATAGCTCAATTTTTCTCATACCTAAATTTTTCTAATAGCTTAATTTCTCTCATAGCTCAATTTTTCACATAGCTGAATTTGTATAAGATACAGCTACCATTGCTCAGTTTTTCTAAGACAGTGCTACCATCTCCCAGCTGTCTTAAGACACAGCTACCACCTCCCAGCTGTCTTAAGATACAGCTACCACCTCCCAGCTGAGTTAAGATACAACTACCACCTTCCAGCTGTCTTAAGATACAGCTACCAACTCCCAGCTGTCTTAAGATACAGCTACCACCTCCCAGATGTCCTAAGACACAACTACTTATCTCCCAGCTTTCCTAATATACATTTACCTCTCCCAGATGTCCTAAGATACATTTACCACTCCCAGATGTCCTAAGATACATTTACCTCTCACAGATGTCCTACGATATATTTACCTCTCTCAGATGTCCTAAGATACATTTACCTCTCCCAGATGTCGTAAGATACATTTACCTCTCCCAGATGTCCTAAGATACATTTACCTCTCCCAGAGGTCCTAAGATACATTTACCTCTCCCAGATGTCCTAAGATACATTTACCTCTCCCAGAGGTCCTAAGATATATTTACCTCTCCCAGATGTCCTAAGATACATTTACCTCTCCCAGATGTCCTAAGATATATTTACCTCTCCCAGCTTTCATAATATACATTTACCTCTCCCAGATGTCCTAAGATATATTTACCTCTCCCAGATGTCCTTAGATACATTTACCTCTCCCAGATGTCCTAAGATACATTTACCTCTCCCAGAGGTCCTAAGATACATTTACCTCTCCCAGATGTCCTAAGATACATTTACCTCTCCCAGATGTCCTAAGATACATTTGCCTCTCCCAGATGTCCTAAGATACATTTACCTCTCCCTGATGTCCTAAGATACATTTACCTCTCCCTGATTTCCTAAGATATATTTACCTCTCTCAGATGTCCTAAGATACATTTACCTCTCCCAGATGTCCTAAGATACATTTACCTCTCCCAGATGTCCTAAGATACATTTACCTCTCCCAGATGTCCTAAGATACATTTACCCTCTCCCAAATGTCCTAAGATACATTTACCCTCTCCCAAATGTCCTAAGATACAACTTCTCCCTCCCAGCTGTCATAAGATACAGCTACCGCCGTCACAGCAGTTCTAAGATGCATTTACTCTTTCCCAGCTCTCTTAAGATATATATCCTTCCAGCTGTCCTTAGCTACATTTACCGCCCTCCCAGCTGTCGTTAGATACATTTACCCCTCATCCCAGCTGTCCTAAGAATTAACTACCGCCCTCCCAGTTTCCAAAGTTACATGTAACCCCTCCCAGCTCTCCTAATATATATTAGCCCCTCCAAGTTGTCCTAGGAAACAACTAACCCCTCCCAGCTGTCGCAGGATACAACTAAAGCTTTCCCAGCTACCCTAAGATATTTTTACCCCCTCTCAGATATCCTAGGATACAATTAACCCTTCCCAGCTGTTCTAAGATATATTTATCCCCTCCATGATGTCCTAGGATACAACTAACCCCTCCCAGATGTCCCAGGATACAACTAACCCCTCCCAGCTTTACTATGTTATAGCTAACCTCTCTGAGCTGTCCTACAACTACCACCTCCTACCTGTCCTAACATATAACTACTACCTCCCACCTGTCCTAAAATATAACTACTACCTCCCATCTGCCCTAACATATAACTACAACCTCCCACCTGTCCTAACATATAACTACCCCCTCCGATCTGTCCTAACATATAACTACCACCTCCCACTAACTGTACCACCTCCCACCTATCCTAACATATAAGTACCACCTCCCACCTATCCTAACATATAACTACAAGCTCCCACCTGTCCCATAACATATAACTACTAACCCCTCCCACCTATCCTAACATATAACTACCACCTCCCAGATGCCCTAACATATAACTACCCCCTATCACTTGTCCTAACATATAACTACCCCCTCCCACCTGTCCTAACATATAACTACCACCTCTCACCTGTCCTAACATATAACTACCACCTCCCACCTGCCCTAACATATAACTACCACCTCCCACCTGCCCTAACATATAACTACCACATCCCACCTGTCCTAACATATAACTACCCCCTCCCACCTGTCCTAACATATAACTACCACATCCCACCTGTCCTAACATATAGCTACCACCTCCCACCTGCCCTAACATATAACTACCACCTCCCACCTGCCCTAACATATAACTACCACCTCCCACCTGTCCTAACATATAACTACCACATCCCACCTGTCCTAACATATAGCTACCACATCCCACCTGTTCTAACATATAATTACCACATCCCACCTGCCCTAACATATAACTACCACCACCCAGCTGCCCTAACATATAACTACCACATCCCACCTGCCCTAACATATAACTACCGCATCCCACCTGTCCTAACATATAACTACCACATCCCACCTGTCCTAACATATAACTACCGCATCCCACCTGTCCTAACATATAACTACCACATCCCACCTGCCCTAACATATAACTACCACATCCCACCTGTCCTAACATATAACTACCACATCCCACCTGTCCTATCATATAGCTACCACATCCCACCTGTCCTATCATATAACTACCACATCCCAGTTGCCCTAAGTCACACCACCTCCTAGCTACACTAAATATAGCTACCCTATCTACCAGTTGCCCTAAGTCACACCACATCCTAGTTACACTAAATTCAGCTACCCTCTACCAGTTGCCCTAAGTCACACCACCTCCTAGCTATACTAAATACAGCTACCCTCTACAAGTTGCCCTAAGTCACACAACCTTCCAGCTGGCCTAAGATACTGTTACCACCTCCCATCTATCCTAATATACAGCTACCCCATCCCAGCTGTCTACATAAACAAGCCAGAAGTTTCCCCAAATCTTCATTAACAAGACTGTCAGTTATTTGGACAGGGTCACATTGTTCCTCAGCTCGAACTTGGCAAGTGATTGGAGAATACAACAATTTGTGTGAGCAGATAATAGAAGAGTTCAACTTCAAGTGATACTCGTTAACAGGCGATCGATTTAAAGTTATAAGCAAAGGCATCCAATCACCAAAGTTCAAAGTTCACTAAATTTTTGGCAACCAATGAAAGTGAGCATATCAATTTTATATAAAAGAAGAGAAAATTATAATAAACTGTTTAAAAAGTAAAACATTGCAGATTCTTCATGTTTTCTTTTTTTTTTCTTTTTGTCGTTAAATTTTATTTTAAGTCTTTTCGCAGTCTATCTTTCTACGTCTTTTCATAACTTTTCAAAATCGAATGTCTTTAAAACAAATCTATGCATATATACCGTATGTTAACTTTAACGTGTAGCCAGTTATTGGTATGTTTCTAGCACTAATGACATCTGATGTGGACAATGCTCAACTAGGACCAAACAGACTTTTCACAATACAAATAAACAAAACGGTTCATAAGTTTATATAAAACACTTAAGGGAAAAAAAATTGTTGATCAAATTACCCGCAAGTTTACCAATCTCTGTGTCAAGTCATCAACAACTTTAATTAAGTTACCCACAAGTTTAACAATCTCTGTGTCAAGTCATCAACCACTTTGATCAAGTTACCCACAAGTTTAACAATCTCTGTGTCAAGTCATCAACCACTTTGATCAAGTTACCCACAAGTTTAACAATCTCTGTGTCAAGTCATCAACCACTTTGATCAAGTTACCCAGAACTTATTCGTCTCTCTCCCAAACCATCCACATATTTTTGTTAACAATCTGTTTGTTTATGAACCTCACATTTCACAGTTTGTCAAGTTACCTGCAAATTAACAAATTGTTTGTCAAGTTACCCGCAAATTAACGAATTGTTTGTCAAGTTATCCGCAAATTAACAAATTGTTTGTCAAGTTACCCGCAAATTAACAAATTGTTTGTCAAGTTACCCGCAAATTAACAAATTGTTTGTCAAGTTACCCGCAAATTAACAAATTGTTTGTCAAGTTACCCGCAAATTAACAAATTGTTTGTCAAGTTACCCGCAAATTAACAAATTGTTTGTCAAGTTACCCGCAAATTAACAAACTGTTTGTCAAGTCGTCCTCGGGTTAACAACACGAATAACAAATCATCCAGAATTTAACATGTTTGTTAAAATACCGTATGCTAACAACTTACTTGTCAAGCTACACCCTCCCTCCTCCGCCCTTTAAAAAACGCAAATAACCGTTGATAAAAAAATCTGCAACCTAACAGCCAGTTTGTCAAATAACCTACAATGTATTTCTTCTTCCTCTTCTTTCCTTCCTAATCTGCCTTTCAGCGTCGAGGGGAGATATAATTTGCGGTCTTTTGCTCTTTTGTTCGCCTCTGCTGCTGTTATGTTTCCTAGTGCTTCTAATATTCCATCGATCTATCTTTTTCGTGGTCGACCCTTGGGTGTGGTGTTCCCACCTACAATGTAATAGCAATTTTATCAAATAACCTACAATTTAACAGTTTGCCAAGTAACCTACGAATTAACAGTTGGCCAAGTAACCTACAATTTAACAGTTGGCCAAGTAACCTACAATTTAACAGTTGGCCAAGTAACCTACGAATTAACAGTTGGCCAAGTAACCTACAATTTAACAGTTGGCCAAGTAACCTACAATTTAACAGTTGGCCAAGTAACCTACAATTTAACAGTTGGCCAAGTAACCTACAATTTAACAGTTGGCCAAGTAACCTACAATTTAACAGTTGGCCAAGTTACCTACAATTTAACAGTTGGCCAAGTAACCTACGAATTAACAGTTGGCCAAGTAACCTACAATTTAACAGTTGGCCAAGTAACCTACGAATTAACAGCTAATTTGCCGAGTCATACATAATTGAACTGCTGAGTCCACACGACCAAAGATAGCACAAGTAGGAAGGTCTATTCTTACAAGCATGTCGCTTCCGGGATGTTAGTGCAGGAAGCTATTCTGGTGTCGCATGGTCTCATGAGGCACTTGACACGCTCGGAGTCTGCGCACTGGTTGACTGGGACTGAGTTGCCTGTAGAGCAAGGGTGAGATTACATGATTAATCTAGTCAAATGATTTCTTCTGTGCTGTGTTAAAATATAACTAAGTCTTTGTAATGACAATTACAACCACATTATTAATGTTTGCGTTACTATATTATTTTTTTGTGCATTTCTCTTGGGGTAATGTATCTACGTAAACTTCCGATTTTAAAACTGTGTGTTATCTGTATCATAATAGTGACGGAAAGCAAAAATAATTGACTCAACCTCAGTAGCGAAAAGACATAAGTAATGGTAACAACAAATAAAAAGACATCACTGCAATGTGCAATAAAGGCATGTGGAGCAAAACTAAAACAGGTAAATGAATTTAATTAACTGGGAACGTTGTTAACATCATTTGGTAGATGTACATCAGAGGTGAGATGGTAGATGTACATCAGAGGTGAGATGGTAGATGTACATCATGGGTGAGATGCAGAATGACTCAGGCAAAAGAAGCTTTCAAAAAAATGATGCAGATTGTGTGCAATCCATTTTTGACAGTGGAAACAAGAAAAAGAGTTCTTAAATGTTATGTTGAGCCAGTCTTAACATATATATGTGAGTCATGGAAAATAGGACAAAAAGTAGTAAAGTAAAGTACCCCCCGTCACGCCAAGTGGCGTATAGGGAAATATGGTGTTAGTGACCCTATATTTTACAGACCTTCAGCACATGATTTTTTGGGTAATGTGGTCGGTATTACGCCCGTGCTGCTTTACTTTCCCAGAAAAAATCCGGTACCCATTTAAGGTTGGGTGAACCCGGAGCCGTCGGTTGGGATCGAACCCTACCCCTTGTCCGTAGTAGTCCAGTTCACTAACCACTGAGCTATCGCGGCTCCCACTAATTTTTAGGGAATTAGTAAAACCCAGGTGTCCTCGCCAGGGTACGAACCCCGGCTGTTGCCGTGGTAAGCCAACCGCCTATCGATTGCGCTAACCGGACACCCACAATAGGACAACAGACAAGAAAATCAATGAAAGCTGTAGAAATGTAGTTTTATAGAAGAATGTTGAGAATACCATGAACGAATAAGAAGAGTAATGAACACGTTCTGAAAGAGGCCGAAGCAAAGAGAGCTAATTTTCAACATTAGGAAGAAACAATCATCATTTTTTGATCATGTCATGAGAGGGAACAGCTGGAATATATTATGACAACTAGGACAATTGCGAGACTATGAGATAGAGGGAAGCAAAGAGGAAAGATACCAGACAGCTTAAGAGAATGGCTTGGCAGAAGGTCAACAACAGAAATGATAAATAACTGTCGAGATCGAAAGTTGTGGAGAGACATGATCACCTACGCCAGCAGGCTTGATACTTAATGATGGTGATTATCTTTATGTCATCATTATTATCAAACTAAGTATCCACGTCACTGTTAGTTTGTCTCCTTATAAATCGTATTATCCAAGGGAAGCCTGACTTTCCTTATTGGTCTGTGCATCCATATTATCTCTGCTATCAAAGATACTTTTACAAACAATACTAGTTTCTTATATATGTCAACATTTTTCTTTAGTTTAAGTATCCTCTGCACTCAGTTTATTTAGTATCATCGTTATCTTAGTATCCACATTTTTCATAATAATCCTGTTACTATTACAATAATAGTTGTGTAATAATCTTTCTAGAATGGAAACTTTCCTATCTATGCAGACAATAACCAGTCGGCAGATGCTGTATGTCGGCCTTTTCTGCTAATTCCACGGTCAACATATCTTTAGTTTATTAGCACTTATGTCAAGAGAGGACAGAAATAATACAGAACATCATGTATTTTTAAAAGCAACGACTGGTAAATCAGACAATTTTATAAACATTAGATCAAACATAACAATAAGGTTGTCACTGCCTTGATTGCTCCCTTACTTTCTAGTGAAGAAGTTATAAGTTACAGACATTTGTAAATGTGGAAGATTCTGATCATCAGAAGGTGATGAGAAGATCAGAGATAAAGATATTTGGGAGAGAACAAAGCAAGGGAGAATGGAGCAAGAGATTATGAATGGAATATGGAGATAGATTTGACACACAGTAGGAAAATCTGAAGCCAGCATAGATAGACAGGAACTGTCAAGGAATCCTCAGGGGAATAGGAAGCCAGGAAGGCAGAACAAATACATGAAACAAGTCATGGAAACCCTTTAAGGACATCTGCACAGACAAGAGAGCAATAGAGAAAATATCCAAGAACAGAAATGGATAGGGAGACCGACTTCCGTGGAATATGGCAAGAGACAAACGGTCAAGACATGGAAGAAAGCCAGAAGGAATGGAAGAACACAACCTGAGCTCTTGAAGCGTCTGAAAGTAGAGGTCGACCAAAAAATGATGCACTTTAAACTATGCGCTAAGCAGGCTAAGGATGCCAAATGGGATGACTTCTGTAAAAAAGTGTGCTCAGAAAAATCGCTCGCCACATTCTGGCGTCTTCATCAGTGCATGAATGGCACAACACGACACAGAGGCATACCAGACTTTCAGAGCACAGGCCAGATATGACACAAATCTGATGAGAGCAAAGGGAAGGCCCTGCTTGTCCGCTACATTGAGCAGACGGACCAAAGAAATGAGGCTGTAAGAATGAGGATACGGGGATCGCTGTCAAAATTGTGTAAGGATGTAGTGCTGGAAGAAGATCTCACAATCACAACCGATACCATTCGCACAACACTTAAAAGGTCACACAACACTGCTCCTGGTCCAGATGGTGTTCGGTACGGCGACATAGGCGATTTGCTGACGATGATTTGACAAAACTGGCCAGTGAGTTTAATGCCAGCATTCGGAGTGGCCAGATTAAGGAGGAGTGGCTACACAGCTACTTGCTACCGCTACCGAAGCCAAACAAGGACCATTCTCAGATGAGTGCCTACAGAATCATCACAATGCAGAACACTGCGGGCAAGCTGCTGGAGAAAATATTTGCCCGTGTCCTCACCTGTCACCTTGAACAGAAACGCGTATTCGCACCCACTCTCGGAGGTTATAGATATAACACAGAGACATGGCTCAATGCGGCAGTCTTTGCCTATGACGTCTTCGAAGGCTTCCACAGACGAGAGGAGACATGTGCTGCTGCTATAGATCTGGAGGATGCATACAACAGGGTACCATTTGAATATCTCATGCATATGCTCCTCAAACTGGCGGTGCACCCCTTCCTCATTAGATGGATCGCCGCGGCACTGTTTCAGAGGAAGGTGATACTCAGATGTGGAAGTTGGTCTTCCGAGCCAACATCCATTTGTCCAGGGCTGCCGCAAGGCTCACCATTGTCACCAGTTCTATTTAACGTGTACACAATAACGATCACGGAACAACAGCTGGATGGGAGGGGAAGAACTATGACTTTTGCTGATGATATTCTGGTATATCGACAGGGAAGAGACAGACGGGGAATCGCCTCCACAATGCAAGACGAACTCGATCGCATTTCTTCCTGGTGTGGGGTTTCAGGTGCCTTGGTTAATCCTAATAAAGCATCAGTTTCATGGTTCTCCCTTAACAATCATATCGTTAATACGACCACTCCGGCAGTACGAATAGGAGCTGATGAGGTGACCAGGGACAAGTTGATGACATACTTCGGAGTTAAGTTTGATCGCAGCCTGTGTTTTCGGGACCATGTCGACCATGTGATAACAAAATCCCGCAAAGGATTAGCCGCCTTGAAGGTTATGGCAGCTGCCAACATCGAGCAGAGGCTACTTACTCTTCTGTTCCAGGGATTAGTCCTCGCACCAATCAAGTATACCCTGGCAATGTCAAGAAGATACCACATTGCTACACATGGAGTGCCCCTTGTACATCCCAATATAATGCGCATGGCTTCATTTTGTATTTTTCCCAGCCTATTAATTTGAGTCGTATTGACAGTAAGAATTGCCAATTAATATTTATAGTGAAATTACTTTAAGATCCATAAGGGGCATGCCTTGAATAACAATTGGAGGTCATAATATAAATAATCTAAGATATGCTGATGACACAGTCTTAATCGCTAAGAGTGAAAATGAGTTACAAGAAATGTTGGACATTATAGTGAAAGAAAGCAAAAATAAATGACTCAGCCATAATAGCAAAAAGACAGAGGTAATGGTAACAACAAAGAAAAAGACATCACCTCAGTGCAAAATAAAGACAAGTGGAACAATATTAAAACAGGTAAATGAATTTAAATATTTGGGAACTTTGTTAACCTCGGACGGAAGATGTACAAAAGAGGTCAGATGCAGAATGGCTCAGGCAAAAGCAGCTTTCCAAAAATTGAGGAAGATACTATGCAATCCATTTTTGACAATAGAAACAAGAAAAAGAGTTCTTAAATGTTACGAAAAGCCAGTCTGAACATATGAATGCGAATCATGGACAATAGGACAACAGACAAGAAAATCACTGGAGTCTGTAGAAATGTGGTTTTACCGAAGAATGTTGAGAGTACCATGGACAGCTAAGAAGAGTAATTAAGATGTTCTGAGAGAGGTCAAAGTAAAAAGATAGCTAATTTCCAATAATAGGAAGAAACCGTCATCATTTTTTTGGCCATATAATGAGAAGAGAACAACTGGAATATATTTTGTAACAACTGGAAAAATTGAGAGACGAAGAGATAGAGGGAAGCAAACAGAAAAAAAATAACAGACAGCTTAAGAGAATGGCTTGGCAGAAGGTCAACAACAGAAATGATAAATAGCTGCCGAGATCGAAAGTTGTGGAGAGACATGATCACCTACGCCAGCAGGCCCGGTACTTGATGATGATGATGATAAGAAATATTCACTTGCGTAAACAAATATTCACTTGTATAAACAAATCTTCACTTGTATAAGAAATATTCACTTGTATAAGAAATATTCACTTGTATAAAGAAATATTCACTTGTATAAGAAATATTCACTTGTATCAGAAATATTCACTTGTATAAACAAATATTCACTTGCATAAGAAATATTCACTTACAATCTTCATCTCAACGTTGTGCAACCAATGCCAGACCTGGACCCTAGATGCAAGAACAATAAGAAAAAATAACCTCTACTGAGATTAAATGTGTTAGAGGAATGACAGGAAACAGTTTGAGAGATAAGATCAGAAATGAGGAACTGAGAAAAAAGCTAGGAATAGCCCCCGCCATATAATATATAAAGAAACAACAGATAAAATAGTTTGGCCACATGACAATGCAGTGTGATCAAAACACAACACAACGAGCCTTCAATAAGTGTTGCGAGAACACCAGACCAAGGGTCGACCACGAAAAAGATGGATTGATGGAATATTAGAAGCACTAGGAAACATAACAGCAGCAGAAGCGAACAGAAGAGCAAAAGACCGCAAATTATATCTCCCCTCGATGCTGAAAGGCAGATGAGGAAGGAAAGAAGAAGAGGAAGAGGAAGAGGAAAGACTTGCATACAAAAGTATTCACTTGTATAAAAAATATTCACTTGTATAAAAAAAAATATTCACTTGTAAAAAAAAAATATTCACTTGTATAAAAAAATATTCACTTGTATAAAAAAAGTGTTCACTAGAATATTCACTTGAATATAAAAAATATTCACTTGTATAAAAAATATTCACTAGAATATTCACTTGTATAGAAAATATTCACTAGAATATTCACTTGTATAAAAAATATTCACTTTTATTAAAAAATATTCACATGTATAAAAAAATATTCACTTGTATAAAAAATATTCACTTGTATAAAAAATATTCACTAGAATATTCACTTGTAGAGAAAATATTCACTTGTATAAAAATATTCACTTGTATCAAAAATATTCACTTGTATACAAAAATATTCAATTGTATAAAAAATATTCACTAGAATATTCACTTGTATCAAAAATATTCACTTGTATCAACAATATTCACTTGTATACAAAAATATTCAATTGTATAAAAAATATTCACTAGAATATTCACTTGTATCAAAAATATTCACTTGTATCAAAAATATTCACTTGTATAAAAAAATATTCACATATATATAAAAAAAATAATTAGTATAATTGTTGGATATAGGTCGTTTCCGGTTGTTTCCAAAATGGAGGAATTATTTTTCTCCGGCTTGGTATATAACCGTTGATCAGAGGTTTAACAAGCCGCTATCGTAAAAACGATGTTGTTAATGAAACGTAGACCTGATACAGAATGTGTAAATTAGCAGTAGATAGTTGTGATAGTTTTTTCGGCCCTAAAACAACAACAAAAATAGGATTCTGGAATGTGCGAACAATGGCCGCTCCGACGAAACATGCACAGGTCGCGAGCGAGATGGACAGATACGATCTAGATATTTTAGGATTAAGCGAAATGCGCTGGCTTGGAACAGGTAGGAGATCTGTGGATAATAAAATAGTAGTTTTTTCTGGAAGGGAAGATGGAAAACACCATGAAGGAGTAGGCATAATGATGACAGACATAGCTGCAAGAAGTTTATTAGAATGGGAACCGGTAAATAGCCGTCTGATACGAACACGCTACAAAACAAAACATGGAAGACTTTCAATTGTTATGCGCCTACTAACGAAGCTGATGATGAAGTTAAGGACGATTTTTATAACCAACTGCAACAACTTATAAACAAAATACCAAAACACGATCTTTTAATTGTAATGGGAGACTTCAACGCCAAAGTAGGACAAGATAACGCAGGAGTGGAACATGTGATGGGGAGAGAAGGCTGTGATAATACTAGTCAGAATGGAGAAAGATTAATAGAATTATGTTTAATAGAAAATTTAGTTATAGGTGGGACATTATTTCCACACAAAAATATTCACAAAACAACATGGATATCTCCTGATGATAGAACCTCCAATCAAATTGACCACCTATGTATTAAACAACAATTCAGATCATCATTAATAGATGTAAGAGCTTACAGAGGTGCTGATGTTAATAGTGACCACAACCTGTGCATTGGGAAAATAAGATTAAAATTTAGAAACCAACAGAAGAGGTCAATTACACATAAAATTGATAGTCATAAACTGAAAGATGAAGCCATAAAGGAAAAGTTTAACATAGAGCTAAGTAATTGTTATTCAGCACTCGGTGAAATAGACTTAGATATCAATGAGATGTGGGACTCACAGAGCAAAATACTAATGACAGCAGCAGAAGCAAGTGCTGGACTGAAGAAAATGGAAAAACGAGCTTGGATCTCAGACACCACGTGGAAATACATCAAAGAAAGAAGAGAAGCGAAGAGAGCCATGACTAATGTAAAGACAGATCTTGGAAAGGTTCTGGCAAAAGCAACATACAAAGAATTAGACAACAAAGTGAAAAGTTCAGCAAGAAGAGATACAAGAGCTTATATAGACAATTTGGCAGAGAAAGCAGAAACAGCTGCAATTACAGGAGACAGCAGAACTCTTTATACTGTGCAAAAGATGCTGACAAACACCTATACATCCAGTGGAACACCAATTCTAGACAAATCTGGATCAATGCTAACAACAAGCGCAGACATAAAAGCCCGTTGGGCGGAACACTTCAAAGAAATTCTTAACCGTCCACTACCCCACAGTTTAATAGATTTTGAAACTGAAACACCAGCAGCAGAATTAAATGTAAATTTAGATGACTTCACCTTGAGTGAAATAGAAACCACCTTAAAGCTTATGACCAATAACAAGGCTGCTGGAGAGGATAAGTTAACAGCTGAGATCCTCAAGGCAATTGATAGCCATAATCTAATACATCTCCAAAAAATGTTCAACATCATTTGGAAAACAGAGAAGACGCCTCATAAATGGAAAAAAAGGAATCATTGTTAAGATCCCAAAAAAGGGCAATCTTAGAGATTGTAACAACTGGAGAGGCGTGACACTTTTGTCAGTTGCCTCAAAGTTATTCTGCAAAATCATCCTAAATAGAATACAGGATTCAATAGATACAGTAATGCGTGAAGAACAGGCTGGGTTTAGAAAAGGGAGAAGCTGTATTGACCACATTTTCACTCTACGACTTATATTGGAGGAACACATTGAAAAGCAAAAACCTTTTGTACTTAACTTCATCGACTTCAAAAAAGCATTTGATAGTATTCATAGAGATTCTTTGTGGAAAATTCTGAAGCAATATGGTTTACCATCAAAAATCATAAATATTATCAAAGACATGTATGATGGTTACACATGTGCAGTTCGAACAGAGGAAGGACTGAGCGAATGTTTCCCAATAGAAACTGGGGTTAAACAAGGATGTATTTTATCGCCCTTGTTATTTGGAATTGTTATGGACTTCATAATGAAGAAATGCTGCACTGGTAATAAAGGCATCGAATGGATACAAGGAGACCATTTGGAGGACCTCGACTTTGCTGATGACATAGTCCTCATCAGCAGTCAGATAAAAACGATGCAGGAAAACACAAATGAACTATCATCAATAGCCAGCAAAATTGGGCTTGAGATCAATCATGAAAAGACTAAAGTCATGACTAGTTTAATTCCAACAGGTGACAAAATATACATGGAAAACAAACCAGTAGAAGAGATCGATCACTTTATCTATCTTGGAAGTCACATTGATCGAGAAGGGGATACGAGCAAAGAAATTAAAATCAGAATAGCTAAAGCAGCAATGTCTTTCAGAAGCCTTGAAAAGTTGTGGAAATCAAAACTTATCAGCACAAACACAAAACTTAGGCTATTCAAATCAAATGTACTATCAACCCTTACGTATGCGTGTGAAAGCTGGAAAACAACAAGAGATATAGAAACAAAGTTGAACGCATTCGAAAATAAATGTCTAAGGAAAATACTTGGTATAGCATGGAACGAATTCAAAACAAATGAGGAAATTAGAGAAATCGCCAATCAACCACTAATATCTTCAGTAATAAAGAAAAGACGATGGTCATACGTTGGACATGTGATGAGAAGAGATAATAACCGAATAGCAAAGCAAGCCCTCATATGGGAAACAACAGGTAAAAGAAAAAGAGGAAGACCCAGGGAGACACTGAGAAGAACATTGATGAGAGAGGCAAGAGCAGCAGGAGTCGGCTCCCTCAATGAGATAGAACTGCTTGCACAGAACAGAGACAGATGGCGAGATTTGATAAAATATCTTTAAAAGAAAACTGCTAGAACAAAAAAATCCATATAGGAGAAGGTGTATCTTGGTCTACGCCCTATGGGCCGGTTACGGCTCGAAAGGTCAATAGATAGATATTTTGTTGACTGTGAGACTGGACAATAAAGACCCCAGTGTGTTGGGGTCAAAGTTGATGTGACTAATGTGTAAGTTCATTACAATCTCTTAATGTAAGTGAAGACCTAACTTTCTGTCAAACTGAACATGACGTCACTCACAGCCCGAGCAGTCGTCCGTGACCTCCATACCCCGGACATAGTACCTGGCCCTGCATCCTCCACAGGTCTCATCGCTGTATGGATAATGAGTGGATAATGAGTGGATGATAAGAGAGTGGAAAGCTGGTGAATTCGAGGTGAATGGAGAATTGATACTATGTTGTGAACAGAGAGTGGATTCAGGTAGATTACAAGGTTATAACAAGATGTGGATAGAAAGTGGATGGGAGGTTTAACGATGAGATGTGGATAATACATGGATTATATTTTGATTGAGAACTGATAATAAATTGTGAATAAATAGTGGATTTAGATGGATAGAGAATCAATGAGATGTGGATAAAGAGCCGATGGGAGGAGAATTATCATCAGGTGCCTTGCAAGTTAGCGTAGGCGATCATCTCTCTACACATCACCTGGTCCTTCATACACGTCATAATTTCAGTCAGTGATCTTTTATTATGCCACTTGGAGAAACTGTTCTATATTTTTGTTTCACTTTATTTTCTTCTGCTCTTTTTTCATTTTATTCAATCGGAGGGAGATGTATAGAATTGATAAATTGTGATTGAAGAATTGATGGAGGGAGATGTATAGAATTGATAAATTGTGATTGAAGAATTGATGGAGGGAGATGTATAGAATTGATAAATTGTGATTGAAGAATTGATGGAGGGAGATGTATAGAATTGATAAATTGTGATTAAAGAATTGAAGGAGGGAGATGTATAGAATTGATAAATTGTGATTAAAGAATTGAAGGAGGGAGATGTATAGAATTGATAACTTGTGATTAAAGAATTAAAGGACGGAGATGTATAGAATTGATAAATTGTGATTAAAGAATTGATGGAGGGAGATGTATAGAATTGATAAATTGTGATTAAAGAATTGATGGAGGGAGATGTATAGAATTGATAAATTGTGATTAAAGAATTGATGGAGGGAGATGTATAGAATTGATAACTTGTGATTAAAGAATTGAAGGACGGAGATGTATAGAATTGATAAATTGTGATTAAAGAATTGATGGAGGGAGATGTATAGAATTGATAAATTGTGATTAAAGAATTGATGGAGGGAGATGTATAGAATTGATAAATTGTGATTAAAGAATTGATGGAGGGAGATGTATAGAATTGATAAATTGTGATTAAAGAATTGATGGAGGGAGATGTATAGAGCTGATAAGATGTGGTTAGAGAGTCGATGGAAGATGAATGAAGAGTTGATGTGCTGCTATGTCTGATTGTTGTTGTGCTGTATCTGGTTTATGTGGCTATTGTTGTTGTGCTGTATCTGGTTTATGTGGCTATTGTTGTTGTGCTGTATCTGGTTTATGTGGCTATTGTTGTTGTGCTGTATCTGGTTTATGTGGCTATTGTTGTTGTGCTGTATCTGGTTTATGTGGCTATTGTTGTTGTGCTGTATCTGGTTTATGTGGCTATTGTTGTTGTGCTGTATCTGGTTTATGTGGCTATTGTTGTTGTGCTGTATCTGGTTTATGCGGCTATTGTTGTTGTGCTGTATCTGGTTTATGCGGCTATTGTTGTTGTTGCTGTTGTTGCTGTTGTTGCTGTTGTTGCTGTTGTTATAGTTGAAGTGTAATAAACTTGTAGCTTTCAGTAATTGTTGAGACGTTCTAAGGGACATTACAAATATTAGAATGGTCATATCTAAACATAATAGGACAGTTTTGGCTGTATCCTACCCGGTTTGACACCCTGGATCCCTATAGTGACACAAGAATTAAGTCACTGATACCGGTCACGCCTGTTGAAAGAGGCGACTAAGGAGGTTTTGGAATGGATGGATTTGGGGAAATGCTGTTACAAGTGGTGGAGCTGATGTCAGCAGTTCTGGGCTACACAATGAAACTGGTTCCATCAATGGAACAGAATAGGCTGTACCCTAGTGGACATGTGTAATGGCGTGTGGAGGAGCAAGTTACTTGTGTCATAGATTTGTTTCAACCACTAAATTGTTTGCTAGTGTACCCCGCTATGTGTAATGGCGTGTGGAGGAGCAAGTCACTTGTGTCATAGATTTGTTTCAACCATTAAATTGTTTGCTAGTCTACCCCGCTATGTGTAATGGCGTGTGGAGGAGCAAGTCACTTGTGTCATAGATTTGTTTCAACCATTAAATTGTTTGCTAGTCTACCCCGCTATGTGTAATGGCGTGTGGAGCAGCAAGTCACTTGTGTCATAGATTTGTTTCAACCACTAAATTGTTTGCTAGTCTACCCCGCTATGTGTCTCACAACCAACAAATCCACAAATGACGTGAAGAGTAAGTTTTCATATAAAGGTTATTTCCCCTGTCTTGCTGGGTGTATTGGGAATATAGTTTAATGACCAAATGTTTCCATGACAACAGAACATGTTTGGTGATATGGTCGGTATCACGCCAGGACGCTTTAACTTCACAGAACCATTTATGGTACCAATTTTTAGAGATTGGGTGTAACAAACGGCCTTTTCGATCCGAAAAAAAAGATCCGCTGCTACCGGGAATTGTTCGTGAAGCTCTCGAGAAACGACAGCCTGAACCACTCAGACAATGAGGCTACAATATGAAGAGTATGCATATTTATAGTTTATCATAAACAAGTGCTAATAATACGTAGACCCTTTGGCGTCTTGACAGCCGATCGGTAGCAGGTAGTCATAATATGTCATTAGTTTTGTAATATATTAGCCTACTAGACCGGATACTGCTTTACTGGCCAGCCTCTCCTATAACTGACGCAGCCAATTTTGGAACACCAGATCCCACCGTATAAAGAACAAGGTGTATATGCGTTATCTGATTTCATTTCCTTTTTCTTCTGCCTATTAACAATACTGTAAAGGAAAATACAACTTTTGATCTTCAAGGATTGCGGTATAATTGCTAATTAGTGCTAGAAATGGTGGTGCCAGTTCTGTCACGAGTGTCGGAAAGCGAAATTAACTTCACAAGACGTGTACAAGTGTCCGGTTAGAGTTAACAAATAAAACAGAAAACCATTTTAACAGTTAAAAATGTGTACAATTAATGGTTTTAATGCGGTTATCAATAACCAGCGAGTGGTTTCAACTTACACACATTTTGCTGTTGGGCGGTTGGGGCATTTGGTTATTGCACACGGCTGGACCAAGCACTTGATTGGTTCACTGCCATCGTTACACAGACCAGGTTGTGTGGCTGGGGACGAGAGTCAATCTAGACACAAGCTGGTCCACACACATCATAGACACAAGCTGGTCGACACACATCATAGACACAAGCTGGTCGACACACATCATAGACACAAGCTGGTCGACACACATCATAGACACAAGCTGGTCGACACACATCATAGACACAAGCTGGTCGACACACATCATAGACACAAGCTGGTCGACACACATCATAGACACAAGCTGGTCGACACACATCATAGACACAAGCTGGTCGACACACATCATAGACACAAGCTGATCGACACACATCATAGACACAAGCTGGTCGACACACAACATAGACACAAGCTGGTCAATACACATCATAGACACAAGCTGGTCCACACACATCATAGACACAAGCTGGTCGACACACATCATAGACACAAGCTGATCGACACACATCATAGACACAAGCTGGTCCACACACATCATAGACACAAGCTGGTCGACACACATCATAGACACAAGCTGATCGACACACATCATAGACACAAGCTGGTCGACACACATCATAGACACAAGCTGGTCGACACACATCATAGACACAAGCTGGTCGACACACAACATAGACACAAGCTGGTCAATACACATCATAGACACAAGCTGGTCGACACACATCATAGACACTAGCTGGTCGACACACATCATAGACACAAGCTGGTCAATACACATCATAGACACAAGCTGGTCGACACACATCATAGACACAGAAGTCAATGTCGACATGTTAACCCGAGGTTAAGTTTAGTTCAGTTACATGTAATACTTCGCAAACACATGTAATACTTCACAAACACATGTAATACTTCACAAACATATTTAATACTTCACAAACACATGTAATACTTCACAAACACATTTAATACTTCACAAACACATTTAATACTTCACGAACACATTAAATTCTTCACAAACAAGCATTGGTAAAAATGTGTGGTAGGAAATAAAAACTAACGAAAAAAATAAATACCGAAATATTAAAAATGCAAGTAATAATAGCACTGGTAAATTGATAGCTGACAGCAAGATGAGCACAGTGCATGTATACAAGTAACTTTCAAGACTGCAGATAATTGCGTTAAAATGCCGATGATATCAGTAGAAGGGTTGAGGAAACGCAAATGCTGGATCGTATTAAGAAGAAAAAGATCAAATTGTTTGAATAAGCATTTGTAGGACAATCACCATCAGCCAGCATACCTCAGAGAGAAATGACGTTCAGAGGAACAAAAATAGGAAGGATCGTAAAAATAGAGAATGATGAATTAAAGATGCTGTAGACATCATGATGGGCACTAAGGAGGACACACACGCACCATAATGCTAACTGTACATAAATTAACTTAGCATAACATAACGTAAACTAACATAACCTAAATTAACATAACATTTTACAAGTGGCAAAATAAAAGGAATGAGAGATCGCGAACGACAAAGAGAAAATACTGGATAGCTTGGTTTCATGGCATGGAAAACAGTCAACAATAGAATTGATACAATGCACTTTAGATAGACACACACTATGGAAGCCAACTGAGAGTATTACACAACAGGCCCTTTTTGGAATCCCCAGGAGAAAAGACAAAGAAGAAGACCAAGGAATTCTTGGAGAAGACAGATGGAAGCAGAGATGAAGATGATGGGGAAGACATGGAATGATCTTAAAAGAATGCAAAAGACAGAACGACTTGGAAAGTGTTTGTTGAAGACCTATGCTCCACTGAGAGCTAAAAAGGTAGAAGAAGAAGAGGCAGAAGATACTTTAGATAGAAGAATGTGAAAAGATTTGATCGCTTACGCCAACCGGTATCGCACATGATGATGATGATAAACGTAACATTATATAGCGTATCATAGCATAACATAACGTAACATTACATAACATAACATAACATAACGTAACGTAACATAATCCTAATTTAACATAACATAACATAGCATAACATAACGTAACCTAACATAACCTATTAACGTAACATAACAAAACATAGCGTAACATAACTTATCGTAACGTAACGTAATATAACACAACTCAACTTAGCATAAAATAACTTAACAACATAACATAAGTTAAAATAACGTAACATAACATAACTTAACGAAACATAAGATAACTTTGCATAACAGAACATAACGTAACATAATATTAAATTACATAACATAACGTTGCATAATATAACGTAACATAACAGAACAACGTAACGTAACATAACAAAACATACCACCGATAACTAACCGACTACTTAATTTTACCTTAAAAAGCAACAAAGAGAGAGAGAGAGAGAGAGGGGAAAGGAGAGTGAAGCAAGAAGGTTATATGACAGTGAGTAAAACAAAAATGAAGGTTTCCTCTACGCCTTGCTTGGTGGGCGGGCAATATGGTGTTAGTGACCATATTTATGACAACAGGACAATTTGTGGGTATTGTTGTCGGCATCACGCCAGCTCGCCTTTACTTACCAGTAAAATCTCAGGTACCCAGAGTGAACGATAATTTATAGAAACACGGCTTTGTACGATCATTTATAGACATACGGCTTTGAACGATCATTTATTGACACACGTCATTGAACGATCATTTATTGACACACGTCATTGAACGATCATGTATTGACACACGTCATTGAACGATCATGTATTGACACACGTCATTGAACGATCATTTATTGACACGCGTCATTGAACGATCATTTATTGACACGCGTCATTGAACGATCATTTATTGACACGTGTCATTCAACGATCATTTATTAACACACGTCATTGAACGATCATTTATTGACACACGTCATTGAACGATCATTTATTGACACACGTCATTGAACGATCATTTATTGACACGCGTCATTGAACGATCATTTATTGACACACGTCATTGAACGATCATTTATTGACACGCGTCATTGAACGATCATTTATTGACACGCGTCATTGAACGATCATTTATTAACACACGTCATTGAACGATCATTTATTGACACGCGTCATTGAACGATCATTTATTGACACGCGTCATTGAACGATCATTTATTGACACGCGTCATTGAACGATCATTTATTGACAAGCGTCATTGAACGATCATTTATTGACGCACGTCATTGAACGATCATTTATAGATGTACGGCGTTGTACGATCATTTTTGAACAGACGATGTTGTACGATCATTTATAGCCACAAGCCGTCGCATGGTCATTTATAGACACACATTGTACGATATTCATAGGCACGCGTCAATGTACGATCATTTATAGACACACGCCGTTGTAGGATTATTTATAGACACATGACTTTGTGCAATAATTTATAAACACATGGTGTTATGCGATCGTTAATAGACACATGAGATTATGCCATCATTTATAGAACACGCCATTACGCGATTATTTACAGGCACACGGCGCTCTACAATCATTTATAGATACACTGCGCTGTGCAATAATTTATAAACACACGCCCGTGTATGATCATTTATAGACACGCGGCGATGTACAATCATTTATAGACTCACGGCCTTGAATGATCATTTATAGACACTCGATTTTGTATGATCATTTATAGATAACAGACGTTGTGTGATCATTTATATACATGCAACGATTTACGATCATTTATAGATAACCAACGGTGTACGATCATTTATAGACACACATCAACGTACTATCATTTATAGATGCACGACGATGTACGATCATTTATAGACACACATCAACGTACTATCATTTATAGATACACGACGATGTACGATCATTTATAGACAAACAGCAACGCACTATCATTTATAGATAAATTACGGTATACGATTATTTATAGTACACGACGATGTACGATCATTTATAGACACAAAGCAATGTACTATCATTTATAGAAAACCGAAGTTGTATGATCATTTGTAGGCACAACACGATGTACGATCATTTATGGACACATCATGGTGTATGATCATTTATAAACATGCGAAGAGATACCTTCATTTATAAACACGCTACAATAGATGATCATTTATAGACACGCTATGGTGTATGATCATTTATAGACACCCTACGGTGTATAATCATATATAGACACGCTATGGTGTATGATCATTTATAGACACGCTACGGTGTATGATCATTTATAGACACGCTACAGTGTATGATCATTTATAGACACGCTACGGTGTGTGATAATTTATAAACACGCTACGGTGAATGATCATGTATAGACACGCTACAGTGTATGATCGTTTATAGACACACTACGGGGTATGATCAATTATTGACACACTACGGGGTATGATCAATTATTGACACGCTACAGGGTATGATCATTTATAGACACGCTACGGGGTATGATTATTTAACTACAAAAGACGTGGTACTATTATTCATAAACAAACGGCAAAGTTGATAGTGACGTCATCAGGAGGATAGCAGAAATATAGTTAAAAGTGGTGCAGGTGAAGGTGACAATCGACGATGAACAGTGTAGAACGAAAATAGAGAGAGAGAGAGAGAGATAGAGAGATAGATAGAGAGAGAGGGAGAGAGAGAAGTTAGAGAAACTGATAAAATATGAAGAATGCCAAGTAAAGTATGAGGTTTCCATTGACATAAATAAACGTTGTGTAAATGATGTCAGGATCATATATGATGTATCTGTTAATTGGTCAAACAAAACGTTCCATTTACATTCATTCTCGCTCATTGTCTACGTCATGTGTGTCTCATCATCTACGTCATGTGTGTCTCATCATCTACGTCATGTGTGTCTCATCATCTACGTCATGTGTGTCTCATCATCTACGTCATGTGTGTCTCATCATCTACGTCATGTGTGTCTCATCATCTACGTCATGTGTGTCTCATCATCTATGTCATGTGTGTCTCATCATCTACGTCACGTGTGTCTCATCATCTACGTCACGTGTGTCTCATCATCTACGTCATGTGTGTCTCATCATCTACGTCATGTGTGTCTCATCATCTACGTCATGTGTGTCTCATCATCTACGTCATGTGTGTCTCATCATCTACGTCATGTGTGTCTCATCATCTATGTCATGTGTGTCTCATCATCTACGTCACGTGTGTCTCATCATCTACGTCACGTGTGTCTCATCATCTACGTCATGTGTGTCTCATCATCTACGTCACGTGTGTCTCATCATCTACGTCACGTGTGTCTCATCATCTACGTTATGTGTGTCTACTGGGACCTCATTCTGACTCCTTTGTTTAGCAAAATGAACAACTAATATTTGTAACAAGATTTTACATCATCATTTTGTGTGAGTATTGTCTCAGTTAACAGTTGTTGGTAGATAGGGAACGAACGCATAAACATAGTCTAAAGCACATTTCTTTGCGAGTAAAGTCCCAATTTACAGCCTAATTCACTAGAGAAGGCCTAGACCCAGGTTACCACGCAATTGTCGCTCGAAAATTAAAAAACACTCGCTGCCTCATCGGTTAATAAAACGACAATAATTTAAAAAGTAAAGAGCCTCGTCACGCCAAGTGGCGTATAGGGAATATAATGTTAGTGACCTTAATTTTTACAGAACTTTGGCACATGATTTTTTGGGGTAATGTGGTCAGTATTACGCCCGTACCGCTCAACTTCCCCAGAAAAATCCGGTACCCATTTAAGGCTGGGTGAACCTGGAAGACGTACATCAGGATCGAACCCAACCTCTTGTCCTTAGTAGTCCAGTTCACTAACCACTGCGCTATCGCGGCTCAATCAATAAAACAACAATATCCGCATTAAATCATTGTTATTTATCACTACAGGCTTTTATTGTGAGGCCTGCCATGTCCTGCAGGGCGTATGTGGAATTGGGTGTTAGTTACTGACTGTAATTTTCTATGATCGCCGCACATATTTTGGATAATATTGTCGGTACAACGCCAGACCGATTTACATTCCAGAAAATTCTATGGTATCAATTTTTTTAGGCTGGGTGAACCTCGGAGCCTTGTCAATGTGAAAAAAATCCGCCACTTTTGGGAATTAAACCCGGACACTTCTTATCAGGACTGGAGCGCATTAACCACACAACCAGCGAGGATTATATGGCACCTGTGGTCAGCCATTTGGATTCACTTACTGTTGGAGCAGTTACTTGTTACTTCATTGTTCTCAACGTAAAACTTTGCATTGCAACCTCCACAGTAGTTGTTCCTGAAAGGTTGTAGGTATAGCGGTTTAGTTGTGGTAGTACAATACACATTGTGGTAGATTTGTGGTAGTACAATACACATTGTGGTAGGTTTGTGGTAGTACAATACACTGTGGTAGGTTTGTGGTAGTACAATACACATTGTGGTGGGTTTGTGGTAGTACAATACACTGTGGTAGGTTTGTGGTAGTACAATACACATTGTGGTAGGTTTGTGGTAGTACAATACATATTGGGGTAGGTTGTGGTAGTACAATACACATTGTGGTAGGTTTGTGGTAGTACAATACACATTGTGGTAAGTTGTGCGAGTACAATACACATTGGGGTAAGTTTGTGGTAGTACAATACACATTGTGGTAAGTTGTGGGAATACAATACACAATGTGGTAAGTTGTGGGAGTACAATACACATTGTGGTAAATTGTGCTAGTACAATACACATTGTGGTAAGTTGTGCGAGTACAATACACATTGTGGTAAATTGTGCTAGTACAATACACATTGTGGTAAGTTGTGCGAGTACAAAACACATTGTGGTAAGTTGTGCGAGTACAATACACATTTTTGTAAATTGTGCGAGTACAATACACATTGTGGTAAATTGTGCGTGTACAATACACATTGTGGTAAATTGTGCGAGTACAATACACATTGTGGTAAATTGTGCGAGTACATTACACATTGTGGTAAATTGTGCGAGTACAATACACATTGTGGTAAATTGTGCGAGTACAATACACATTGTGGTAAATTGTGCGAGTACAAAACACATTGTGGTAAATTGTGCGAGTACAAAACACATTGTGGTAAGTTGTGCGAGTACAATACACATTTTTGTAAATTGTGCGAGTACAATACACATTGTGGTAAATTGTGCGTGTACAATACACATTGTGGTAAATTGTGCGAGTACAATACACATTGTGGTAAATTGTGCGAGTACAATACACATTGTGGTAAATTGTGCGAGTACAAAACACATTGTGGTAAATTGTGCGAGTACAAAACACATTGTGGTAAGTTGTGCGAGTACAATACACATTTTTGTAAATTGTGCGAGTACAATACACATTGTGGTAAATTGTGCGTGTACAATACACATTGTGGTAAATTGTGCGAGTACAATACACATTGTGGTAAATTGTGCGAGTACATTACACATTGTGGTAAATTGTGCGAGTACAATACACATTGTGGTAAATTGTGCGAGTACAATACACATTGTGGTAAATTGTGCGAGTACAAAACACATTGTGGTAAATTGTGCGAGTACAATACACATTGTGGTAAATTGTGCGAGTACAATACACATTTTTGTAAATTGTGCGAGTACAAAACACATTGTGGTAAATTGTGCGTGTACAATACACATTGTGGTAAATTGTGCGAGTACAATACACATTGTGGTAAGTTGTGGTAGTACAATACACATTGTGGTAAATAGTGCGAGTACAATACACATTGTGGTATGTTGTGCGAGTACAATACACATTGTGGTAAATAGTGCGAGTACAATACACATTGTGGTAAGTTGTGGGAGTACAATACACATTGTGATAAGTTGTGGGAGTACAATACACATTATGGTACGTTGTGGGAGTACAATACACATTATGGTAAATTGTGCGAGTACAATACACATTGTGGTATGTTGTGGGAGTACAATACACATTGTGGTAAGTTTGTGGTAGTACAACACACATTGTGGTAAGTTTGTGGTAGTACAACACACATTGTGGTAGGTTTGTGGTGGTACAACACACATTGTGGTAAGTTTGTGGTAGTACAACAAATATTGTGGTAAGTTTGTGGTAGTACAACACATTGTGGTAAGTTTGTGGTAGTACAACACACATTGTGGTAGGTTTGTGGTAGTACAACACACATTGTGGCAAGTTTGTGGTAGTACAACACACATTGTGGTAGGTTTGTGGTAGTACAACACACATTGTGGTAAGTTTGTGGTAGTACAACACACATTGTAGTAAGTTTGTGGTAGTACAACACACATTGTGGTAAGTTTGTGGTAGTACAACACACATTGTGGTAAGTTGTGGTAGTACAATACACATTGTGGTAAGTTGTGGCAGTACAACACACATTGTGGTAAGTTGTGGCAGTACAACACACATTGTGGTAAGTTTATGGTAGTACAACACACATTGTGGTAGGTTTGTGGTAGTACAACACACATTGTGGTAGGTTTGTGGTAGTACAACACACATTGTGGTAAGTTTGTGGTAGTACAACACACATTGTGGTAGGTTTGTGGTAGTACAACACACATTGTGGTAAGTTTGTGGTAGTACAACACACATTGTGGTAAGTTTGTGGTAGTACAACACACATTGTGGTAAGTTTGTGGTAGTACAACACACATTGTAGTAAGTTTGTGGTAGTACAACACACATTGTCGTAAGTTTGTGGTAGTACAACACACATTGTGGTAAGTTTGTGGTAGTACAACACACATTGTAGTAAGTTTGTGGTAGTACAACACACATTGTGGTAAGTTTGTGGTAGTACAACACACATTGTGGTAAGTTTGTGGTAGTACAACACACATTGTAGTAAGTTTGTGGTAGTACAACACACATTGTGGTAAGTTTGTGGTAGTACAACACACATTGTGGTAAGTTTGTGGTAGTACAACACACATTGTGGTAAGTTTGTGGTAGTACAACACACATTGTTTCGTAAGTTTGTGGTAGTACAACACACATTGTGGTAAGTTTGTGGTAGTTGCTATTAGTTTGTGATCGTGGAAGCAGGCAATGTTATCTTGGTGGTAATAGCTTTTTTTTGGCTCAATAAAGAAATAACAATTTTAAACCTCAATGTTAGTGTACCTTAAATACCTAGGAAGTCTAATGACAAACGAAAATTCTCAAACAGCAGAGATAGAATCAAGATGCAACAAAGCTTGTCCAATCATCGGACAGTTATCACCACTATTGTCCAACAAGGAAATAACTCTGGAGGCAAAACGAGCACTATACAATACAATCTTCATCCCAACGTTGTGCTACCAATACCAGACCTGGACCCTAGATGCAAGAAAATTAGAAAAATAACCTCTACAGAGATGAAATGTGTTAGACGAATGGCAGGAAACAATCTGAGAGATAAGATCAGAAATGAAGAACTGAGAAAAAAGCTAGGAATAGCCCCCGCCATAGAATATATAAGGAAACAACATATATAATGGTTTGGCCACGTGACAAGGCAGAAAGAACAAAACACAACACAACGAGCCTTCAACAAACGTTGTGAGAATACCAGACCCAAGGGTCGACCACGAAAAAGATGGATCGATGGAATATTAGAAGCACTAGGAAACATAACAGCAGCAGAGGCGAACAGAAGAGCAGAAGACCGCAAATTATATCTCCCCTCGACGCTGAAAGGCAGATGAGGAAGGAAAGAAGTAGAAGAATGTTAAGTCAGTCCTATTATATGGTTGTGGAACATAGAGAACAATAAAAATGGCATGCACGAAGGTATATATCTTCATTAATGGATGCAAGTGCAGAATAAAAGAATGGGAATGACATGACGAAATAATTACTGTAGAAAGAATGTATGGGAAAGGTACCAATCAACTGCCAGTGGATAAAGAGAATCAAAGAAGACGATGGCGCTAGACAGGACATACACTGCGGAAGCCAAATGAGAGTATTATGCGACAAATCTGTTTTTGGTATCCCCAGTGGAAAAGACAAAAAAGGAGACAAAATTATTCTTGGAGAAGACAGATGGAAGCATAGATGATGATGAGGTGGAAGAGATGGAATGACCTTAAAATAATGGCAAGAAATAGAGTTATTGAGTTATTGAGTTAGTGAGTTATTGAGTTATTGAGTTATTGAGTTATTGAGTTATTGAGTTATTGAGTTATTGAGTTATTGAGTTAGTGAGTTATTTGCGGGTCATCATCATTGCACTCCGAACATGTCCATAGGTGCTCAGATCCCCTCCTCAGCAATTCCCTCAGTTTCCAGCGACTGACGGCTCCAGCTCTATGTTGGTTGATAAGTCTTCTTACACGGCCACCAAGTTTCTCATTTCTGGCTGTGCCCATCTTAACTCCCATCTCCATCATCCGAAGAAGTGAAAGGATCTGTGTTTGTCGAAGTCCTGTGCTCTTCCCACATCTCGGAGTGCATTGATGATGTCCGCCCGATCCATCGGTTGCCCGTCCTCAACGACAGCGCAGCTAGCCAACCTGTCCGCTCTCTCATTTCCCCGTACTCCCGCATGTCCAGGGACATAGACGAAGGTGACCTTACGTATTTTGGATTTCTGCAACGACTCTACCCATTGCATGCGTACAAAGCCCACCTCCACTTTTTTTATCATGCTCATCGAATCACTCAGTATACATGCGTGGATGTAGTCTTGTGACTCTAACCATTTGAATGCCTTGGTCACTGCCATCACCTCCATTGTCATGCTACTCGTGGTCATGGCGTATGCACCACTGTCTTCCTTGACTATTCTTGTTGCCGAGCGTGCTGTAAATGCCCATGCACTTCTTTGGTGTCGTCTTACAGATCCGTCTGTATCCTTCTTATCGGTGTTATCGCAGATGTGACCGTTGACCTCAGCATTAACTACGACCGTGTTCTATTCCCTACTTTTCCTGTCGAGTGTGACAATACACGAGAAAGTCCCCTTGAATGACGTAGGCACCGGTATCCACTCCTCACCAACGCTGAGATTGGTAAGCCCACAGACCTGTTTGATGACATCTTCTGCTCGGCGCACCCGTGATTTGCCTCTTTTTAGCCTGGCACCTTTCTCTGTGTTGAGCACGTGGTGCAATGGATACTCTGTATCTGTACTAATCTTCAGGTATGCTCGTGCTCTCCAGATCTTGATTCTGTCATCCATGGTTGGAAAGTCAAGAAGATACTTGATTGCTACACAGGGAGTGTCCCTCGTACATCCCAGGATAATGCGCATGGCTTCATTTTGTATTTTCTCCAGCCTGTCAATTTGAGTCGTACTGACAGTAAGAATTACCAGAGCATACTCGATTGGTGCGAGGACTAATCCCTGGAACAGAAGAGTAAGTAGCCTCTGCTCGATGATGGCAGCTGCCATGACTTTGAAGGCGGCTAATCCTTTGCGAGATTTTGTTATCACATGGTCGGCAAGGTCCCGAAAACAAGAAATAGCAAGAAATAGAACGGCCTGGAAAATGTTTTTATTATAATTTGTAAGGCTAATATGTCTGAACTGTTAGCATCAGAAACTGACGTGTGGTATAGAGGTGACGTACATGTTGTTGACATTATGTCTTCTTTCCTTCTTCATTGCCATTTCAGCGTCGAAGGGTATTATATATGTTAAGTACATGTCGCTAATGTGATATACAAATTGTGATGTGGAATAACGCTGTTGATGTGAAATAACATTCAATGGAGAAGTCATTTCAATTCGATGCTTGCTATGACGTATACACTTTGGGTTGTTCTTGTTTTATTCAAAAGGAAACTGTTCGTGGAGTCTTTCTGTTTCCAGTTTAAAGAGTTAATGCTGTTCTCGAGACCTGGAGTCGTCTATGAGAGAACGTCAGACAAATGTGACCAGTCACAACATGGCTTGTCCACAACAAGAGTGCACCAGACATGCTGTTCTCTGAGCTCAGCGGTGTTTGACCAGTCACAACATGGCTTGTCTATCACAAGAGTGCACCATACATGCTGTTCTCTGAGCACAGCGGTGTTTGATCAGTCACAAATTGGCTTGTCCATCACAAGAGTGCACCAGACATGCTGTTCTCTCAGCACAGCGGTGTTTGATCAATCACAGCATGGCTTGTCCATCACAAGAGTGCACCAGACATGCTGTTCTTTGAGCACAGCGGTGTTTGATCAGTCACAAATTGGCTTGTCCATCACAAGAGTGCACCAGACATGCTGTTCTCTCAGCACAGCGGTGTTTGACCAATCACAACATTGCTATGGTGCCCCATATTCCCTGTTATCCATACCGTGACCCGTGCAACGTTTCCATGTGTTCAAATGCTCACAGCTACGTTCAAGGGACGAAGCTGTCAGACAGTAGAGAACATTCATGTAGTCGCTGACCGTAATCAACACGCTGGACAAGTGACTTCTTAATGTTTCAGGTTTCAGACAGCAGTAGCAGCACTGCCGAAATTGTTGTCAGGCCGGTGGACTAATTTAAGGTGAAAGCGGTCACTCACCTTTTTAACATCTCTGTCCTCACTGTGTACAGTAACTCAAATAAGCTGTTAAAATGTTGGCAGTTTATCTTTATTCTTGTCACAGACGCTGCTGTTATCTTTATTCTTGTCACAAACGCTGTTGTTATCTTTATTCTTGTCACAAACGCTGCTGTTAACTTTATTCTTGTTACAAACGCTGTTGTTATCTTTATTCTTGTCACAAACGCTGCTGTTATCTTTATTCTTGTCACAAACGCTGCTGTTATCTTTATTCTTGTCACAAACGCTGCTGTTATCTTTATTCTTGTCACAAACGCTGCTGTTATCTTTATTCTTGTCACAAACGCTGTTGTTATCTTTATTCTTGTCACAAACGCTGCTGTTATCTTTATTCTTGTCATAAACGCTGCTGTTTACTTTATTCTTGTCACAAACGCTGTTGTTATCTTTATTCTTGTCACAAACGCTGCTGTTATCTTTATTCTTGTCACAAACGCTGCTGTTATCTTTATTTTTGTCACAAACGCTGCTGTCATCTTTATTCTTGTCACAAACGCTGTTGTTATCTTTATTCTTGTCACAAACGCTGCTGTTAACTTTATTCTTGTCACAAACGCTGCTGTTAACTTTATTCTTGTCACAAACGCTGCTGTTAACTTTATTTACAAAGTTTATCCGTGGTAGTCGATTACAGTTCACACATGTATCACATCCACACGTGAGGTGATGTGTTGTGGGAAGTTGAAGTTTCCAAAACAGGGGTCTGTGTTGGTGTGTTGTAGTTGTTTGTTTGTTTCTTCTGATACCTGGGTCTGTGTTGGTGTGTTGTAGATGTTTGTTTGTTTCTTCTGATACCTGGGTCTGTGTTGGTGTGTTGTAGATGTTTGTTTGTTTCTTCTGATACCTGGGTCTGTGTTGGTGTGTTGTAGTTGTATGTTTGTTTCTTCTGAAACCTGAGTCTGTGTTGGTGTGTTGTAGTTGTTTGTTTGTTTCTTCTGATACCTGGGTCAGTGTTGGTATGTTGTAGTTGTATGTTTGTTTCTTATGATACCTGAGTTTGTGTTGGTTTGTTGTGTTTGTCTGTTCTTCTGATACCTGGGTCTGTGTTGGTTAATTGTGTTTGTCTGTTCTTCTGATACCTAAGTCTATGTTGGTGTGTTGTGTTTATCTGATTCTTCTGGTACCTGAGTCAGTGTTGGTGTGTTGTGTTTGTCTGTTTCCTTTAATACCTGGTCTACCTTAAAGCCGTCAGCATCGTCGACTGCTGCAAGCTGGATAACGACGCATTATTACCATGAGATTGGGAGCATTACATTCCCTGTCTCTGTCCCCATGAGATTGGGAACATTACATTCCCTGTCTCTGTCCCCATGAGATTGGGAGCATTACATTCCCTGTCTCTGTCCCCATGAGATTGGGAGCATTACATTCCCTGTCTCTGTCCCGATGAGATTGGGAACATTACACTCCCTGTTTCTATTCGATGTCTCTTCAACGACTAATTTGACGCATCTTCTATCATGACTCCTCTAGCATGACTCCTCTATCATGACTCCTCTATCATGACACCTCTATCGTGACTCCTCTATCGTGACTCCTCTATCATGACTCCTCTATCATGACTCCTCTATCATGACTCCTCTATCAGCATTACATATCTTCCATTCGTTTAATACATCATATTTGTATTTGACCCATTCTCCGTGTGCTTGACTCACTATATGTAATTGACGCATATGTGTTGCATGTATCCTCTTTATACTCGATACATCATTTATGCGTCATTGATGTTTACGATAAGTACCCGATCTGGTTTGACGTATTTGATCTATTTATATTTTGTACATCCCTTTATCTCTTTATTCAATGCCTCCTATCTATGTTTGGTACGCCTGATATTTAGCATGTTCCTGACACTTTCGCTAACTGTTTGATACATCTAACATGTGTCTGATACCTTCACTAACTGTTTGATACATCTAACATGTGTCTGATACCTTCACTAACTGTTTGATACATCTAACATGTGTCTGATACCTTCACTAACTTTTTGATACATCTAACATGTTTCTGATACCTTCACTTACTGTTTGATACAGCTAACATGTGTCTGATACCTTCACTAACTGTTTGATACATCTAACATGGGTCTGATACCTTCACTAACGGTTTGATACATCTAACATGTGTCTGATACCTTCACTAACTGTTTGATACCTCTAACATGTGTCTGATACCTTCACTAACTGTTTGATACATCTAACATGTGTCTGATACCTTCACTAACTGTTTGATACATCTAACATGTGTCTGATACCTTCACTAACTGTTTGATACATCTAACATGTGTCTGATACCTTCACTAACTGTTTGATACATCTAACATGTGTCTGATACCTTCACTAACTGTTTGATACAGCTAACATGTGTCTGATACCTTCACTAACTGTTTGATACATCTAACATGTGTCTGATACCTTCACTAACTGTTTGATACATCTAACATGTGTCTGATACCTTCACTAACTGTTTGATACATTTCTCATATGTTTGATACCTTCACAAAATGTTTGATATATTTCTTATGTGTTTGATACCTTCACTAACTGTTTGATACATTTCTTATGTGTTTGATACCTTCACTAACTGATTGATACATTTCTTATATGTTTGATACCTTCACTAAATGTTTGATACATTTCTCATATGTTTGATACCTTCACTAAATGTTTGATACATTTCTCATATGTTTGATACCTTCACTAAATGTTTGATACATTTCTCATATGTTTGATACCTTCACTAAATGTTTGATACATTTCTCATATGTTTGATACCTTCACTAAATGTTTGATACATTTCTCATATGTTTGATACCTTCACTAAATGTTTGATACATTTCTCATATGTTTGATACCTTCGCTAACTGTTTGATACATTTCTCATATGTTTGATGCCTTCGCTAACTGTTTGATACATTTCTCATATGTTTGATGCCTTCACTAAATGTTTGATACATTTCTCATATGTTTGATACCTTCACTAAATGTTTGATACATTTCTCATATGTTTGATACCTTCACTAAATGTTTGATACATTTCTCATATGTTTGATACCTTCACTAAATGTTTGATACATTTCTCATATGTTTGATACCTTCACTAAATGTTTGATACATTTCTCATATGTTTGATACCTTCACTAACTGTTTGATACATTTCTCATATGTTTGATACCTTCACTAAATGTTTGATACATTTCTCATATGTTTGATACCTTCACTAACTGTTTGATACATTTCTCATATGTTTGATACCTTCACTAAATGTTTGATACATTTCTCATATGTTTGATGCCTTCACTAACTGTTTGATACATTTCTCATATGTTTGATGCCTCTGCTGTCACTTTCTGTCCACCCATGCCTCTCATTGATTTCCTCATGATATTTTCTTTGTTTGTTGGGTCGTTCATCGTCAGGGAAGATGAAATGTCGTGGTCAAGGATCTGCAGTAGACGTCATATCATTGTCATATGTGTGACATTTCATATTTTAATAATACACTTTTTGAGAATTGTTCCTTTTCTGTTTCGTTGATTTTTCTGATTGTCAGTGCCTGCTGCAGGATATACGATCTCGTTAGCGTATTATATGTTGAAGCTATTCAATTTCTGGATAAAAGACTATCTCAGAATTCATCTTCCACATACTCATTTTGTTACTGATTTTTGTTTCTAATAGATATCATTTTGTTAGATTACGCATCTTGTAAGCATCTTATTTCAGTAGCTGTGATCATTCTCTTGTAGTTTTCTATTAATATCCAAGAATTCTCTTGTAGTGTTTTCTTATTAAATCATATTTGTATCTCCTCTACAAATCTCCTAGAACAAATTTGAAACAAGCGCAACGCGTCAAATACCTGGGCACAATAACAACATCAGATGGAAGATGTACCACGGAAATAACAAGCAGAATAGCTCAGGCCAAAATAGCATTTCAGAAAATGAAAAAATCTTATGCAACAAATCTATGTCAATAGAAATGAGAAAGCGAGTTCATCGGTGCTATATATAACCAATTCTGACCTATGGAAGCGGATAATGGACAGTAGACAAACAAATGAAAAGACGATTAGAGGCCACAGAGATATGATTTCTCAGAAGAATGTTGAAAGTTCCCTGGACAGCTAAAAAGACCAATGAGGAAGTTCTCAAAGAGGCCAACACAAAAAGGCAGCTCCTAAAAAACATCAGAAAGAAACAATCAATATTTTTCGGGCACATCATAAGAAGATGAAAGTTGGAATACTTGGTTACAACTGACAAAATAAAAGGAAAGAGAGATCGCGGACGACAAAGAGAGAAAATACTGGATAGCTTGGTGTCATGGCATGGTAAAATGTCGACAACAGAACTGATACGATGCACTGTAGATAGAAGATTGTGGAAGGACATGATCGCCTACGCCAACCGGTATATCACATGTTGATGATGATCTCCTCTGTTTTAATCATTTGAAAAGTTACCAACAAATGTTCTACTGCTTGCTATTGTTCATGAAAAGGATGCTGGCATTAATAAATATCCCAATAAAGATAACAATTGAAGATGATGATAACAGTGTTATTATTGGTGATAACAATACTGACAGATAAACCTGTCTACGTTGATCATGACAACTAGAGTTACTGACGATGATAGCGTTTCGTGTGACCATGAAATTTGTGCAGTTGCCAATGAATGTACACAAACGTGACTTGTCATCCTTGTTCACGAACGTCAGAAAATAGCAAACATTTGTTGACTTAAATAAAATAGAAGAATTGGTGAAGTCATATTATTTTTGGGAAGTGTTTCATGTACCAAACATGTTAAAAGCAGAAGCCAGCTAAAAGTGTCTCACAATAAGCAGAAGCCAGCTGAAAGTGTCTCACAATAAGCAGAAGCCAGCTGAAAGTGTTTCACAATAAGGAGAAGCCAGCTGAATGTGTCTCACAATAAGCAGAAGCCAGCTGAAAGTGTCTCACAATAAGCAGAAGCCAGCTGAATGTGTCTCACAATAAGCAGAAGCCAGCTGAAAGTGTCTCACAATTTGCAGAAGCCAGCTGAAAGTGTCTCACAATAAGGAGAAGCCAGCTGAAAGTGTCTCACAATAAGCAGAAGCCAGCTGAAAGTGTCTCACAATAAGGAGAAGCCAGCTGAAAGTGTCTCACAATAAGGAGAAGCCAGCTGAAAGTGTCACACAATAAGGAGAAGCCAGCTGAATGTGTCTCACAATAAGCAGAAGCCAGCTAAAAGTGTCTCACAATAAGGAGAAGCCAGCTGAAAGTGTCTCACAATAAGCAGAAGCCAGCTGAATGTGTCTCACAATAAGCAGAAGCCAGCTGAAAGTGTTTCACAATAAGCAGAAGCCAGCTGAAAGTGTTTCACAATAAGCAGAAGCCAGCTGAAAGTGTTTCACAACAAACCCTCTTTTGGAACTCCTACGGTAGGAGACAAAGAGGAAGGCCAAAATATACTTGGAAAAGACAGAGAGAAGCAGAGATGAAGTGGATGGGGAAGATATGATCTTAAGAGCATAACAAGAAACTGGATGGTATGGAAAGTGTTTGTTAAAGACCTATGCTCCACAGGGAGTTGAAAGTGTTTGTTAAAGACCTATGCTCCACAGGGAGTTGAAAGTGTTTGTTAAAGACCTATGCTCCACAGGGAGTTGAAAGTGTTTGTTAAAGACCTATGCTCCACAGGGAGCTGAAAGTGTTTGTTAAAGACCTATGCTCCACAGGGAGCTGAAAGTGTTTGTTAAAGACCTATGCCCACAGAGAGCTGAAAGCGTTTGTTAAAGACCTATGATCCACAGAGAGCTGAAAGTGTTTGTTAAAGACATATGCTCCACAGAGAGCTGAAAGTGTTTGTTAAAGACATATGCTCCACAGAGAGCTGAAAGCGTTTGTTAGAGACATATGCTCCACAGAGAGATGAAAGCGTTTGTTAAAGACATATGCTCCACAGAGAGCTGAAAGTGTTTGTTAAAGAACTATGCTCCACAAAGAGCTGAAAGCGTTTGTTAAAGACATATGCTCCACAGAGAGCTGAAAGCGTTTGCTAAAGACTTATGCTCCACAGAGAGGTGAAAGCGTTTGTTAAAGACATATGCTCCTCAGAGAGCTGAAAGCGTTTGCTAAAGACTTATGCTCCACAGAGAGCTGAAAGCGTTTGTTAAAGACATATGCTCCACAGAGAGCTGAAAGCGTTTGTTAAAGACATATGCTCCATAGAGAGCTGAAAGCGTTTGTTTAAGACATATGCTCCACAGAGAGCTGAAAGTGTTTGCTAAAGATATATGCTCCACAGAGAGCTGAAAGCGTTTGCTAAAGACTTATGCTCCACAGAGAGCTGAAAGTGTTTGTTAAAGACATATGCTCCACAGAGAGCTGAAAGTGTTTGTTAAAGACATATGCTCCACAGAGAGCTGAAAGCGTTTGCTAAAGACATATGCTCCACGGAGAGCTGAAAGCGTTTGCTAAAGACATATGCCCCACAGAGAGCTGAAAGTGTTTGCTAAAGACTTATGCCCCACAGAGAGCTGAAAGTGTTTGCTAAAGACTTATGCCCCACAGAGAGCTGAAAGTGTTTGCTAAAGACATATGCTCCACAGAGAGCTGAAAGTGTTTGTTAAAGACATATGCTCCACAGAGAGCTGAAAGCGTTTGTTAAAGATCTATGCTCCACAGAGAGCTGAAAGCGTTTGCTAAAGACTTATGCCCCAAATACAGACCACATCTGGACGCTGAGAAAGAGATTAGAAAAACAATTTCCAAATTCGTGTCAAGATTCGAAGACCTAATGAGGAAGAAGCAAGCTCATTCTTTCATTTGATTTTCTTACATAATAAATATTTCACAATGTCAGTTGATTCAGTTATTGTTTTTCTAAATTTCAAAATGATAAAAATGACACTTATTTATTTAATTTATACACAAAACGTTAGTTTCTTTAACTCCGCTATCAAAATACCATGTTAAATATACCTTTAAAATGCTATTAAAATATGTTGTTTTTTACATTGTTGATATAAGGTTCTGCCGTGGTGATTCGTGGTTAAGAGTTAGGACTCCTTGTGGGGGCAAGTTTGACGACCGCTGTGCTAGAGCTCCGAGTTTAAACGTTCTTGCAACATTGCGAGGACAAGTTTAAGTCAGGACCAAGTATGAATGTTTGCACATCTTACTTTTGGTGTTGTGAACAAGCTAGTCAGTTGGCATTACTGTTGATTCAACAACCAACTTCTGTTGTTGACAAGAATACTTGTTATCTCCCATGTTCTGGATATACTTCATCCCGTCGACAATATTGATAAAACGTACCTTAAGTGCTGTTCAGTTTCTGAGATATTTTTCTTCTGAGGATCCCTGGATTTTGGCCACTTATTTCAGTAACATGATGATGGTAGGCAACATTAATAACGGTTGGATGGGAAGGACGAGAATTTGAACTTACACACAATCAGCTTCCGGAAATTGAGGACACACGATCACAAGGCACGGCTTTGTCTTACACTTGGCCAGGAACGATTCTTCTGGACAAGCTTCAGGTTCTGTCGCTGAAGGGAAATATGTGGTTCAAATATGAGAATTAAGTGACAGAGTTCGTGGGCACAAGCATGTTCAAATATGAGAATTAAGTGAGAGATTTCGTGGGCACAAGCATGTTCAAATATGAGAATTAAGTGAGAGATTTCGTGGGCACAAGCATGTTCAAATATGAGAATTAAGTGAGAGATTTCGTGGGCACAAGCATGTTCAAATATGAGTATTAAGTGAGAGATTTCGTGGGCACAAGCATGTTCAAATATGAGAATTAAGTGAGAGATTTCGTGGGCACAAGCATGTTCAAATATGAGTATTAAGTGAGAGATTTCGTGGGCACAAGCATGTTCAAATATGAGAATTAAGTGAGAGGTTTCGTGGGCACAAGCATGTTCAAATATGAGAATTAAGTGAGAGGTTTCGTGGGCACAAGCATGTTTAAATATGAGAATTAAGTGAGAGATTTCGTGGGCACAAGCATGTTCAAATATGAGAATTAAGTGAGAGATTTCGTGGGCACAAGCATGATTAAATATGAGAATTAAGTGAGAGGTATCGTAGATATAATCTTATTATATTTTACAATTATGTGAGACAGTTATGAGCAGTGTGTGATAAATCACGTAAAATTATTTTTTTTCCTCGGAAATACGCTAAGACTCACTGTGGATATGGTTACACGCATGAGGGCAATAGTGGGCAAGTTGATTGGAGTAATAATAGATTATAGAGAAAACTGGACATTCTCTAGCAATGCCATTAAGTGATTTCTCTTGTGTTTTACTGTAGACTTCATTCAGAAAGTTTGTGTAGGACAAGGTTTGACTATCAATAAGTGAGAGAAGTTGTAACGTTTATATATATATATATATATATATATATATATATATATATATATTAATTTCTCCTTGGTAGGTAGGTACATACGATGTAGATCTGTAGGTAGGTAGATACAGACAGTTAGGAGCAAGCAATCATGGTTTATTGTGTGGTCGGATCTTTCTACTCAATATTAGCAGACTCAGCCACGATGGTAGCTGATCCAGAATAAGTCACTAACATTTTTACCAAACTACTAACTAACCATGATTGATTGCTCCCAATTGTTTGAATCTACCTACCTACCTACCTATCTTTATCTTTGATCTTGCATACAGTAGCTCGATGGCGGTCGGGTGTCACCTGTTGCATATGACGCTCCCTACCGGACGAGGTGGCTGTTGAGTCCCCATTAACGTCGTTAGCTGTAGATATTAAGTTGTGTTTTGACATGATTACACTAGGCAATATAAGAAGGTAGTTTGCCATTCCTTTCCTTCTTGGCAGTGACTGTACTAGTCGGAGATCGCAGCCATTGTCTCTATACATGAGATCCTCTGCCTGCCATCACGGTGTGGAGACCATAACCGGCACTACTTGTCGGCTGCTCCCACAACACCATCCACCACCTGCTCCAATGGCTTCACGTAACCATGATACGAATGCTAGCTGAATGTGCTAATGTTGAATAGACAGATCTGACCACAGAATGAACAAGATGTATTCGTGTTGCCTGACCTCGTTTCCTTTATCCTACGACTTTTGTTTTTTTGAATTTGATATCAGCACTGCCTCGAAAGTTGCTGTGTCATTTTTTTATTTATGCTCTCCATGTGCTACGATCTGCAGACATTTTTTTCAATTTCTTTCAACTGATAAAGAATTCCCCCTAGGAAGCCCTGCAAACATCCTTATATATCAGCATATGTCTGCCCTTTTGTCTCTTTCCGTCTTTCAGTTCCCCATACAATATTTGTTTGAGAATGTTTGCCACCCATCATAAGGTGGCCCAACCACCTTAGTCTACGACTTCTAAGTGTTGCCATAATGGATGGGAGTTTGGCTCGTTGTAAGACATTAGAGTTGGTTACTTTGTCCTGCCATATGGATGGGAGTTTGGCTCGTTGTAAGACATTAGAGTTGGTTACTTTGTCCTGCCATGATGGATGGGAGTTTGGCTTGTTGTTAGACATTAGAGTTGGTTACTTTGTCCTGCCATGATGGATGGGAGTTTGGCTTGTTGTTAGACATTAGAGTTGGTCACTTTGTCCTGCCATGATGGATGGGAGTTTGGCTTGTTGTTAGACATTAGAGTTGGTCACTTTGTCCTGCCATGATGGATGGGAGTTTGGCTTGTTGTTAGACATTAGAGTTGGTCACTTTGTCCTGCCATGATGGATGGGAGTTTGGCTTGTTGTTAGACATTAGAGTTGGTCACTTTGTCCTGCCATGATGGATGGGAGTTTGGCTTGTTGTTAGACATTAGAGTTGGTCACTTTGTCCTGCCATGATGGATGGGAGTTTGGCTTGTTGTTAGACATTAGAGTTGGTTACTTTGTCCTGCCATAATGGATGGGAGTTTGGCTTGTTGTTAGACATTAGAGTTGGTTACTTTGTCCTGCCATGATGGATGGGAGTTTGGCTTGTTGTTAGACATTAGAGTTGGTTACTTTGTCCTGCCATGATGGATGGGAGTTTGGCTTGTTGTTAGACATTAGAGTTGGTTACTTTGTCCTGCCATAATGGATGGGAGTTTGGCTTGTTGTTAGACATTAGAGTTGGTTACTTTGTCCTGCCATAATGGATGGGAGTTTGGCTTGTTGTTAGACATTAGAGTTGGTTACTTTGTCCTGCCATAATGGATGGGAGTTTGGCTTGTTGTTAGACATTAGAGTTGGTTACTTTGTCCTGCCATGATGGATGGGAGTTTGGCTTGTTGTTAGACATTAGAGTTGGTTACTTTGTCCTGCCATGATGGATGGGAGTTTGGCTTGTTGTTAGACATTAGAGTTGGTTACTTTGTCCTGCCATGATGGATGGGAGTTTGGCTTGTTGTTAGACATTAGAGTTGGTTACCTTGTCCTGCCATGATGGATGGGAGTTTGGCTTGTTGTTAGACATTAGAGTTGGTTACCTTGTCCTGCCATGATGGATGGGAGTTTGGCTTGTTGTTAGACATTAGAGTTGGTTACTTTGTCCTGCCATGATGGATGGGAGTTTGGCTTGTTGTTAGACATTAGAGTTGGTTACCTTGTCCTGCCATGATGGATGGGAGTTTGGCTTGTTGTTAGACATTAGAGTTGGTTACTTTGTCCTGTCATGATGGATGGGAGTTTGGCTTGTTGTTAGACATTAGAGTTGGTTACTTTGTCCTGTCATGATGGATGGGAGTTTGGCTCGTTGTAAGACATTAGAGTTGGTTACTTTGTCCTGTCATGATGGATGGGAGTTTGGCTTGTTGTTAGACATTAGAGTTGGTTACTTTGTCCTGCCATGATGGATGGGAGTTTGGCTTGTTGTTAGACATTAGAGTTGGTTACTTTGTCCTGCCATGATGGATGGGAGTTTGGCTTGTTGTAAGACATTAGAGTTGGTTACTTTGTCCTGCCATGATGGATGGGAGTTTGGCTTGTTGTTAGACATTAGAGTTGGTTACTTTGTCCTGTCATGATGGATGGGAGTTTGGCTTGTTGTTAGACATTAGAGTTGGTTACTTTGTCCTGCCATAATGGATGGGAGTTTGGCTTGTTGTTAGACATTAGAGTTGGTTACTTTGTCCTGCCATAATGGATGGGAGTTTGGCTTGTTGTTAGACATTAGAGTTGGTTACTTTGTCCTGCCATAATGGATGGGAGTTTGGCTTGTTGTTAGACATTAGAGTTGGTTACTTTGTCCTGCCATGATGGATGGGAGTTTGGCTTGTTGTTAGACATTAGAGTTGGTCACTTTGTCCTGCCATGATGGATGGGAGTTTGGCTTGTTGTTAGACATTAGAGTTGGTCACTTTGTCCTGCCATGATGGATGGGAGTTTGGCTTGTTGTTAGACATTAGAGTTGGTCACTTTGTCCTGCCATGATGGATGGGAGTTTGGCTTGTTGTTAGACATTAGAGTTGGTCACTTTGTCCTGCCATGATGGATGGGAGTTTGGCTTGTTGTTAGACATTAGAGTTGGTTACTTTGTCCTGCCATAATGGATGGGAGTTTGGCTTGTTGTTAGACATTAGAGTTGGTACTTTGTCCTGCCATGATGGATGGGAGTTTGGCTTGTTGTTAGACATTAGAGTTGGTTACTTTGTCCTGCCATGATGGATGGGAGTTTGGCTTGTTGTTAGACATTAGAGTTGGTTACTTTGTCCTGCCATAATGGATGGGAGTTTGGCTTGTTGTTAGACATTAGAGTTGGTTACTTTGTCCTGCCATAATGGATGGGAGTTTGGCTTGTTGTTAGACATTAGAGTTGGTTACTTTGTCCTGCCATAATGGATGGGAGTTTGGCTTGTTGTTAGACATTAGAGTTGGTTACTTTGTCCTGCCATGATGGATGGGAGTTTGGCTTGTTGTTAGACATTAGAGTTGGTTACTTTGTCCTGCCATGATGGATGGGAGTTTGGCTTGTTGTTAGACATTAGAGTTGGTTACTTTGTCCTGCCATGATGGATGGGAGTTTGGCTTGTTGTTAGACATTAGAGTTGGTTACCTTGTCCTGCCATGATGGATGGGAGTTTGGCTTGTTGTTAGACATTAGAGTTGGTTACCTTGTCCTGCCATGATGGATGGGAGTTTGGCTTGTTGTTAGACATTAGAGTTGGTTACTTTGTCCTGCCATGATGGATGGGAGTTTGGCTTGTTGTTAGACATTAGAGTTGGTTACCTTGTCCTGCCATGATGGATGGGAGTTTGGCTTGTTGTTAGACATTAGAGTTGGTTACTTTGTCCTGTCATGATGGATGGGAGTTTGGCTTGTTGTTAGACATTAGAGTTGGTTACTTTGTCCTGTCATGATGGATGGGAGTTTGGCTCGTTGTAAGACATTAGAGTTGGTTACTTTGTCCTGTCATGATGGATGGGAGTTTGGCTTGTTGTTAGACATTAGAGTTGGTTACTTTGTCCTGCCATGATGGATGGAGTTTGGCTTGTTGTTAGACATTAGAGTTGGTTACTTTGTCCTGCCATGATGGATGGGAGTTTGGCTTGTTGTAAGACATTAGAGTTGGTTACTTTGTCCTGCCATGATGGATGGGAGTTTGGCTTGTTGTTAGACATTAGAGTTGGTTACTTTGTCCTGTCATGATGGATGGGAGTTTGGCTTGTTGTTAGACATTAGAGTTGGTTACTTTGTCCTGCCATAATGGATGGGAGTTTGGCTTGTTGTTAGACATTAGAGTTGGTTACTTTGTCCTGCCATAATGGATGGGAGTTTGGCTTGTTGTTAGACATTAGAGTTGGTTACTTTGTCCTGCCATAATGGATGGGAGTTTGGCTTGTTGTTAGACATTAGAGTTGGTTACTTTGTCCTGCCATAATGGATGGGAGTTTGGCTTGTTGTTAGACATTAGAGTTGGTTACTTTGTCCTGCCATAATGGATGGGAGTTTGGCTTGTTGTTAGACATTAGAGTTGGTTACTTTGTCCTGCCATAATGGATGGGAGTTTGGCTTGTTGTTAGACATTAGAGTTGGTTACTTTGTCCTGCCATAATGGATGGGAGTTTGGCTTGTTGTTAGACATTAGAGTTGGTTACTTTGTCCTGCCATAATGGATGGGAGTTTGGCTTGTTGTTAGACATTAGAGTTGGTTACTTTGTCCTGCCATAATGGATGGGAGTTTGGCTTGTTGTTAGACATTAGAGTTGGTTACTTTGTCCTGCCATAATGGATGGGAGTTTGGCTTGTTGTTAGACATTAGAGTTGGTTACTTTGTCCTGCCATAATGGATGGGAGTTTGGCTTGTTGTTAGACATTAGAGTTGGTTACTTTGTCCTGCCATAATGGATGGGAGTTTGGCTTGTTGTTAGACATTAGAGTTGGTTACTTTGTCCTGCCATAATGGATGGGAGTTTGGCTCGTTGTAAGACATTAGAGTTGGTTACTTTGTCCTGCCATAATGGATGGGAGTTTGGCTTGTTGTTAGACATTAGAGTTAGTCACTTTGTCCTGCCATAATGGATGGGAGTTTGGCTTGTTGTTAGACATTAGAGTTAGTCACTTTGTCCTGCCATAATGGATGGGAGTTTGGCTTGTTGTTAGACATTAGAGTTAGTCACTTTGTCCTGCCATAATGAATGGGAGTTTGGCTTGTTGTTAGACATTAGAGTTAGTCACTTTGTCCTGCCATAATGAATGGGAGTTTGGCTTGTTGTTAGACATTAGAGTTAGTCACTTTGTCCTGCCATAATGGATGGGAGTTTGGCTTGTTGTTAGACATTAGAGTTAGTCACTTTGTCCTGCCATAATGGATGGGAGTTTGGCTTGTTGTTAGACATTAGAGTTAGTCACTTTGTCCTGCCATAATGAATGGGAGTTTGGCTTGTTGTAAGACATTAGAGTTAGTCACTTTGTCCTGCCATAATGAATGGGAGTTTGGCTTGTTGTAAGACATTAGAGTTAGTCACTTTGTCCTGCCATAATGGATGGGAGTTTGGCTTGTTGTTAGACATTAGAGTTAGTCACTTTGTCCTGCCATAATGGATGGGAGTTTGGCTTGTTGTAAGACATTAGAGTTAGTCACTTTGTCCTGCCATAATGAATGGGAGTTTGGCTTGTTGTAAGACATTAGAGTTAGTCACTTTGTCCTGCCCTTTGATGTTCATTATCTTTCGAATGCAACGTACATGAAAGCTGTTTAACCTTTTCCTCCTGCCCTGCATAGGTAGTCCAATATTCTGACTCGTATAGAAGTGTACTAAGCACACAACATTAGTAAATTTGAGTCTTAGTCCTGAGTGTTAATTTGGTGTTGGCCCATGGTCATCTTTAAATTGACCAAATTTGTAAGCTGCCTTTCCGACGTCATCATCAGATGATTACTATCATAAACATGTAGATAATTGAGTTATTGAGTCATTTGCGGATCATCATCATTGCACTCCGAACATGTCCATAGGTGCTCAGATCCCCTCCTCAGCAATTCCCTCAGTGTCCAGCGACTGACGACTCCAGTTCTATGTTGGTTGATAAGTCTTCTTACACGGCCACCAAGTTTCTCATTTCTGGCTGTGCCCATCTTAACTCCCATTTCCATCATCCGAAGAAGTGACGTGGATCTGTGTTTGTCGAAGTCCTGTGCTCTTCCCACATCTCGGAGTGCATTGATGACGTCCGCCCGATCCATCGGTTGCCCGTCCTCAACGACAGCGCAGCTAGCCAACCTGTCCGCTCTCTCATTTCCCCGTACTCCCGCATGTCCAGGATAATGTAAACTTGTAGATAATGTAAACTTGTAAAGAACACTTCCAGTATTTGGTTTTAATGGACGTGACGTATGAGATGCCCATATAAAGGGCCGATTTGTCCATCTCCTGCCTTTCTCTTTTCCTATTTGTTGTTAAAGAATGCGTATAGTTTTATCTTTCTTTATTGCTATATCACATGAATCTACTCGTATATAAGAACAACAATTGTATCGATCTATTCTCGTGGGGCTCGTAACTCTCATCTTCAACGTCCAGAAACGTGCATCCCTGCCCGGGTACAATAGCTTGTCTACAGTAACAATTGAGCATTAAATAAGTCATCCTAGCAGAGTTGAAGTGACGAAACATTAGCTGTGCTGTTTCATAAACAAAAGAAATGAGGAAAATGAAATGGAGATATGAAATGATAGACATAAAAATTAATTTAAAAGATCGTGAAAATTAGCAACAAAAACATATATGAGAAAGGAGATAGAGATGTTAAAAACGAGAGAATCAAGAAAAATGTTTAAGAAAAAACGACATTTTGAACAAATTTTAGAAAAAGAAATAAATTGTGGCCACTATGTTCACTTGAACAAATAAAGATCAAATTGCAGTGTACATGTAAACTATGAGAAAATGAGAACGTTCCGTCCACAGAGGCTGAAATGTTCTATTTTGTTCTGTTTCCCTATATCTCACCAAAACAATTTAATTTTCATTTTTTCAAGTTTATATTTATACTTATCTTTATCTTGTACACTATTTCAGGAAGGTAAAAAAAAATAATAATAAGTAAATAAAAAACATAACGAATGTAAAAAACATGCGGAAAGAAAGACAAGAATGACTCCTACTCTGAGCAGAGGCGAGCTCCTTCAACAGCAGAACCGCTGCCAGACAAACCAGGGACAGCTTCATGTCTTCACGACTTCTTCCGTCACAAGATGAACACAGTTAGCCCACGTGGACATGAACTTTCTGGTTATATACGGCGATCACGTGTCTCAAGTGTGATTGTTTGATTGGTCCAAGACAGAACAGGTTCGCTAATTACAAAGTCTGCATCTTCAACATTCTCACTGCTGATGTTAACAATTTGAAGCCCTGGCAGATTATTGATTGTTACTTTCAATTAACTAACTCGATCGATCTTTCATTTATCAGCATTTTAATTCAACCTTTCTGCCGTTAGTTAATTAGAGAGTTACCTCCTATGTTCACTCAAAATCAAATACTAGCAGAATGAAGTATATAGCAGCATTAAGACAAAGTGTGTTAACACAGTAGATGGTACGTTTAATGATTCATGTGTACCAACATATTTAATGTCGCACTATCTGACGCTAAAAGTACCACACGGTTCATGGTTTAGAACAAACAATTAATTTGAGCGTTTAGACCGGACAGTGTGTGGGTTATTGATACTGTCACAACAGAGGGTCATGCTGTCTCATTGCTTAACATCCGTTGGAAGATCGCTGGGGCTTGCTGAATTAATAAGCTGGGCTATCTTGTGCTAGCCTCGCGTTTGATGTGACGATGGGACGGGCTCTTTCTACGTTCAAGGTTAGAGGATGTCAAACGTACTGTACCTCAATAGCTCACTTTAAAGACTAAACCTAGCCCCAATAACTTATTCTAAAGATTAAACCTCGCCCCAATAACTCATTCTAAAGATTAAATCTCACCTCAATAATTCACTTTAAAGACTAAACCTCGCACCAATAACTCATTCTAAAGATTAAACCTCACCACAATAGCTCATTCTAAAGATTAAACCACGCCACAATAACTCATTCTAAAGATTAAATCTCACCTCAATAGCTCACTTTAAAGATTAAACCTCGCCACAATAACTCATTCTAAAGATTAAACCTCACCACAATAACTCATTCTAAAGATTAACCTCGCCACAATAACTCATTCTAAAGATTAAATCTCACCTCAATTACTCATTATAATGATTAAAGCTCACCTCAATTACTCATTATAATGATTAAAGCTCACCTCAAGTACTCATTATAAAGATTAAATCTCACCTCAATTACTCATTCTAAAGATTAAATCTGACCTCAATAACTGATTCTAGAGATTAAACATCAACCCAATAACTCATTCTAAAGACTAAATCTCACCTCAATTACTCATTCTAAAGTCTAAACCCCACCAGAATAACTTATTCTAAAGACTAAATCTTACCTCAATAACTCATTCTAAAGACTAAATCTCACCTCAATTACTCATTTTAAAGTCTAAACCCACTCGAATAACTCATTCTGAAGACTGAACATTACCCCAATAACTCATTCTAAATACTAAACTTCTAAAAACAGGAAAGGAAAGAGTTGAGGAAGTAGTTGGTCATTATAGCTTACACGAGAGGAATGAAAGAGGTGAGAAACTTATTGACTGGGCAAGAACACACAACATGATGATAGGAAACGCTTGGTTTAAGCAACATCCAAGACGTCTGTGGACATGGAAAAGCCCAGGGGACAATGCACGTAATCAAATTGATTATATAATGATAAGCAATAGATTCAGAAACAGTCTGGTGTGTGTGAAAACTAGACCAGGGGCAGATTGCAATAGTGATCATGTACCAGTTGTAGGAAAGCTTAGAGTAAAATTAAAAACAACAAAACGATCTTCAGTTAACACCAAGTTAAATTTAGATTTACTAAAATCAGACAAGAAGCTGCAAGACAAATATAAAATCACAATTCAGAACCGGTACAATGAAATAGAGAAGATACAAAGCATTGATGAACAGTGGGAAAGGCTAAAAGAATCAATGCAACAAACATCAAGAGTTCATACCACCAGTGAGGACAAATTCAAGAAAGAAATAGATGACAGATGACATTTTACAGCTAATGGATACAAAAAGAAGAAATAAAGAAAATAAAGATGAGTATAAGAGATTAAATAAAGAAATTGTAGTAAAATGCAATGAAGCAAAAGAAGCATGGCTAAAAGAGAGATGCAAAGATAATGAAATGCAACAAAAAGGAGATGCTAAAGCTAAATACAAACAAATTGAGGAATTAACAGGAAGAAAAATGCAATAAAAAAATGGATGTCTAAGATCAAAGGAAGGAGAACTGTTGATTGATCAAGAAAACATAAGGGAACGATGGACAGAATACATTAAAGATCTTTATAATGATGAACGAACAGAAGTAAATATTAAGGATAATGAAGAAGGACCAGAAATACTCAGAGAAGAAGTGGAAGTACGCCTTGCGCAATATGAAAGCAGGCAAAGCTCCTGGACCAGATAATATAACTAAAGAAGAGATTGAAGCCATGGGTGATTTTGGAATAGTAATAATAACAAAAATATTGAATGACATCTATAACATCGGATATATACCAGACGACATGCTCAAATCAATATTCATAGCCCTACCAAAGAAATCTGGTACGATTGAATGCAATGATCATCGCACAATAAGCCTTATGAGTCACATGACTAAGATATTACTAAGAATCATCATGCGAAGAGTGCGAAACAAAATCAGTCCAGAAATTAGCGATGAACAGTGTGGTTTTGTTAGAGATAAAGGAACAAGCAATGCCATTTATATCATAAGATCTTGAGTAGAAAGAGCCGTAGAGGTGAAAACAGATCTATACCAATGTTTCATAGATTACACCAAGGCATTTGACAAAGTAAAGCACCAAGAAATAATCAACATTTTAGAAAGCATAAACGTAGACAGCAAAGATCTCAGAATAATAAAGAACATGTACTGGCAACAAACAGCGGCCATAAGAAATGGAAACCAATTGGGATTGTTTCAACAAATAAAACAGGGTGTTAGACAAGGTTGTGTGCTGTCACCAGATTTGTTTAATATTTATAGTAAGATTGTTTTAAGATCCATAAGGGGCATGCCTGGAATAACAATTGGAGGTCATAATAGAAATAATCTAAGGTATGCTGATGATACAGTCTTAATCGCTAAGAGTGAAAATGAGTTACAAGAAATGTTGGACATTATAGTGAAAGAAAGCAAAAATAAAGGTCTCAGCCTTAATAGCAAAAAGCCAGAGGTAATGGTAACAACAAAGAAAAAGACATCACCTTAGTGCAAAATAAAGACAAGTAGAACAATATTAAAACAGTTAAATGAATTTAAATATTTGGGAACTTTGTTAACCTCAGACGGAAGATGTACAAAAAGAGGTGAGGTGCAGAATGGCTCAGGCAAAAGCAGCTTTCCAAAAAATGAGGAAGATACTATGCAATCCATTTTTGACAATAGAAACAAGAAAAAGAATTCTTAAATGTTATGTAGAGCCAGTCTTAACATGTGGATGCGAATCATGGACAATAGGACAACAGACAAGAAAATCACTGGAGTCTGTAGAAATGTGGTTTTACCGAAGAATGTTGAGAGTACCATGGACAGCTAAGAAGAGTAATGAAGATGTTCTGAGAGAGGTCAAAGCAAAAAGAGAGCTAATTTCCAATATCAGGAAGAGACAATCATCATTTTTTGGTCATGTAATGAGAACAACTTGAATATATTGTAACAACTGGAAAAATTGAGGGACGAAGACATAGAGGGAAGCAAAGAGAAAAAATAACAGACAGCTAAAGAGAATGGCTTGGCAGAAGGTTAACAATAGAAATGATAAATAGCTGTCGAGATCGAAAGTTGTGGAGAGACATGATCATCTACCCCAGCAGGCCCGGTACTTGATGATGAAAGACTAAACCTCACCACAATAATTCATTCTATAGACTAAACCTCACCACAATAACTCATTCTAAAAACTAAACCTCACCCCAATGACTCATTCTATAGACTAAACCTCACCACATTAACTCATTCTAAAAACTAAACCTCACCCCAATAACGCATTCCATAGACTAAACCTCACCCCAATAACTCATTCTAAACACTAAATCTCACTCCATTTACTCATTCTATAGACTTAACCTCACCCCAAAAACTCATTCTAAACACTTAATCTCACCCCAATAACTCATTCTATAGACTAAACCTCACCCCAATAACTCATTCTATAGACTAAACCTCACCCCAATCACTCATTCTAAACACTATATCTCACCCCAATAACTCATTCTAAACACTAAATATCACCCCAATAACTCATTCTAAACACGAAATCTCACACCAATAACTCATTCTAAACACGAAATCTCACACCAATAATTCATTCTAAACACTAAATCTCAAAACAATGACTCATTCTAAAGACTAAATCTCAAAACAATGACTCATTCTATTGACTAAATCTCACCCCAATAACTCATTCTAAAGACTATAACTCACCCCAAAATCTCATTCTAAAGATCGAACATTATTAGTTAAATAACTGTGAAATTGTATCATTAGAACATTGTAAATAGAAAGATGAATAACTTGATAATGAAAGCAATGGTCGTAAATTATTGCGAAAATCTGTACAATTTCTGAGATGTATTAGACCTAGTCAATCACGAGTGTATTTGTTATAGCTGTTGTCGTTAATGTTATGTAGAGCCAGTCTTAACATATGGATGTGAATCATGGACAATAGGACAACAGACAAGAAAAGCATTGGAGGCTGTGAAAATTTATTTTTACAGAAGAATGTTGAGAATAGCATGGACAGCTAAGAAGAGTAATGAAAACGTCATTAAAGAGGCCAGAACAAAGAGAGAGAGCTCATTTCCAATATTAGGAAGAAACAATCATCATTTTTTGGCCATGTAATGAGAAGGGAACAGCTGAAATATAAGGTAACAACTGGAAAAATTAAAGGACGAAGAGATAGAGGGAAGCAAAGAGAAAACATACTAGACAGCTTAAGAGAATCGCTTGGCAGAAGGTCAACAACAGAAATGATAAATAATTGTCCAGATCGAAAGTTGTGAAGAGACAAGATCGCCTACGTACATGGTACTTGAAGATGCTGATGATGTTGATGATGATGATGATGATGATTGTTGTTAAAACATCGAGTATATATCCTGGTCTTATCTTTTTGTTCACCTTGTATATCAGTAACGGGTGTTTAGGCTGTACTGTTTTCACAATTTTATGATTAACTTTATGCTGAAACCTAGAACAAATGGAATCTTTCCAGAACATCGTAAATGATATCAGCCATTTTAATTCGTTACACACAACGTACATGAAAACTATCAATAACACAGAGCTACAACTTCATTAACAGTCGTACATCAAAACTATCACTAACATAGAGCTACAACTTCATTAACAGACGTACATGAAAACTATCACTAACATAGAGCTACAACTTCATTAACAGTCGTACATCAAAACTATCACTAGCACAGAGTTACAACTTCATTAACAGTCGTACATCAAAACTATCACTAACATAGAGCTACAACTTCATTAACAAACCTACCTCAAAACTATCAATAACACAGAGTTACAACTTCATTAACAGAAGTACAGCAAAACTATCACTAGCACAGAGCTACAACTTCACAAACAGGAGTACAACAAAACTATCACTAGCACAGAGCTACAACTTCATTAACAAACCTACCTCAAAACTATCAATAACACAGAGCTACAACTTCATTAACAAACCTACCTCAAAACTATCAATAACACAGAGCTACAACTTCATTAACAGACGTACATCAAAACTATCAATAACACAGAGCTACAACTTCATTAACAGACGTACATCAAAACAATCAATAACACAGAGCTACAACTTCATTAACAGACGTACATCAAAACAATCAATAACACAGAGTTACAACTTCATTAACAGACGTACAACAAAAATATCACTAGCACAGAGCTACAACTTCACTAACAGAAATACAACAAAACTATCACTAGCACAGAGCTACAACTTCACTAACAGAAATATAACAAAACTATCACTAGCACAGGGCTACAACTTCACTACCAGAAATACAACAAAACTATCACTAGCACAGAGCTACAACTTCACTAAGAGAAATACAACAAAACTATCACTAACACAGAGCTACAACTTCACTAACAGAAGTACAGCAAATGCTAATAAAAATATTCACATTACACAGAACGTAACAGAAACACAAAGCTATCATTTAAACGAGCGAAGACCTTCCTGGCATGCATACAACCTTTGCCCCACCCAAAACACCAAGTGTTGCCATAGTAACGCAACAGTTAACCAAGTCTTCTACATGTTCGAGCGAAGACCGTGTGCTTAGGCACTGGGGCACTAATGTTGAAGGCTTCATTTCTATTATTGAAATGAGCAAACGTACAAGTGTTTCCTTATTTCTTTTATGTATTCGATTCTCTAAGCGCCCGGGCTCACATCAGACCTAGATAGTATGGAATCCACGTCAATGTTGGAGATATAATAATGCGGTATTAGTGCTGTAGAGCCTATTGGAGATGAACCATAACTAGGTGGGAGATCTGGCTAGAGACATAAGTTTCTTCAGACGGGCTGTGATGAAAGCAACCATGTACAACGAACACAGAAATAGATGACAATGAAGATAAGGCATTTTGATCCATGGAGCTTGACTAAAACAATTTGGTCCACTGATGGTAGACTAAAACAATTTGGTCCACTGATGGTAGACTAAAACAATTTGGTCCACTGATGGTAGACTAAAACAATTTGGTCCATGGATGGTAGACTAAAACAATTTGGTCCACTGATGGTAGACTAAAACAATTTGGTCCACTGATGAAAATGATGGAACGGGATACCACGTCAATGATGGAACGGGATACCACGTCAATGATGGAACGGAATCCTATATCAATGATGGAACGGAATCCTATATCAATGATGGAGCGGGATACCACGTCAATGATGGAACGGGATACCACGTCAATGATGGAACGGAATCCTATATCAATGGTGGAAGAAGATGTCATATTAATGATGAAATGTTATGCCATATCAATGGTGGAAGAAGATGTCATATTAATGATGAAACGGGATGCTATATCGACAATGGAACAGAGGTTGTGGGTTCAAATCTCGGCTACACCAGTTGGGATTTTTATTGATGATTTCTCTCTGCGGCAACCACCCCTGGTCTCAGCAGCGAGACCCGGCTTGAAACGCCAGTTACTCATCGACGGAAAAAAACATGAGTACCTCCGAAGTCGCAGTTATCTGCCTGTGCAGCGAAGGACCCCTGTGCACACGGCTGCCGGGGAAAAATGGATTAACACGCAAGATTCAGTTCCTAGTCTCTAGGGACTTCGTCAGAGTTGAAAGCTGGCGAACGCAACAACAACAACAACGGAACGGGATACCACATCAATGATGGGATGGAACGGGATACCACATCAATGATGGGATGGAACGGGATACCACATCAATGATGGGATGGAACGGGATACCACATCAATGATGGGATGGAACGGGATACCACATCAATGATGGGAGGAAACGGGATACCACATCAATGATGGGATGGAACGGGATACCACATCAATGATGGGAGGAAACGGGATACCACATCAATGATGGGATAGAACGGGATACCACACCAATGATGGGATGGAACGGGATACCACATCAATGATGGGATGGAACGGGATACCACATCAATGATGGGATGCAACGGGATACCACATCAATGATGGGATGGAACGGGATAGCACATCAATGATGGGAGGAAACGGGATACCACATCAATGATGGGATGCAACGGGATACCACATCAATGATGGGATGCAACGGGATACCACATCAATGATGGGATGCAACGGGATACCACATCAATGATGGGATGCAACGGGATACCACATCAATGATGGAACAGGATGCCATTTTAATGAAGGCAAAGCAGTTGTAACTGATATTGGTAAGGAAAAAACAGCAGAGATTTATTTCAAATCATATAACACAGTAGTTTGTTGTTGTTGTTGTTGTTGTTGTTGTCGTCGTCGTCTTTGTCGTTGTTGTTGTTGTTGTCGTTGTTGTTGTTGTTATTGTTATTGTCGTTGTCATCGTTGTTGTTGTTGTTGTTGTTGTTGTTGTCGTTGTTGTTGTTGTTGTTATTGTATTGTCGTTGTCATCGTTGTCATCGTTGTTGTTGTTGTTGTTGTTGTCGTTGTTGTTGTTGTTGTTATTGTATTGTCGTTGTCATCGTTGTCATCGTTGTTGTTGTTGTTGTTGTTGTTGTTGTTATTGTATTGTCGTTGTCATCGTTGTTGTTGTTGTTGTTGTCGTTGTTGTTGTTGTTGTTGTTATTGTATTGTCGTTGTCATCGTTGTTGTTGTTGTTGTTGTTGTTGTTGTTGTCATCGTTGTTGTTATCCCTGAACAAATGCCTGTGGGTGCTCCGATATCCCCCTCGAGACAATGCGTGCAGGAACTCCGTAGCACTACATGAGATCCACCTTCTGGACATGTTTTTTCTGACAATTTAGCCCGGGCAGCGGCACATATTGATGGTCTACTCTTTTCGATTTTGAACTGCCAAGGTTCCTATAACGTGTGAGAGAGCACACTCCTGTTTATTGCTGTTATCCAAGAGGGCAAGACCTCTGATCTAACTACCCAAGGGATCAGGGGAGGGTAACGGCATAACTAAACCACGGATCATTTGTTTCCTTTTTCGCTCCTACAGTATTCTTACAGTTCTCATACAGTGCTCCTACAGTGCTCCTGCAGTATTCCTACAGTTCTCCTACAGTTCTCCTACAGTTTTCCTACAGTGCTCCTACATTGCTCCTACATTATTCTTCCAGTTCTCCTACAGTTCTCATACAGCGCTCCGACAGTATTCTTACAGTTCTCCTACAGTTCTCCTACAGTTCTCATACAGTGCTCCTACATTATTCTTACAGTTCTCCTACAGTTCTCATACAGTGCTCCTACAGTATTCTTACAGTTCTCCTACAGTTCTCCTACAGTATTCCTACAGTTCTCCTACAGTGTTCCTACAGTTCTCCTACAGTGCTCAAACAGTGCTCCTAAAGTATTCCTACAGTTCTCCTACAGTGCTCCTACAGTGCTCCTACAGTATTCCTACAGTTCTCCTACAGTGCTCCTACAATATTTCTACAGGGCTCCTACAGTTCTCCTAAAGTCTATCTATCTATTGACCTTTCGAGCCGTAACCGGCCCATAGGGCGTAGACCAAGATACACCTTCTCCTATATGAATTTTTGTTCTAGCAGTTTTCTTTTAAAGATATTTTATCAAATCTCGCCATCTGTCTCTGTTCTGTGCAAGCAGTTCTATCTCATTGAGGGAGCCGATTCCTGCTGCTCTTGCCTCTCTCATCAATGTTCTTCTCAGTGTCTCCCTGGGTCTTCCTCTTTTTCTTTTACCTGTTGTTTCCCATATGAGGGCTTGCTTTGCTATTCGATTATTATCTCTTCTCATCACATGTCCAACGTATGACCATCGTCTTTTCTTTATTACTGAAGATATTAGTGGTTGATTGGCGATTTCTCTAATTTCCTCGTTTGTTTTGAATTCGTTCCATTCTATACCAAGTATTTTCCTTAGACATTTATTTTCGAATGCGTTCAACTTTGTTTCTATATCTCTTGTTGTTTTCCAGCTTTCACACGCATACGTAAGGGTTGATAGTACATTTGATTTGAATAGCCTAAGTTTTGTGTTTGTGCTAATGAGTTTTGATTTCCACAACTTTTCAAGGCTTCTGAAAGACATTGCTGCTTTAGCCAGTCTGATTCTAATTTCTTTGCTCGTATCCCCTTCTCGATCAATGTGACTTCCAAGATAGATGAAGTGATCGATCTCTTCTACTGGTTTGTTTTCCATGTATATTTTGTCACTTGTTGGAATTAAACTTTTCATGACTTTAGTCTTTTCATGATTGACCTCAAGCCCAATTTTGCTGGCTATTGATGATAGTTCATTTGTGTTTTCCTGCATCGTTTTTATCCTAAAGTGCTCCTACCGTATTCCTACAGTTCTCCTACAGTGCTTCTACAGTGTTCCTACAGTATTTCTACAGTTCTCCTACAGTGCTCCTACCGTATTCCTACAGTTCTCCAACAGTACTCCTACAGCTCACCTGACATCCGATTAGACAGACCAAATACAGGTGTTCACTACATAGACAAAGTGCCTATAGTTCTCTACACGACGAGGTGCCTGTAGTTCTCTACACGACGAGGTGCCTGTAGTTCTCTACACAACGAGGTGCCTGTAGTTCTCTACACGACGAGGTGCCTGTAGTTCTCTACACGACGAGGTGCCTGTAGTTCTCTACACGACGAGGTGACTGTAGTTCTCTAAACAACGAGGTGCCTATAGTTCTCTACACGACGAGGTGCCTGTAGTTCTCTAAACAACGAGGTGCCTGTAGTTCTCTACACGACGAGGTGCCTGTAGTTCTCTACACGACGAGGTGCCTGTAGTTCTCTACACGACGAGGTGCATGTAGTTCTCTACACGACGAGGTGCCTGTAGTTCTCTACACGACGAGGTGCCTGTAGTTCTCTACACGACGAGGTGCCTGTAGTTCTCTAAACAACGAGGTGCCTGTAGTTCTCTACAAGACGAGGTGCCTGTAGTTCTCTAAACAACGAGGTGCCTGTAGTTCTCTACACGACGAGGTGTATGTAGTTCTCTACACGACGAGGTGCCTGTAGTTCTCTACACGACGAGGTGCCTGTAGTTCTCTACACGACGAGGTGCCTGTAGTTCTCTACACGACGAGGTGCCTGTATTTCTCTACACGACGAGGTGCCTGTAGTTCTCTACACGACGAGGTGCCTGTAGTTCTCTACACGACGAGGTGCCTGTAGTTCTCTAAACGACGAGGTGCCTGTAGTTCTCTACACGACGAGGTGCCTGTAGTTCTCTACACGACGAGGTGCCTGTAGTTCTCTACACTACGAGGTGCCTGTAGTTCTCTACACGACGAGGTGCCTGTAGTTCTCTACACGACGAGGTGCCTGTAGTTCTCTACACAACGAGGTGCCTGTAGTTCTCTATACGACGAGGTGCATGTAGTTCTCTACACGACGAGGTGCCTGTAGTTCTCTACACGACGAGGTGCCTGTAGTTCTCTACACGACGAGGTGCCTGTAGTTCTCTACACGCCGAGGTGCCTGTAGTTCTCTATAAGACGAGGTGCCTGTAGTTCTCTACACGACGAGGTGTCTGTAGTTCTCTACACGACGAGGTATATGTAGTTCTCTACACAACGAGGTGCCTGTAGTTCTCTAAACGACGAGGTGCCTGTAATCTCTACACAAATAGGTGCCTGTAGTTCTCTACACGTCGAGGTGCCTGTAGTTCTCTACACGACGAGGTGCCTGTAGTTCTCTACACGACGAGGTGCCTGTAGTTCTCTACACGACGAGGTGCCTGTAGTTCTCTACAAGACGAGGTGCCTGTAGTTCTCTACAAGACGAGGTTTCTGCCGTTCTCTACACAACGAGGTGCCTGTAGTTCTCTACACGACGAGGTGCCTGTAGTTCTCTACACGACGAGGTGCCTGTAGTTCTCTACACAACGAGGTGCCTGTAGTTCTCTACAAGACGAGGTGCCTGTAGTTCTTTACATAACGAGGTGCCTGTAGTTCTCTCCACAACGAGATGTCTGTAGTTCTCTACACAACGAAGTGTCTATAGTTTTCTTCACAACGAGGTGTCTGTAGTTCTCTACACGACGAGGTGCCTGTAGTTCTCTACACGACGAGGTGCCTGTAGTTCTCTACACGACGAGGTGCCTGTAGTTCTCTACACGACGATGTGCCTATAGTTCTCTACACAACGAGGTGCCTGTAGTTCTCTACACTACGAGGTGCCTGTAGTTCTCTACACAACGAGGTGCCTGTAGTTCTCTATACGACGAGGTGCATGTAGTTCTCTACACAACGAGGTGCCTGTACTACACGACGAGGTGCCTGTAGTTCTCTACACGACGAGGTGCCTGTAGTTCTCTACAAGACGAGGTGCCTGTAGTTCTTTACATAACGAGGTGCCTGTAGTTCTCTACACGACGAGGTGCCTGTAGTTCTCTACACAACGAGGTGCCTGTAGTTCTCTACAAGACGAGGTGCCTGTAGTTCTTTACATAACGAGGTGCCTGTAGTTCTCTCCACAACGAGATGTCTGTAGTTCTCTACACAACGAAGTGTCTATAGTTTTCTTCACAACGAGGTGTCTGTAGTTCTCTACACGACGAGGTGTCTGTAGTTCTCTACACGACGAGGTGCCTGTAGTTCTCTACACAACGAGGTGCCTGTAGTTCTCTACAAGACGAGGTGCCTGTAGTTCTTTACATAACGAGGTGCCTGTAGTTCTCTCCACAACGAGATGTCTGTAGTTCTCTACACAACGAGGTGCCTGTAGTTCTCTACACAACGAAGTGTCTATAGTTCTCTACACGACGAGGTGCCTGTAGTTCTCTACACGACGAGGTGCCTGTAGTTCTCTACACGACGAGGTGCCTGTAGTTCTCTACACGACGAGGTGCCTGTAGTTCTCTACACAACGAGGTGCCTGTAATCTCTACACAAATAGGTGCCTGTAGTTCTCTACACGTCGAGGTGCCTGTAGTTCTCTACAAGACGAGGTTTCTGCCGTTCTCTACACAACGAGGTGCCTGTAGTTCTCTACAAGACGAGGTGCCTGTGGTTCTCTACAAGACGAGGTTTCTGCCGTTCTCTACACAACGAGGTGCCTGTAGTTTTCTACAAGACGAGGTGCCTGTAGTTCTCTACACGACGAGGTGCCTATAGTTCTCTACACAACGAGGTGCCTGTAGTTCTCTACAAGACGAGGTGCCTGTAGTTCTTTACATAACGAGGTGCCTGTAGTTCTCTCCACAACGAGATGTCTGTAGTTCTCTACACAACGAAGTGTCTATAGTTTTCTTCACAACGAGGTGTCTGTAGTTCTCTACACGACGAGGTGCCTGTAGTTCTCTACACGACGAGGTGCCTGTAGTTCTCTACACAACGAGGTGCCTGTAGTTCTCTATACGACGAGGTGCATGTAGTTCTCTACACGACGAGGTGCCTGTAGTTCTCTACACGACGAGGTGCCTGTAGTTCTCTACACGACGAGGTGCCTGTAGTTCTCTACACGCCGAGGTGCCTGTAGTTCTCTACAAGACGAGGTGCCTGTAGTTCTCTACACGACGAGGTGTCTGTAGTTCTCTACACGACGAGGTATATGTAGTTCTCTACACAACGAGGTGCCTGTAGTTCTCTCCACAACGAGATGTCTGTAGTTCTCTACACAACGAAGTGTCTATAGTTCTCTACACGACGAGGTGCCTGTAGTTCTCTACACGACGAGGTGCCTGTAGTTCTCTACACGACGAGGTGCCTGTAGTTCTCTACACGACGAGGTGCCTGTAGTTCTCTAAACAACGAGGTGCCTGTAGTTCTCTACACGACGAGGTGTCTGTAGTTCTCTACACGACGAGGTGCCTGTAGTTCTCTACACGACGAGGTGCCTGTAGTTCTCTACAAGACGAGGTGCCTGTAGTTCTCTACAAGACGAGGTGCCTGTAGTTCTCTACAAGACGAGGTTTCTGCCGTTCTCTACACAACGAGGTGCCTGTAGTTCTTTACATAACGAGGTGCCTGTAGTTCTCTCCACAACGAGATGTCTGTAGTTCTCTACACAACGAAGTGTCTATAGTTTTCTTCACAACGAGGTGTCTGTAGTTCTCTACACGACGAGGTGCCTGTAGTTCTCTACACGACGAGGTGCCTGTAGTTCTCTACACGACGAGGTGCCTGTAGTTCTCTATACGACGAGGTGCCTGTAGTTCTCTACACGACGAGGTGTCTGTAGTTCTCTATACGACGAGGTGCCTGTAGTTCTCTACACGACGAGGTGCCTGTAGTTCTCTACACGACGAGGTGCCTGTAGTTCTCTACAAGACGAGGTGCCTGTAGTTCTCTACAAGACGAGGTGCCTGTAGTTCTCTACAAGACGAGGTTTCTGCCGTTCTCTACACAACGAGGTGCCTGTAGTTCTTTACATAACGAGGTGCCTGTAGTTCTCTCCACAACGAGATGTCTGTAGTTCTCTACACAACGAAGTGTCTATAGTTTTCTTCACAACGAGGTGTCTGTAGTTCTCTACACGACGAGGTGCCTGTAGTTCTCTACACGACGAGGTGCCTGTATTTCTCTACACGACGAGGTGCCTGTAGTTCTCTATACGACGAGGTGCCTGTAGTTCTCTACACGACGAGGTGTCTGTAGTTCTCTATACGACGAGGTGCCTGTAGTTCTCTACACGACGAGGTGCCTGTAGTTCTCTATACGACGAGTTGCCTGTAGTTCTCTACACGACGAGGTGCGTGTAGTTCTCTACCAGACGAGGTGCGTGTAGTTCTCTACACGACGAGGTGCCTGTAGTTCTCTACACGACGAGGTGCCTGTAGTTCTCTAAACAACGAGGTGCCTGTAGTTCTCTACAAGACGAGGTGCCTGTAGTTCTCTAAACAACGAGGTGCCTGTAGTTCTCTACACGACGAGGTGCCTGTAGTTCTCTACACTACGAGGTGCCTGTAGTTCTCTACACGACGAGGTGCCTGTAGTTCTCTACACGACGAGGTGCCTGTAGTTCTCTACACGACGAGGTGCCTGTATTTCTCTACACGACGAGGTGCCTGTAGTTCTCTACACGACGAGGTGCCTGTAGTTCTCTACACGACGAGGTGCCTGTAGTTCTCTAAACGACGAGGTGCCTGTAGTTCTCTACACGACGAGGCGCCTGTAGTTCTCTACACGACGAGGTGCCTGTAGTTCTCTACACTACGAGGTGCCTGTAGTTCTCTACACGACGAGGTGCCTGTAGTTCTCTACACGACGAGGTGCCTATAGTTCTCTACACAACGAGGTGTCTGTAGTTCTCTACACGACGAGGTGCCTGTAGTTCTCTACACAACGAAGTGTCTATAGTTCTCTACACGACGAGGTGCATGTAGTTCTCTAGACGACGAGGTGTCTGTAGTTCTCTAGACGACGAGGTGTCTGTAGTTCTCTACACAACGAAGTGTCTATAGTTCTCTACACGACGAGGTGCATGTAGTTCTCTACACGACGAGGTGCCTGTAGTTCTCTAGACGACGAGGTGTCTGTAGTTCTCTACACGACGATGTACCTCTTGTTCTCTACAACAATGACTATTTTAGTTGTGTCTTCGAACACAACTGCAGATACACTTCCTCACAAGTTGCTACGTCAAATCCGGGTTTGCCCACAATCGTCTGTAAAGAGGACATACAAATTAAAAGCAACTGAGAGAACATACAAATTCAATACAACTGAGAGGACATACAAATTCAATGCAACTGAGAGGACATACAAATTCAATGCAACTGCCTGAATTGGACGTGTACTCTAAAATGTGGTTGCTTGTGGTCGGCGCTGTGTCACGGGGTACTGGTTCGATTCTGCTTCGGAACATATATCATTCTTTGTTTATTTTTTTTAATGTTCTTGATTATTTGTGATTTTTTTCCGAGTGTTGTAAACATACTTCCTCCTCTGAAATGATTCACGGCCAGTTTGTGTACATTTCCAACAACAAATACCACACGTTTATGTCCATTGAATCGTGTTGTGAGTTTGAAATAAGCTCGTTGAAGAAAAAAAATAAAAAATATATAATGAGTCACCACCAGATGGCGATGTTTTCGGTTAAAGGTCAGCGTGAACTACACATGTTTCAATGATTTAAAAAAGCAGTTTAGAAACACCCGCACATTGATAAATAGGAGTGTAATAATTTATTTGTACTTTAAAAAGTGACTGTGCCCCGTTAACTTGTTGAAGTATTAATTAACTGTGCAGTTAACGTCTAAATGCTTTTAAAATGTAACATTGTTTTCTTGTGCGTTCAAGTCGTTTGAACATAAAGGTATAGGTAAGGAAAGATGCTTCAATCTGCGTCTTAGCATCCGAGTTTTCGTCCATATATTCTCGGCCGCCTATCTAGAAGTGTTCGTAGACTTCTGGAGAGTGTCGCTTCAAGCATTGAGACTCAGTATGCGAGGCGGCATTCCTCACCTTCCCAGTGGCTGAGTGGTTAGTGTGCTCACCTTGGTGGCTGAGTGGTTAGTGTGTTCGCCTCGGTGGCTGAGTGGTTAGTGTGCTCACCTCGGTGTCTGAGTGGTTAGTGTGCTCGCTTCCTGATCAGAAGGGTCTGGGTTCGATCACCAGGAGTGGCGGACTGACAAGGCTCCAGGGTTCACTCAGTCTCTAAAAATGGGTACCAGAGACTTTTTGGGGAAGTAAAGGCGACCTGGCGTGATACCGACCACATCACCCAAAAATGTCCCGTAGTAAAAAAAGAAAGTAAAGTACCATATCACGCAAATTGGCGTATGGGGAATATGGTGTTAGTGACCATAAATTTTACAGACCTTCGGTACATGATTTTTGGGGTAATGTGGTCGGTATTACCCCCGTGCCGCTTTACTTTCCCAGAAAAAAAATCAGGTACCCATTAAAGGCTGGGTGAACAAGAAGCCGTAGGTTGGGATCGAACCCTACCTCTTGTCCTATGTAGTCCACTTCACTAACCACTGAACTATCGCGGCTCCCATAAAAAATGTGCCGTGGTTATAGGAAAGTATGGCCTCTAACATTCCCCATACGCCAAGCAAGGCAGGGGAGAGAACCTTCACTTTTAAAACAATCGAACCATCAGTTTGTTTACTGAGATTTGAAATGAACTGAATCGGTTACATGATTTGATGAGATTCTGATCACCTACAACTGTATTACTTGTGCAAGACTACTAACTGCCTCATACACAGTTGATAGTATTGGCTATTGTATATAACCTGCAAGTGTAGCACTTGTGAGCAAGTATATTGTAACTGTGTGACTTCACAGTTATAGAAAAAGTTCTACTTCTTTCCTTCCTCATCTGCCTTTCAGCGTCGAGGGGAGATATAATGTGTGGTCTTTTCTCTTCTGTTTGCCTCGGCCGCTGTTATGTTTCCTAGTGGTTCTAATTTTCCATCAATTCGTAATTTTCGTAGTCAACCCTTACGTCTGGTATTCACGCAACGTTTTTTGAAGGCTCATTATTTTGTGCTGTCATCTTTCTGTCTTATCAGGTGGTCAAACCATTGTATCTGTTATTTCTTTATATATTCTATGTCGGGGGTTATTCCTAGCTTTTTTCTCGGTTCTTCATTTCTGATCTTATCTCTCAGACTGTTTCCTGCCATTCGTCTGACACACTTTATCTGTAGTAACACCCGAGTGTTACTTTATACTAGACCAGTGGTTACCAAACTGTTATCACCCTCAGCCCCCACGCCCTCCCCTTTCCCTCAACATTTGCCGACTTAGTCGTTCGTGACATTACCGCCATCGATTTTGTTTTTTTTTCCCTCCTATAATTTCGACCGTTATAATTAAATGTATTTAATAGAAAATGTATGAATGTATAATTTCTAGTAATTATATGCACTAGATGATATTAATATGAATATTTTGTATATATTTTTTTATTTGGTTCAAAGAGAGCCTGCATATCTGGTCTACTAATGTCCGTGGAATGTCGCAAATAAAATTGACCTTTTTCCTATTTAAACAAGGGAGAGAACAGCTGCTAGAACTGCATCAACATTGTGGTAGCAAACGAGACCACTGGATCCTCTGTCAACAAACACCAATTATCAGGTAACTACTTACAACAACATATCCGTCTAATAAGTTTGTCATGCATGGGTTTATTTTCTTATCAGAGTAGAATGTGTCAGGTAATGGAGAGTAGTAGAATGCGTCTGGTAATGGAGAGTAGTAGAATGTGTCTGGTAATGGATAGTAGTAGAATGCGTCTGGTAATGGAGAGTAGTAGGATGTGCCAGGTAATGGAGAGTAGTAGAATGCGTCTGGTAATGGAGAGTAGTAGAATGTGTCTGGTAATGGAGAGTAGCAGAATGCGTCTGGTAATGGAGAGTAGTAGAATGTGTCTGATAATGGAGAGTAGTAGAATGTGTCTGATAATGGAGAGTAGTAGAATGTGTCTGATAATGGAGAGTAGTAGAATGTGTCTGATAATGGAGAGTAGTACAATGTGTCTGGTAATGGAGAGTAGTAGAATGTGCCTGGTAATGGAGAGTAGTAGAATGTGTCTAATAATGGAGAGTAGTAGAATGCGTCTGATAATGGAGAGTAGTAGAATGTGTCTGGTAATGGAGAGTATTAGAATGTGTCTGATAATGGAGAGTATTAGAACGTGTCTGGTAATGGAGAGTATTAGAATGTGTCTGATAATGGAGAGTATTAGAATGTGTCTGGTAATGGAGAGTATTAGAATGTGTCTGATAATGGAGAGTAGTAGAATGTGTCTGATAATGGAGAGTAGTAGAATGTGTCAGGTAATGGAGAGTAGGAGAATGTGTCTGGTAATGGAGAGTAGTTGAATGTTTCAGGTGATAGAGAGTAGGAGATTGTTTCTGGTAATGGAGAGCAGTAGAATGTGTCAGGTAATGGAGAGTAGGAGAATGCGCCAGGTAATGGAGAGTAGTAGAATGTGTCTGATGATAGATAGTTGTAGAATATGTCTGGTAATGGAGAATAGCAGAATGTGTCACGTAATGGAGAGTAGGAGAATGTGTCTGGTAATGGAGAGTAGTAGAATGTTTTTGGTAATGGAGACTAGTAGAATGTGTCAGGTAATGGAGGATAGTAGAATGTGCCAGGTAATGGAGAGTAGCAGAATGTTTTTGGTAATGGAGAGTAGTAGAATGTGAATGGTAATGGAGAGTAGTAGAATGTGCCTGGTAATGGAGAGTAGTAGAATGTGTCAGATAAAGGAGAGTAGTAGAATATGTCTGGTAATGGAGAGTAGTAGAATGTGCCTGGTAATGGAGAGTAGTAGAATGTTTCAGGTAATGGAGAGTAGTAGAATGTGTCAGGTAATGGAGAGTAGCAGAAAGTTTTTTCTAATGGAGACTAGTAGAATGTGTCTGGTAATGGAGACTAGTATAATGTGTCTAGTAATGGAGAGAAGGAGAATGTGTCTGGTAATGGTGAGTAGTAGAATGTGTCTGGTAATGGAGGGTAGTAGAATGTGTCAGGTAATGGAGAGTAGGAGAATGTGTCAGGTAATGGAGAGTAGTAGAATGTGTCAGGTAATGGAGAGTAGTAGAATGTGCCAGGTAATGGAGAGTAGTAGAATGTATCAGGTAATGGAAAGTAGTAGAATGTGTCAGGTAATGGAGAGTAGTAGAATGTGCAGGTAATGGAGAGTAGCAGAATGTGCCAGGTAATGGAGAGTAGTAGAATGTGTCTGATAATGGAGAGTAGTAGAATGTGTCATGTAATGGAGAGTAGTAGAATGTGTCAGGTAATGGAGAGTAGTAGAATGTGTCAGGTAATGGAGAGTAGTAGAATGTGTCAGGTAATGGAGAGCAGTAGAATGTGTCTGGTAATGGAGAATAGTATAATGTGTCAGGTAATGGACAGCAGTAGAATGTGTCAGGTAATTGAGAGTAGTAGAATGTGTCAGGTAATGGAGAGCAGTAGAATGTGTCAGGTAATGGAGAGTAGTAGAATGTGTCAGGTAATGGAGAGCAGTAGAATGTGTGAGGTAATGGAGAGTAGTACAATGTGTGAGGTAATGGAGAATACTAGAATGTGCCAGGTAATGGACAGTAGTAGAATGTGTCTGGTAATGGACAGTAGTAGAATGTATCAGGTAATGGAGAGTAGTAGAATGTGCAGGTAATGGAGAGTAGCAGAATGTGCCAGGTAATGGAGAGTAGTAGAATGTGTCAGGTAATGGAGAGTAGTAGAATGTGTCAGGTAATGGAGAGTAGTAGAATGTGTCAGGTAATGGAGAGTAGCAGAATGTGCCAGGTAATGGAGAGTAGTAGAATGTGTCAGGTAATGGAGAGTAGTTGAATGTGTCAGGTAATGGAGAGTAGTAGAATGCGTTTGGTAATGAACAGTTTTTTCATGATTAGGATTTTGATTCGTAAGATTTGACTATTTGTGTTTTTGAAAGGAATAATGATAACGTGTGTATTTCATGTTGATGATGTGAAATCCATTTTTCATTAATTTCTATTTATTCTTCTTTCCCTCATCATTTGCCTTCCAGCGTCGAGGGGAGATATAATTTGAGGTCTTTTTCTCTTCTGTTCACCTCTCCTGCTGTTATGTTTCCTAGTGTTTCTAATATTTCATCCATCCATCTTTCTAGTGCTCGGCCCTTGGGTCTGGTGTTCTTGCAACTTTTTTTGAAGGCTTGTTTTTTTTGGGGGTGTTTTGATCTTTCTCCTTCATGATGTGGTGAAACCATTTTATCTGTTGTTTTTTATGTATTCTATACCGCGATTTATTACATTTTTTTTCATTTCTGATCTTATCTCCCAGGCTGATTCCTGCCACTCATCTAACACATTTCATCTGGGTAATGGTTATTTTTTGTATTATTCTTGAGTCAAGAGTTCAGTCCTGGTATTCGTAGCATAGTGTTGGAACGAATATTGTTTTGTATAGTGCCCGTTTTGTCTTTAGTGTTATTTCCTTGTTGGAGATCAGTGGTGACAGTTGTCCGATGATCTGACAAGCTTTGTTGCATCTTGAGTCTATTTCTGCTGCTTAGGGAATTGTCGTTTGTAACTAAATTTCCTAGATATTTAAATTCCTTGAATTGTTTTAATTGTTTGTTCATGTTCTGTTTTTCTTTAGCGATGTCCATGACTTCTATTTTACTAGTATTGACTTACATCTGTTTTTCTTCTCTCTTATCAACATACTTGTGACCACCACGTTACTGTACACCAGAGGACTAATGTTATCTTATAATGTTGTGACACTATTTCACAGCGGGAAGTGAAATCAGATCAAAAATAGTATTAAGGTTGGAGATACATTCATTAGGACTATGTGAAACAATATTGCAAATTAATCTAACCTTAAGATTTAAACAAACGGGCAATTTATTGACAACATTTTTCTACGGAGAAATATGAAGGTACATGTTACATAAATTATTGTATTAGGTGTCGGTGCAGTTAGGTCTGTTTAAGTGTTCTAGAAGGTCTTCTATTTAACTGTTCTTGAAGGTCTTCTATTTAAGTGTTCTAGAAGGTCTTCTATTTAAGTGTTCTTGAAGGTCTTCTATTTAAGTGTTCTTGAAGGTCTTCTATTTAACTGTTCTTGAATGTCTTCTATTTAAGTGTTCTAGAAGGTCTTCTATTTAAGTGTTCTAGAAGGTCTTCTATTTAACTGTTCTTGAAGGTCTTCTATTTAAGTGTTCTAGAAGGTCTTCTATTTAAGTGTTCTAGAAGGTCTTCTATTTAACGGTTCTTGAAGGTCTTCTATTTAACTGTTCTTGAAGGTCTTCTATTTAGTGTTGTTGAAGGTCTTCTATTTAACTGTTCTTGAAGGTCTACTATTTAACTGTTCTTGAAGGTCTTCTATTTAGTGTTCTTGAAGGTCTTCTATTTAACTGTTCTTGAAGGTCTTCTATTTAGTGTTGTTGAAGGTCTTCTATTTAACTGTTCTTGAAGGTCTTCTATTTAGCTGTTCTTGAAGGTCTTCTATTTAACTGTTCTTGAAGGTCTTCTATTTAGCTGTTCTTGAAGGTCTTTATTTAACTGTTCTTGAAGGTCTTCTATTTAACTGTTCTTGAAGGTCTTCTATTTAACTGTTCTTGAAGGTCTTCTATTTAACTGTTCTTGAAGGTCTTCTATTTAACTGTTCTTGAAGGTCTTCTATTTAGCTGTTCTTGAAGGTCTTCTATTTAACTGTTCTTGAAGGTCTTCTATTTAACTGTTCTTGTTGGTCTTCTCTTTAACTGTTCTTGATGGTCTTCTATTTAACTGTTCTTGAAGGTCTTCTATTTAACTGTTCTTGAAGGTCTTCAATTGAAGTGTTCTTGGATGTCTTCTATTTAAGTGTTTTTCGGTCTTCTATTTAAGTGTTCTAGAAGGTCTTCTTTTTTAGTTTTCTAGAAGGTCTTCTATTTAGTGTTCTTATGGTCTTCTATTTAAATGTTTTTGAAGGTCTTCTATTTATGTGTTCTTATGGTCTTCTATTTAAATGTTCTTGAAGGTCTTTTATTTAAGTGTTCTTGAATGTCTTCTATTTAAGTCTTTTTGAAGATCTTCTATTTAAGTGTTTTGTTTTTGAAGGTCTTCTATTTAAATGTTTTGTTTTTGAAGGTCTTCTATTTAAGTGTTCTAGAAGGTCTTCTATTTAAGTGTTTTTAAGGTCTTCTATTTAAGTGTTTTGTTTTTGAAGGTCTTCTTTTTAACTGTTCTAGAAGGTCTTTTATTTAGTGTTCTTGAAGGTCTTCTATTTAAATTTTTTGAAGGTCTTCTATTTAGTGTTCTTATGGTCTTCTATTTAGTGTTCTTATGGTTTTCTATTTAGTGTTCTTATGGTTTTCTATTTAGTGTTCTTATGGTCTTCTATTTAGTGTTCTTATGGTCTTCTATTTAGTGTTCTTATGGTTTTCTATTTAAATGTTTTTGAAGGTCTTCTATTTATGTGTTCTTATGGTCTTCTATTTAGTGTTCTTATGGTCTTCTATTTAGTGTTCTTATGGTCTTCTATTTAGTGTTCTTATGGTCTTCTATTTAAATGTTTTTGAAGGTCTTCTATTTATGTGTTCTTATGGTCTTCTATTTAAATGTACTTGAAGGTCTTCTATTTATGTGTTCTTGATGGTCTTCTATTTAAGTGTTCTTGAAGGTCTTCTATTTAAGTATTTTTGAAGGTTTTCTATTTAAGTGTTCTAGAAGGTCTTCTATTTAGTGTTCATGAATGTCTTCTATTTAAGTGTTCTTGAAGGTCTTCTATTTAACTGTTCTTGAATGTCTTCTATTTAATTGTTTTTGAAGGTCTTCTATTTAGGTTTTTTGAAGGTCTTCTATTTAAGTGTTCTAGAAGGTCTTCTATTTAAGTGTTCTAGAAGGTCTTCTATTTAAGTGTTCTTAAAGGTCTTCTATTTAACTGTTCTTGAAGGTCTTCTATTTAACTGTTCTTGAAGGTCTTCTATTTAAGTGTTCTTGAAGGTTTTCTATTTAAGTGTTTTTGAAGGTCTTCTATTTAATTGTTTTTGAAGGTCTTCTATTTAAGTGTTCTAGAAGGTCCTCTATTTATGTGTTCTTGAAGGTTTTCTATTTAAGTGTTTTTGAAGGTCCTCTATTTAAGTGTTCTAGAAGGTCTTCTATTTAAGTGTTCTTGAAGGTTTTCTATTTAAGTGTTCTTGAAAGTCTTCTATTTAGTGTTCTTGTAGGTCTTCTATTTAACTGTTCTTGTAGGTCTTCTATTTAAGTGTTCTTGTAGGTCTTCTATTTAAGTGTTCTTGAAGGTCTTCTATTTAAGTGTTCTTGTAGGTCTTCTATTTAGTGTTCTTGTAGGTTTTCTATTTAAGTGTTCTTGAAGGTTTTTTATTTAAGTGTTCTTGAAAGTCTTCTATTTAGTGTTCTTGTAGGTCTTCTATTTAAGTGTTCTTGAAAGTCTTCTATTTAGTGTTCTTGTATGTCTTCTATTTAAGTGTTCTTGAAAGTCTTCTATTTAGTGTTCTTGTATGTCTTCTATTTAAGTGTTCTTGTATGTCTTCTATTTAAGTGTTCTTGTATGTCTTCTATTTAAGTGTTCTTGTATATCTTCTATTTAGTGTTCTTGTATGTTTTCTATTTAAGTGTTCTTGTATGTCTTCTATTTAGTGTTCTTGTAGGTCTTCTATTTAAGTGTTCTTGTATGTCTTCTATTTAAGTGTTCTTGTATGTCTTCTATTTAAGTGTTCTTGTATGTCTTCTATTTAAGTGTTCTTTTATGTCTTCTATTTAAGTGTTTTTGTATGTCTTCTTTTTAAGTATTCTTGTAAGTCTTCTATATTTCCATATATTAGTAAGTGTCGCCCCGTGTGAAAATAGAAGTTGATAAATCTATTGTCCCCGATGGGTTGCCTGGCATACCCATGTCGTCAATGCAGTTAATAAACAATAGGGGAGAAAGTACCCTTGTCTTACGCTTGTTCTAACTTCGCAGTCATCTTTATGGCATGTTGCTGTTCTCACTGAGCAGCTTCTGTTGATATGAACATTTATAAAGGTCGGTTAGTTGTTGCCTTGCCTCGTATGTTGTTAGTGTCTTACATAGTTGTTCTCTGTAAAGAAAACAATGTTTTTATATTGTTCTCAGATAGCTGTCTACAAACTGTGATTGTGTTCTGTCGACTTTTCTGCTGGATGTTTCGGGGTGGATAGTGCTTTAACACATTCTCTATTTTTTTCCCCCGGTACTTCATTTGGTTAACGCTGATCTCAACACAAATAAAGAGACATAAACGAGCTTTAGTTTCCGTGATAGTATACATACCTGAACATGTTCATTGAACGTTGAACAAGGTGCTCAGATCGCCTCCCTACCACCTTCACAGGCTTGCAGAAGCTCTACTTAAAGCTCGCGTAATCAATGAAGAAGATAAAACAAAGATACACGTTCTCCAGAGCAGCGTGGAAGACTTGGAATATAAATGAGGAATCTGGGTCCATTATTTATCCTCTAACAGTTTCTTGCTTTGAGCGGTCATAATTGGCCTTCACTTTTTAAATATAAAACTGTAAATTATTCTTTACCGTGCGCAACGTGAAAACGCTGTATTTTTCTCCTCCTGTATTTTCTTCTTATCCGAGAGGACTAGGCATCATACCTCAACAATCAGAGACAAAAGGTGAAAGAGAAGATTGGGGATCAAGAAAAATCCCCGAATTCGAACAGAAGTCCCCATCAAGTGGTGGGATTCGAACCCAGGATCTCCAAAGATCAAAGACTTTCTTCTTAACCAGACACTACTCCATCGACCGAGGGTGTGGATTAAACAAACAAACAAATGTATTTGTGGGGCAGGGGAAGAGGTAATTATAACAAAATTATGTGGTGGCCACAACAAGGTGCACTCTAGCACGAAGTCGTCTCTTACAAGTTTATATCACAGGCAACAGTGGATCTCTTATACATTCATGTCACAGGCAACAGTTGGTCTCTTATACATTCATGTCACAGGCAACAGTTGGTCTCTTATACATTCATGTCACAGGCAACAGTTGGTCTCTTACAAGTTTATGTCACAGGCAACAGTGGGTCTCTTATACATTCATGTCACAGGCAACAGTGGGTCTCTTATACATTCATGTCACAGGCAACAGTGGGTCTCTTATACGTTCATGTCACAGGCAACAGTGGGTCTCTTACAAGTTTATGTCACAGGCAACAGTGGGTCTCTTACAAGTTTATGTCACAGGCAACAGTGGGTCTCTTATACGTTCATGTCACAGGCAACAGTGGGTCTCTTACAAGTTTATGTCACAGGCAACAGTGGGTCTCTTACAAGTTTATGTCACAGGCAACAGTGGGTCTCTTATACGTTCATGTCACAGGCAACAGTGGGTCTCTTATACGTTCATATCACAGGCAACAGTGGGTCTCTTATACGTTCATGTCACAGGAAACAGTGGGTCTCTTATACATTCATGTCACAGGCAACAGTGGGTCTCTTATACGTTCATGTCACAGGCAACAGTGGGTCTCTTATACGTTCATATCACAGGAAACAGTTGGTCTCTTATACATTCATGTCACAGGCAACAGTGGGTCTCTTATACGTTCATGTCACAGGCAACAGTGGGTCTCTTATACATTCATATCACAGGAAACAGTTGGTCTCTTACAAGTTTATGTCACAGGCAACAGTGGGTCACTTATACGTTCATATCACAGGAAACAGTTGGTCTCTTATACGTTCATGTCACAGGCAACAGTGGGTCTCTTATACGTTCATGTCACAGGAAACAGTTGGTCTCTTATACGTTCATGTCACAGGAAACAGTGGGTCTCTTATACATTCATGTCACAGGAAACAGTTGGTCTCTTATACGTTCATGTCACAGGAAACAGTTGGTCTCTTATACGTTCATGTCACAGGAAACAGTTGGTCTCTTATACGTTAATGTCACAGGAAACAGTTGGTCTCTTATACATTCATATCACAGGCAACAGTGGGTCTCTTATACATTCATGTCACAGGCAACAGTGGGTCTCTTATACATTCATGTCACAGGCAACCGTGGGTCACTTATACATTCATATCACAGGAAACAGTTGGTCTCTTTTACGTTCATGTCACAGGAAACAGTTGGTCTCTTATACATTCATGTCACAGGCAACAGTGGGTCTCTTATACATTCATGTCACAGGAAACAGTTGGTCTCTTACAAGTTTATGTCACAGGCAACAGTGGGTCTCTTATACATTCATATCACAGGAAACAGTTGGTCTCTTATACGTTCATGTCACAGGCAACAGTGGGTCTCTTATACATTCATGTCACAGGAAACAGTTGGTCTCTTACAAGTTTATGTCGCAGGCAACAGTGGGTCTCTTATACATTCATATCACAGGAAACAGTTGGTCTCTTATACGTTCATGTCACAGGAAACAGTGGGTCTCTTATACATTCATGTCACAGGAAACAGTTGGTCTCTTATACGTTCATGTCACAGGCAACAGTGGGTCTCTTATACATTCATGTCACAGGCAACAGTGGGTCTCTTATACGTTCATGTCACAGGCAACAGTGGGTCTCTTATATATTCATATCACAGGCAACAGTGGGTCTCTTATACATTCATGTCACAGGCAACAGTGGGTCTCTTATACATTCATGTCACAGGCAACAGTGGGTCTCTTATACGTTCATATCACAGGAAACAGTTGGTCTCTTATACGTTCATGTCACAGGAAACAGTTGGTCTCTTATACATTCATGTCACAGGCAACAGTGGGTCTTTTATACATTCATGTCACAGGCAACAGTGGGTCTCTTATACATTCATATCACAGGAAACAGTTGGTCTCTTATACGTTCATGTCACAGGAAACAGTTGGTCTCTTATACATTCATGTCACAGGCAACAGTGGGTCTCTTATACATTCATGTCACAGGCAACAGTGGGTCTCTTATACATTCATGTCACAGGAAACAGTGGGTCTCTTATACATTCATATCGCAGGAAACAGTTGGTCTCTTATACGTTCATGTCACAGGAAACAGTGGGTCTCTTATACGTTCATGTCACAGGAAACTGTTGGTCTCTTATAATTTCATGTCACAGGAAACAGTTGGTCTCTTATACTTTCATGTCACAGGAAACAGTTGGTCTCTTATACGTTCATGTCACAGGAAACAGTGGGTCTCTTATACGTTCATATCACAGGAAACAGTTGGTCTCTTATACGTTCATGTCACAGGAAACAGTTGGTCTCTTATACGTTCATATCACAGGAAACGGTTGGTCTCTTATACGTTCATATCACAGGAAACAGTTGGTCTCTTATACGTTCATGTTACAGGAAACAGTTGGTCTCTTATACGTTCATGTCACAGAAAACAGTTGGTCTCTTATACGTTCATGTCACAGGAAACAGTTGGTCTCTTATACGTTCATATCACAGGAAACAGTGGATCTCTTATACGTTCATGTCACAGGAAACAGTTGGTCTCATATACTTTCATGCCACAGGAAACAGTTGGTCTCTCACACGTTCATGTAACAGGCAACAGTGGGTCTCTTATACGTTCATATCACAGGAAACAGTTGGTCTCTTATACGTTCATGTCACAGGAAGCAGTTGGTCTCTTATACGTTCATGTCACAGGAAACAGTTGATCTCTTATACGTTCATGTCACAGGAAACAGTTGGTCTCTCACACGTTCATGTCACAGGAAACAGTTGGTCTCTTATACGTTCATGTCACAGGAAACAGTTGGTCTCTTATACGTTCATATCACAGGAAACAGTTGATCTCTTATACGTTCATGTCACAGGCAACAGTTGGTCTCTTATACGTTCATGTCACAGGAAACAGTTGGTCTCATATACGTTCATGTCACAGGAAACAGTTGGTCTCTTATACGTTCATGTCACAGGAAACAGTTGGTCTCTCACACGTTCATGTAACAGGAAACAGCTTTTGGGTAGTTCGACTGTAGATTGCTTGTTGAAGCAAAAACATGTTATCTGGCGCTAATGATTGTTGTTGATACATGGCGCTACTGAATGTTGTTGATACATAGTGCTACTGATTGTTGTTGATACATGGCGCTTCTGATTGTTGTTGATACATGGCGCTGCTGATTGTTGTTGATTAATGACGCTACTGATTGTTGTTGATACATGGCGCTACTGATTGTTGTTGATACATGGCGCTACTGATTGTTGTTGATACATGGCGCTGCTGATTGTTGTTGATACTTGATGCCACTGATTGTTGTTGATACATGACGCTACTGATTGTTGTTGATACATGGCGCTGCTGATTGTTGTTGATACATGACGCTACTGATTGTTGTTGATACATGGCGCTACTGATTGTTGTTGATACATGACGCTACTGATTGTTGTTGATACATGGCGCTGCTGATTGTTGTTGATACTTGACGCTACTGATTGTTGTTAATACATGATGCTACTGATTGTTGTTGATACATGGCGCTGCTGATTGTTGTTGATACTTGACGCTACTGATTGTTGTTGATACATGACGCTACTGATTGTTGTTGAAACATGGCGCTGCTGATTTTTGTTAATACATGACGCTACTGATTGTTGTTGATACATGGCGCTGCTGATTGTTGTTGATACATGACGCTACTAATTGTTGTTGATACATGGCGCTACTGATTGTTGTTGATACATGACGCTACTGATTGTTGTTGATACATAGCGCTACTGATTGTTGTTGATACATGGCGCTACTAATTGCTGTTGATACATGGCGCTACTGATTTTTGTTGATACATGGCGCTACTGATTGCTGTTGATACATGGCGCTGCTGATTGCTGTTGATACATGGCGCTACTGATTCTTGTTGATACATGGCGCTACTGATTGCTGTTGATACATGACGCTACTAATTGTTGTTGATACATGGCGCTACTGATTGTTGTTGATACATGACTCTACTAATTGTTGTTGATACATGGCGCTACTAATTATTGTTGATACTTGGCGCTGCTGATTGTTGTTGATACTTGGCGCTATCGTTTATTGTTGATACATGGCGCTGCTGATTGCTGTTGATACATGACGCTACTAGTTGTTGTTGATACATGGCGCTACTGATTGCTGTTGATACATGACGCTACTGATTGTTGTTGATACATAGCGCTACTGATTGTTGTTGATACATGGCGCTACTAATTGCTGTTGATACATGGCGCTACTGATTTTTGTTGATACATGGCGCAACTGATTGCTTTTGATACATGGCGCTGCTGATTGCTGTTGATACATGGCGCTACTGATTGTTGTTGATACATGGCGCTACTGATTGCTGTTGATACATGACGCTACTAATTGTTGTTGATACATGGCGCTACTGATTGTTGTTGATACATGACGCTACTAATTGTTGTTGATACATGGCGCTACTACTTATTGTTGATACTTGGCGCTGCTGATTGTTGTTGATACTTGGCGCTATCGTTTATTGTTGATACATGGCGCTGCTTATTGCTGTTGATACATGGCGCTACTGATTGTTGTTGATACATGGCGCTACTGATTGTTGTTGATTTTTGGCGCTACTGATTGTTGGTGATACATGACGCTACTAATTGTTGTTGATACATGGCGCTACTAATTATTGTTGATACTTGGCGCTGCTGATTGTTGTTGATACATGGCGCTACTGATTTTTGTTGATACATGGCGCTGCTGATTGCTGTTGATACATGGCGCTGCTTATTGTTGTTGATACATGACGCTACTGATTGTTGTTGATACATGGCGCTGCTGATTGTTATTGATATATGGCGCTACTGATTGTTGTTGATACATGGCGCTGCTGATTGTTGTTGATACATGGCGCTACTAATTGTTGTTGATACATGGCGCTACTAATTATTGTTGATACTTGGCGCTGCTGATTGTTGTTGATACTTGGCGCTATCGTTTATTGTTGATACATGGCGCTGCTGATTGCTGTTGATACATGGCGCTACTGATTGTTGTTGATACATGGCGCTACTGATTGTTGCTGATACATAGCGCTACTGATTGTTGTTGATACATGGCGCTACTAATTGTTGTTGATACATGGCGCTACTAATTGTTGTTGATACATGACGCTACTAATTGCTATTGAAACATGGCGCTACCGTTTGTTGTTGATACATGGTGATACTGTTTGTTGTTGATACATAGCGCTACTGATTGTTGTTGATACAGGGTGCTACTATTGTTGTTGATAAATGGCGCACCTGATTGTTGTTTATACATGGCGCTACTGATTGTTGTTGATTCATGGCACTGTTGACACTGTTTGTTGTTGTTATCTGGTGATACTGTTTGTTGTTGTTATCTGGTGGCACTGTTTGTTGTTGTTATCTGGTGCCACTGTTTGTTGTTTTTATCTTGTGATACTGTTTGTTGTTGTTATCTGGTGGCACTGTTTGTTGTTGTATCTGGTGCCACTGTTTGTTGTTGTTATCTGGTGCCACTGTTTGTTGTTGTTATCTGGTGACACTGTTTGTTGTTGTTATCTGGTGACACTGTTTGTTGTTGTTATCTAGTGATTCTGTTTGTTGTTGTTATCTGGTGACACTGTTGTTGTTATCTGGTGCCACTGTTTGTTGTTGTTATCTTGTGATACTGTTTGTTGTTGTTATCTGGTGACACTGTTTGTTGTTGTTATCTGGTGACACTGTTTGTTGTTGTTATCTAATTTCACTGAAAATTGTTGTTATCGGACACCACTGATTGTTGTTATCTGTTGACACTGTTTGTATTTGTTATCTGGTGAGACTGTTTGTTGTTGTTATCTGGTGACACTGTGTGTTGTTGTTATCGGGTGAAACTGTTTGTTGTTGTTATCTGGTGACACTGTTTGTTGTTGTTATCTGGTGCCACTGTTTGTTGTTGTTATCTGGTGATACTGTTTGTTTTTGTTATCTGGGGACACTGTTTGTTGTTGTTATCTGGTGATACTGTTTGTTTTTGTTATCTGGTGACACTGTTTGTTGTTGTTATCTGGTGACACTGTTTGTTGTTGTTATCTGGTGCCACTGTTTGTTGTTGTTATCTGGTGATACTGTTTGTTGTTGTTATCTGGTGACACTGTTTGTTGTTGTTATCTGGTGACACTGTTTGTTGTTGTTATCTTGTGACACTGTTTGTTTTTGTTATCTAATTTCACCGGAAATTGTTGTTATCTGGTGCCACTGTTTATTGTTGTTATCTGGTGACACTGTTTGTTGTTGTTATCTGGTGACACTGTTTGTGTTCTTATCTGGTGACACTGTTTGTTGTTGTTATTTGGTGACACTGTTTGTTGTTGTTATCTGGTGACACTGTTTGTTGTTGTTATCTGGTGACACTGTTTGTTGTTGTTATCTGGTGACACTGTTTGTTGTTGTTATCTGGTGACACTGTTTGTTGTTGTTATCTGGTGACACTGTTTGTTGTTGTTAACTGGTGACACTGATTGTTGTTGTTATCTGAACACAGTGATTATTGTTCTTATCTGGTGCTGTAAACGTGGAAAGCGATATTGCTCTTATTAACGGACATACAGGTGTGTCCATGGTGGGTATTACTAAAAACTGACGTTGTTGTTCAAGATCTCCCGACTCTTTGGGCAAAATATTGAAAAAAAAAGATATTTTACCAGACTGTGCGGAGGGACAGACACGGGGTCAACATTAAGACGTGGGTGTAAAGAAATTTTAAAGGAAATATATATTACCAGATACGTGGGAGGATAGACACGTAGGCGGGTAGAAAGAGAATGGCCATCATATAAAAAGACTCTCTCATACCCCACTCGTAACAGTAAGCTAGTGAAAGCATGGGGGCAGGTAACTGAGTTGTTACCCGCTTCTCATTAGTTAATAGCAGTAACAAATGATAGCGACCAGCAGTATTTAAGGAATGGAAATTTTCCAGAATACCAAGTTGTAGAAACAAAAATTCAGGGAGTAGAAGTTCACATAGGGGTAGGGTCCTCAGACATAGCAAGGACACCCACCAAGGGAAGGAGGTAGTGTCCAGAATTATTGAACGACACATAATAGTTAGATCCATGAAAATTTCCACGATTTCCATGCGGGTTTTCACAACAACCTGTTGTTGTGAAAGTGACCATGACTAGCGCATGCGTTGACCCCATGACTTTGGCCCGTCTGATAAACAGGTGTTTTCATCAAAGGAAAAATTGAAAAAAAATAATCATCAAACCAGGAGAGGTCAGAGTCGTGAAGTAATATAGAAATCACGAAAATTTAGTTGTTATTGTAAAATAAGGGGGACAATTGAGAGACAAGAGTTCAGGTCTCGGACACGGGACTGCAGGTGATCAGAAGAGGGTCGCAATTGGTCATTTTGCGACGATTTTAGTGGTCACTTGGCAGAAGTTTTGATTGGCTGCTGAGTTTCAGGTGAAAGAGAGTAGTTGAGTATTTAAACCCCTACACAACAGTTGAGAGATTATTAAGATAAACGTGCAGGATGAAGTAAGCTAGAGTCAGAAGTCAGGAAGAATATTAGAAATGTAGACTAAGCAAGTTTAGTCCCGCTTCGGCCGAGCTGCCAAAGGCAGTTAGTTAGAAGTTATCAGAACTAGAAGTGTTAGAATAAGAAGCTAAGCAAGTTAGATCACAAGTAATTAATTCTAATAAGTTTTCTTGATGTAGCAATGTCAGTTAGGGATCTTCAAGTTGTAGTTGTAAGTCAGTTAAGAGATTATTAAAAGAGTTGAGACGTTATTAGTGGAGTTGATAAGAATATAAACTTTAGTGTTGTGAAAGTGTTTTTGAAAGATTCCCAGAATTGTGTTTCACACATCATCAAGTAAGTTGATTAATGTTGTATTAAAATGTGCACTTGGAACGGACCATAATCACGGCGGTAGCCTCAGGGAAGTTCCGAATTAATTAACATTAATTTCAGGTAAGTGCATTCACCACTAGTAGATCATTGTGCCGAAGGAAATCAATAAACTGATTATCATTATGTATTCAAGAAAGACTCTGTCATTAATTTACCTGTTGTGTTGGTAAACTAAAAATAAATGTGCTGTGATGTTACAAAGTCTATAAGTCAATAACGTCAAGATAATAAATAGACTATAACACACTAAAATGAGGTGTAGCGAGCAACACTGAGCAGAGACACAAAACTTAATTTAGCAGAGAAAGATAGAGACAAGCACAAAATAGGGATAACGAGCAATAATTAGCAGAGAGCAGTTAGTAGAGATACGATTACCAGTAGATGAGTCCGATGGTTATCCAAACCGCCCTATAATTTGATTATAATATTACTGACTGTACTTTATTATGTGATAATATAATTTGTGGCTTTAGGAATGTAATAATAGTATGTCAATAAATGTTTTCGTGTGATGGAAAAGATAAGAAAAATAACCTCTACAGAGATGAAATGTATTAGACGAATGACAGGAAACAGTCTGAGAGATAAGATTAGAAATGAAGAACTGAGAAAAAAAGCTAGGAATAGCCCCCACCATAGAATACAAAAGGAAACAACAGATAAAATGGTTTGGCCACGTGACAAGGCAGAAAGAACAAAAAACAATACAACGAACCTTCAACAAACGTTGTGAAAACACCAGACACAAAGGTCGACCACGAAAAAGATGGGTCGATGGAATATTAGAAGCACTAGGAAACAACAGCAGCAGAGACGAACAGAAGAAAAAAAAAGACCGCAAATTGTATCTCCCCTCGACGCTGAAAGGCAGATGAGGAAGGAAAGGAGAAGAAGAAGTGTGATGGAACACCCCAAGAGATGTTTGACTGTCACAAATAGATGTTATTGGAATGTGTTTTTTAAAAAAAACGAACGATTTATATGAAGTAGGAAGAAGGACGACACGAAAGACTATGTAAACATTTCAAATACATCGATATCCAATCTTCAATTCAATAAATATCAAATCTAAGCATATTTTACATCACAACTGATTTCTGTTTCTATAATTAGATCAAAGACAAAGTACTTAAAATGTGATATGCTTCCGGGCGTTGTGTGTTACTGTGAAGTGTTTGATACATTAATTCTAACATGAATTGGGAAATAGAAAACTAAAAATGAGAGAATTTCGTGACCAAAGTCTGATGTCAAAAGTAGGTTGCATTGTCTTTTATTGTCAAAATAAAAATGGTAAAGTTTAGTTAACAATAAGATAAATCACACACAAACGTGCACTAATTGAGCTTATTTATGTTTTTTCTTTAGCCAACAAGGCCGACATTATAAAATAACTGCAATCATTTTGCACTGGCCACATTTTCTATAAGGAGAAACGTCATCCCAATGGTTTGTCTACTTCATCTCGTTCTGGTTGTACTTGTGGGCGTGGCAACCTCTGCTGAAGGTAAGTGAAACACATCAACGTTGTTCATTGCTTGTCTTGTCTTGTCTTGTCGATACAGCTTGACTACATTTGTTTGTTGAATAATTTAATGTCATGTTTTGCATTATCACGGCCTATTTGGCGGAAAAAAGATATACATAAATAAGATACAATGAAACATGACATTTCCAACGTCCAATATTAATAATAAAAAAGATGTAGACAAGAAAGGTAAAAAGGTAAAGGTAAAGTACGAGACTTGAACCGGCGTCTTAGCACGCGAGTTTACACCCATATGTGCTCGGCCGCCTATCCAGAAATGTTAGGATATTTCTGTATAGTGTCGCCTCAAGCATCGAAACTCAGATGCGAGGCAACATTCCTAACCTTCCCAGGATAATATCCTGGTACCCATTTCTACCAACGGCTGGGTCGACCGTGGGGGTATTTTTATTCCAACCACGAGTACAACTCACACTGCTCCCAGTGGGAATCGAACACGGGTTGTCCGAATGTCGGTAGTCCATTCGGGTGGTTTTCCCAACTAGGCTACCGAGGCCCCCTAAAAGACAAGAAAATACAGAAACAACAATGATGGTTTTAAAAAAGGGGACACTAGCGAGATTAGAAATTGGTGAATGTGAGGCAGAGAAAAGTCAAGAGCGCTTTTATGAGATTTTTTAAAGAATGCACCATCCTTGTCGCTCGGTACGTTGTAGACACTCTCCTACTACTGTATTTAGTGTGCCCCTGCATGTCCTATCGTTTGTATAAGTGTCAAGAAACTGAGTACTTAAAACATCTTCTTTATGTACGGTATGCTACTGAAAGTACAATTTGTTGCATTAACTGCTGAATAATGACGTCACAATCAACAACATTACTTCGGTTAATCAGCAAGTCACATTGCTAGATTACAATCCTTACATTACTCGTGTAGTTCTACGAAAGTCTAAAACTACATGTTTATCACGTATTCGACTTTCTTTTTAAAATTTATTTTGTGTGAGTTCATTGACTTATTATAGAACAATATCGAATTTGTATTTGAAAATATCGCTCAAATTAGCAACAATTTACATAAACATTAAACTAGTCTACGTTATCAGTTTCATTTAACAAATGCTAATAGACAACTTTGACTTTCATTTCCAGTAGAGCAACCCAGAATTTGTCCAGACGGTAAACTGCCCGTTTATTGTTTCATCGATCCATGCTTAACCGCAAAATGCACCAACTTCCCACATGCAACCTGTGTGTAAGTTCACAATTGTCCATGATTGTCTTCCTGTTAACCACTGCCTGGTGATCTACTGTTGTCATATAAACATTTAACGCCGACGCAACGACTAAATACTGCGACCGTAAGAGCCTAACATGAAAGTAGGACAATCGTCACACACAGAAATATTGATTGGCAGTTCCGTTCTCTTGCTTACTTTACCTTCTATATCGAGAGGGAATCGAGAGCTCCTGTGAGTGCCCTTTGTCTGGCCTCATGCCTAATGCTTTGTGCGGTGCCAGATTTGTCCATCTCGTGTGAGGTCTTCCTCTCTACTCTTTCTGTTTTTGCATTTGGTAGTTATTGTTTGTTACGGAGTTATGTTTGTCGGTAACGGCGTTACATGTTCAAACCATTCCATTTGTTGTCTTTGAATGAAGCCTAGAACTCAGGTTTCTCCCAAACTTTTCATATTTCTTTACGCCTCTATGGTCCCTATACTGTGTTCTGTCGCCGGATTTGTTTTCACTTTACAGGGAAATTATTATGAGATCAATAGTAGACAAAAAAAGTAAATGAGGTCAACGGTCACAACTTAAATAATCTGCGATATGTGGATGACACAGTCTTAATGGCAGAGACAGAGAATAAACTACAAGAAATGATAGACATAATAGTGGAAGAAAGCAACAAGAAAGGTCTTAGTCTCAATAGTAAGAAAACAGAAGTAATGGTCATATCGAAGAAACAATCATCATCATCCCGCAAAGAAAAAAACAAATAGGACAAATCTGAAACAAGAGCAACGTTTCAAATACTTGAAGATGCACCACAGAAATAAAAAGCAGAATAGCTCAGGCCAAAATGGCATTTCAGAAAATGAAAAACATCTTATGCAACAAATCTATGTCAATAGAAGTGAGAAAGAGAGTTCATCGATGCTATTTAGAACCAATTCTGACCTATGGAAGCGAATCATGGACAGTAGACAAACAAATGAAAAGACGATTGGAGGCCACAGAGATGGGATTTCTCAGAAGAATGTTGAAAGTTACCTGGACAGCTAAAAAAACCAATGATGAAGTTCTCAAAGAGGCCAACACAAAAAGGGAGCTCTTTAAAAATATCAGAAAGAAGCAATCAACATTTTTCGGGCACATCATGAGAAGAGGAAAGTTGGAATACTTGGTTACAACTGGCAAAATAAAAGGAAAGAGAGATCAGGGACGACAAAATGAGAAAATACTGGATAGCTTAGTGTCATGGTATAGAAAACAGTCAACAACATAATTGATACGATGCACTGTAGATAGAAAATTGTGGAAGGGCGTGACCACCTACGCCAACCGGTGTGGCACATGATAATAATGAGTCCCTATACGTCTCTATTCGTCTCTTATTGTCACATTAATTATTTCTACAAAGGCCTCTCATTTCAGTGGCTGTGATCTTTATTTTCTATTCGTTGTTAACGTGCACGACTAGCACACCGATGGCAGAAACTCTTGGCTGTGCACTGATCTTTTTTTTTTTATTATTATTTCTGGTTATATGTTGTTTTATTTATAATAGAAACATGGAAGACATGATTACAGTATAATAAGATAAGGAATGACAAAACCATATTAGAAACATAAAACTAACGACAAAAGTTGAAAGTAACATGTAATAAGAGATTGACAACATACAGCAAAACAAATCTTTGGACAAGTGACTCCGATTTTCAGAATAAAAACTTGGCAACTAATATAAAGAGAACACAAAATAATATCATATTCATTTCAACACTCCGCTAAATACAGCAAATCAGGGGCATTAACACGTATTGGTTTAAAGGAACAAGAAAGAGTAAAATTGTCACTTCAGAAATCTTTAAGACGATTTGTTGAATGTGACAAATAGGGATAGAATCAGTGATAAAAATATAAAGAAAAGAAATGTAAGAAACACAGGTGTTGAATCATAGTGAAGAACCGATAAATTAAATGGATTGGACATCAAACTGCAACATGATGATGATGACATAGTTTCACCCAGAGAGTCTTAAACATCGCCACCATAACAATAGAAGTAGCTAAACAATCGCTGTCTTCCACTCACAGAACCGACTACTGCGCAGGCTGTATAGCCAGACACTTTGATGGTGGTAGGGAGGTGACTAATATCTGCGAAGGTAAGTCCAGCTAGTTACTGTGAGAACTGTCTGTGATTGGTTCAACTGTCATTGTTGATGTTGAGGTGGTGACTATATGTGAGAACTGTCTGTGATTGGTTAAACTGTCATTGTTGATGTTGAGGTGGTGACTAATATCTGCGAAGGTAAGTTCAGCTAGTTACTGTGAGAACTGTCTGTGATTGGTTCAACTGTCATTGTTGATGTTGAGGTGGTGACTATATGTGAGAACTGTCTGTGATTGGTTAAACTGTCATTGTTGATGTTGAGGTGGTGACTATATGTGAGAACTGTCTGTGATTGGTTAAACTGTCATTGTTGATGTTGAGGTGGTGACTAATATCTGCGAAGGTAAGTACAGCTAGTTACTGTGAGAACTGTCTGTGATTGGTTAAACTGTCATTGTTGATGTTGAGGTGGTGACTAATAGCTGCGAAGGTAAGTCCAGCTAGTTACTGTGAGAACTGTCTGTGATTGGTTAAACTGTCATTGTTGATGTTGAGGTGGTGACTAATATCTGCGAAGGTAAGTACAGCTAGTTACTATGAGAACTGTCTGTGATTGGTTCAACTGTCATTGTTGATGTTGAGGTGGTGACTAATATCTGCGAAGGTAAGTCCAGCTAGTTACTGTGAGAACTGTCTGTGACTGGTTAAACTGTCATTGTTGATGTTGAGGTGGTGACTAATATCTGCGAAGGTAAGTTCAGCTAGTTACTGTGAGAACTGTCTGTGACTGGTTAAACTGTCATTGTTGATGTTGAGGTGGTGACTAATATCTGCGAAGGTAAGTCCAGCTAGTTACTGTGAGAACTGTCTGTGATTGGTTAAACTGTCATTGTTGATGTTGAGGTGGTGACTAATATCTGCGAAGGTAAGTTCAGCTAGTTAATGTAATAACTGTCTGTGATTGGTTCAACTGTCTTTGTGGATGTTGAGGTGGTGACCAATATCTGCGACGTTAAGTCCAGCTAGTTAATGTGAGAACTGTCTGTGATTGGTTCAACTGTCATTGTTGATGTTGAGGTGGTGACTATATGTGAGAACTGTCTGTGATTGGTTCAACTGTCTTTGTGGATGTTGAGGTGGTGACCAATATCTGCGACGTTAAGTCCAGCTAGTTAATGTGAGAACTGTCTGTGATTGTTTAACCAGTCGTTGCCTGAACGTTCTCTACAGAGGCTGTGCAAGAATTATTGACGTTATGGAATCTTGCTTTACGTGTATCGTTGTGTTTGGTAACACGCGAGTACACGTGGCATCGGAAATAAACACCTAGTAACCTGTCTGGGAGGAGAATGTATACAGGAAAGGATCACTCGCTCTCCTTTACGCTTATGATCTCAACGAAAGGGACACTATGGGTTAATATGGGCACTATGGTCACTAAGGGTCACTAATGGGCACTATGAGGCCCTCCAGAACAAAGTATTACTGCATGTCCTACCATTTGTTTAGTTGTACAGAAACTGTGTGTATTACATCTTACTTCATGACGAAAGTATACATTGTTTTTAATTAAAAAGAAGCCAGTGAAAAAAGACGATACAACAACATTAGTTCGATTAAGACGCAAGTCCAGCTTGTTTCATAACTCGTGCCCAACTTTTAAAATCGATAGCTTTTTAACCGCTTGTTGTAAGTTGTTCAAAATGTGCATGTAAAGTTATAATGATTAGAACCCAACAGGGAATTAATTTCATTTAAAAAAAAAACATTTGGTTATTATTGTTGCTTATTTGATTTATATAAATTTATAACGACCCATTCATGTAGTCAAAACTTAATGTTTACAGTATTTTAAGTTAAAAATAGCGAGTAAAAATCCATACACGGTAAAATTGACGTGTTAGCACGCTTTCGCCGTGGTTTTTTTTTGACACAATTAGACACTTGTGAAATTGTGTGTTCCATTTCCGTTCATTCAGAGGTGTAGACGTGGAACGATAACATTTATCATGAGTCTTAAAATGAAATTCTGCAGTTTGCAAAACATCGCAATAAAAATGTATGACTATTTTTGCAAAGAGGCCAAACGAGGAAGATTATTTCATTCTTTAGAAAACCCTGAGAATAGGACAAGACACATTTTGGATTTATCTAAACGGTCATTTAATCGCTGGATTCAAGCACGTGACCGTCAATGTTCAAAATATACAAAATCACAAGGAAGAGCAAAAATGTTGGATAATTTCGACAGTGAACTTATTAGAAGTGAAATTCGCAAAATGTTGGGTATGAATGAAACTGTTACAATAAGAAAATTTACAAATTCGCTGAAAAAGAACAACAGTTTTGAAATATCAAAGTCTACATTATGGAGGAATGTGAGAGCTGCAGGCTTTACATTCAGAAAGTATTCCAATGGACGAAACATCATCTGTGAGAAGCCACATATAGTAGTCATGAGAAGCAAGTACTTACGTGAAGTAAAGAGGTGCGCAAGCAAGGTTATGATATTGTGTACTTGGATGAAACATGGATCAATGCTCACCACACTAACCAAAGGGAATGGCAGTCATCAGATGGAAAGATTAAGAGATTAATACCTAGCAGCAAAGGACAGCGCTTGATAATTGCTCATGCAGGTAGTCAACAACATGGACTAATACAGAATGCAGAGCTCATTTTTCTTTCAAAATCCATAGACAAACGGGATTATCACTCTGAGATGAATGGTCACATATTTCGATATTGGATTGAAAATTCTGTTCTCCCATCACTAGATCGACCATCTTGCCTAATAATGGACAATGCAGCGTACCACAACATTGTTGCACTTGAAGATAAAGTCCCGACGTCATCCAGTACAAAAGATGCTATTAAGATATGGCTCACAAAGGAGCACATACAATTTAATAACATGTACTTAAAACCTGAATTACTATCTCTAGTAAAGCAAAAACAAAGGACACAGATTTTTCAAATAGATAAGATTATCCAAGAGCACGGTCATATAAGTTTGAGGCTGCCACATTACCATGCTCATTTAAATCCAATAGAACTAATCTGGGCAAAATTAAAAGGACAAGTGGCAGATGAAAATGCAACATTCAAAATATGCGACGTAAAGACTCTTGCTAATCTCGCTTTATTAAATATAGACAAAGATTATTGGGCTAAATGTGAAGACCACGTCTTAAAACAGGAAGAGGAATATTGGAAAAATGATGGTTTGTGGAATGTTCAACCCCAAACAGTTATTAATCTTTTAGACTCGTCTGATTCAGAATGAAAGTATATAGCCCCCACAATGTTGGCCCCTATATTACCTTAAATTAGTTCAACAAACGGTCCTTTTCAGGACCACACAACTATGAAAATTGGACATACAGGTATACCTTGATATTATCGTCCGTCCTCGAACTGAGAAGACAATAATTCTCCTGGTATTTCCCCATTACGGCCACGCCTTTACCTAGTGAAAATTAATCATAGACCAGCAACTACGGTAATTTCTATTATTTAGGGGTTCACAATTTACAATTGTGACAAACATCAAAGAAATTCGCCACTTTAAGAAAACTGCAGCTGCAAGATATTTGTTAAATATACATTTAAAGGGTCTTTTGCATTCTAATAACATTTGGAAAATTTCAACAGTTTTTAACAAACGGTTACTGAGCAATAGCGTTTTGAAGTTGGGCAAGTGATTTGAAACGTTTTATAGATCACAGTTCTCACATTACCTGCCTAGCTCTACAATAGTCTGAAGCTACATATTTACTATTTCATCGATTTTTTTTTCTTTTATTTTGTGATGTCGTTAACTGATTATATTACAATATGTAAATTGTATTTTAAAATATCACGTAAATTAGTAACATTTTACATAAATAACACTAAACACTTTTATCTTACGGCTTTCATTTAACAAATGCCAATTTAGCACTTTGACTTTCATTTCAGTCGACCTGCACAGACCATGTCCAAAAGGTGTACCGCTAGTTAATTGTCTTGTTGATCCATGCAGGGTAACAAAATGTGTAAACTACCCACGTGCCACCTGTGTGTAAGTTCACAACTGTCCATGATTGTCTTCCTGTGAATCGCTCCCTGATGGATCTACTATCGTAATGTAAACATTTAGAGCTAGAACACACAACGATTCAATGCTGCTACCACAACAAGATCCCAATAAGAAACTATCACACACAAATCAAATGTTTATTGACACGGCTCTCTATAATTGTTTACCTTCCAACTGGAGGGAGAAGTCAGTGCTCTTGTCTCTTTGTTTGGCTCACGTTTGGTGCTTTGTGCGGTGCCGTATATGCCATTTGTCCATCTCTTTACAGGCACCTCTGTCTGTTCTATTGTTGTATTTGGTAGTTATTGCTTGTTGTGGTGTCTTGGTTACGGTAACGGTGTCCCATGTTTCAACCATTTTATTTGTTGTCCTTCCATGAAGTGTTTCTCCCACACTGTTCCTAATTTCTTCACAACCTGATGTTATGTGTTTCTTTGAAGACATCTAATGTCAGTAGTTGCGCTCTTTCTGTTATTTAATTATTTGTTAAATTAATATTTCTTTATTTTGCGGTCTTTTTCTCTTCTGTTTAGCTCTGTTTTGTTATGTTTCCTTGTGTTTCTAAAATTCCTTCAATACATCTTTTTCGTGGTCGGCTCTTGGGTCTGGTGTTCTCGCGATGTTTATCAAAAGCTTCCGTTTCTAAGATGGCGGATCTAGTCCACGTTCTCTCGATCGCTGCAAAAAGTGCATTCGATGTCTGATTAGTTTCAGTTCTCCATCGCACTCCTATGCGTTAAAGTCAAGATAATGATCTACTTATTACATCTGCGCTGATAAAACAATGTCGTACGCCGGCGATATTCCATTTTCGACAAATCAAGTGTTGTGAATGCGACCTTCCATCGTCTAGGCTTGTCCTGCGCTTTACGTCATATTGCTGCTGTTCATGACCGTTGTAGGATTTGCTTGACGCAAGTTATTTCCATGTTACTCATTAAAGTGAACTGCTTCGTCAGCCGCAGTTTTATCTCTTTAAGGAATTTGCACCGTGTTCTGTTCGTCGTAGGCTACATTCACTAGAGTAATCAGGATTCTAAAGGGCGCGTCATTGCTGTGCTTGCGCCATTGTTATGTGTGCTACGTCATCTTAATGGCTCATCGTAAATCCCTAGACCGGCGTTACGCTAGTCTTACGGTCTGTTGTTTGATGTGCGACAGGGATAATCTGACGACTAACTGTGTTTATATGTTCGAAATTAGAGTCAACAACGAAGGCCTAACATCATCAAGCGCAATACATTTTTAAAGAAATATGACGATCATCACTTTCGGGAGGACGTGAACTTCTGGTATATGGTGGATAGGCGGCAGGAACCATTGAAGGCTATGCATGAAAAGTGTTCCTTGTTGCAGTTTCCTCATATTCCAGGTCCATGGGGGACTGGTTGGTTTGGAGGTAGGACGACGGCCTCGGGGCAGAGAGGGTGTGGGTTCAAATCTAGGCTCCACCGATTGGGATTTTTATTTTTGATTTCTCTCTGCGACAACCACCCCTGGTCTCAGCAGCGAGGCCCGGCTTGAAACGTCAGTTACTCATCGACGGAAAAAACATTAGTACCTCCGAAGTCGGAGTTACCTGCCTGTGCGGCGAGAGACCCCTGTGCACACGGCTGCCAGGGAAAAATGGATTAACACGCAAAATTCAGTTCCTAGTCTCTAGGGACTTCGTCAGAGTTGAAAGCTGGCGAACGCAACAACAACGACAACAAGAGCAGCTCATTGTATTGTGTTTGGATCTTTCAGTCTTGTCACAGTGCCAACCCATTTTATCTGTTATTTCTTTATATATACTATGGCGAGAATTATTTCTAGCTTTTTTTCTCAGTTCCTCATTTCTGATGTTGTTTTTCAGACTGTTTCCTGCCATTCGGCTAACACATTTAATCTCAGTAGAGGTTATTTTTCTTATTGTTCTTGCATCTAGGGTCCAGGACTGACATTGGTAGCACAACGTTGGGATGAAGATTGTATTGTAGAGTGCTCGTTTTGCCTCCAGAGTTATTTCCTTGTTGGACAATAGTGGTGATAGCTGTCAAATGATTTGACAAGCTTTGTTGCATCTTGAGTCTATCTCTGCTGTTTATGAATTATCGTTTGTTACTTAACTTCCTAGTTATTTAAATTTCTCTACTTGTTTTAGTTGTCTGCCGTCTATATTTATGCTTATGTTCTGTCTCGCTTTTGCAATGTTCTTGACTTCTGTTTTAATGATGTTGATTTTCATGTTGTATTTTGTGCCTGTGCTGTTGAGTCTATGTAAGTGTTCTTGTAGGTCTTCTATTTTTCCATGTATTAAAAACTATGATTATAACAAGAAAATAAAAGGTATCAAACATCTACATTGAAAACAGGAAAATAAATCAATCCACAGATTAAAAAACAATTTAGGAAATGTAATCAGAGATTGACAAGACATACAGCAAAGTAAACCAAATCTTTGAACACTTGCCTCCGATATTTGAGAAGAAACATGAGATATATAATATAAAGGGAACATTATATCATATGATATTCCTCCAAACACTCTCTTATTCGTGCCATCAATGGCATTACCTCTAAAAGAACATTAATTAGAACTGACCTTAAAGAGATGCCTAAGACTAATTCAGAATGTGACAAGAAGGAACATAATCAGAAATAGTGATATAAGGAAAAGAGTTGAACTAGCACCAGGGCTGTGTCATATGTGGGAATTAACAATCGGGTATGTAACTCTAGCACGGTCATATACAGTTTGTATCTCTCAGAGAGCCTTACCACATAGGAGTAACGGAATAATAAATGGCAACACCACCACTATAATAACAACACTCGGAGTAACAGAAGAATAAATAATAACACATAGGGGTAACAGAAGAATAAATAACAACACATAGGGGTAACAGAAGAATAAATAACAACACATAGAGGTAACAGAAGAATAAATAACAACACTCGGAGTAACAGAAGAATAAATAACAACACTCGGAGTAACAGAAGAATAAATAACAACACTCGGAGTAACAGAAGAATAAATAAATAACAACACTCGGAGTAAGAGAAGAATAAATAACAACACTCGGAGTAACAGAAGAATAAATAACAACACTCGGAGTAACAGAAGAATAAATAATAACACATAGGGGTCAGGAAGAATAAATAACAACACATAGAAGTAACAGAAGAATAAATAACAACACTCGGAGTAACAGAAGAATAAATAACAACACTCGGAGTAACAGAAGAATAAATAACAACATTAGGAGAATCAGGCGAAGAGAAAGAAAATTTCTACCAACAACTTCAAATGATCACAGACTCCCTTCCAAAGGAAGAGCTATTATATATACTTGATGATCTCAACGCAGGCACACACCAACAATCTTGACCAAATGCCTAGGTCATCACGACATTGGAAAAATCAACGAAAATGGCCAGAGACTCTTAGAATTCTGTTCAGATAATCATCTATGTGTAACTAATACCTACTTTAATGTAAAACACAAACTAATATGGCGTCATGCTAGAAGCGGTCACTGGCACCAACTAGACCTAGTTCTTACACGTAGGCAGTCTTTAAATAACATCAGAATAACACGAACATATCACAGTGCAGACTGCAATACAGGTCACGCTCTCGTCATCAGTAAGATCAAAGCTAGAAGTAGTCGTATTTACAAATCAAGAGAGCCTCCAGCAGTCAAGATCAACATCACAGCGACTAAAATCTCATCAAATAACGACATTTTTAGATCTAAGTTTGAAGAACTTGTAGAAGAAGTAGAAGATGCATCAAGTGTAAATGACAACTGGTACTCTCTGAAAACACACATCTATAACTGCGCTCTATCTACCTACGGCCAAAAAAGGCTCTCAAAGAACGACTGGGTCGAAGGGTCCAACAAGACTAGTTCCACTAATAGCTAATAAGAAAAAGGTACTACTGAACTTCAAAAACAATCCCAAGCAAATCACCAAGCACCAGCTTAAACATGCACAAGCCACTCTATAACGCGAAGCAAGAAGATGCGCAAATGAATACTGGAACAATCTATGCTCTGAAATACAGAAAGCCTCAGACAGGGGCGACTCAAAAACCATGCATGACAATATAAAAATGGCCCTCGGACCAAAAATAACCAAATTATTTATTCTTCTGTTACTTCTATGTGTTGTTATTTATTCCCCTAAAATCCAAGTTTGGAGAACCTGTTACTGACAAGGGACAACAAATGGGAAGATGGGTAGAACACTACTCCAACCTATACCATGATGACAGACCAGCAAGCACAGCTCTAGCACAATCAATACCCAAATATCCTACAATGTCTGAGTTGGACGTTGAGCCTACTATGATGACAGACCAGCAAGCACACTCCTAGCCCAGTCAATACCTAAATATCCTACAATGATTGAGCTGGATGTTGAGCCTACTATGAACGAACTTGCTGACGCCATAAATGCCCTCTCAAGAGGAAAAGCTGCAGGAAACGACAACATTCCCACAGATGTACTAAAGGACAACATTCCCACAGATGTACTAAACGACAACATTCCCACAGATGTACTAAATGACAACATTCCCACAGATGCACTAAAGGAAAACATAAACGTAGTACTTCCACATTTATACATATTTTTTAAGACACGGAAAAATACCTCATGACATGAGAAATGCTACGATCATAACACTAGACAAAAACAAAGGAGACAGGGGCGGTTGCAATAACTACAGAGGCATCTCTCTCCTTAGCACATCCGGCAAGGCTTTTGTGAGAGTAATACTAGAACACCTGCATAGACTTGCAGAACGTGTTCTTCCAGAGTCTCAATGCGGCTTCAGAGCCGGGAGATCAACCATAGACATGATTTTCACACTTAGACAATTACAAGAAAATTGTCGGAAACAAAATATCTTCTACCTTTTTAGCTCCCAGTGGAGCATAGGTCTTCAACAAACACTTTCCAAGTCGTTCTGTTTTTTTGCCATTCTTTTAAGATCATTCCATGTCTTCCCCATCATCATCATCTCTGCGTCTGTCTGTCTTCTCCAAGAATTCCTTGGTCTTCCTCTTTGTCTTTTCCCCTGGGGATTCCAAAAAGGGCCTGTTGTGTAATATTCTCAGTTTGCTTCCGTAGTGTGTGTCCGATCCAGCGCCATCGTCTTCGCTGTATCTCTTTATCCACTGGTGTTTGACTGGTACATTTCCATAATTTTATGTTAGTGATTTTGTCCTGCACTTTCCATCCTTTTATCCTGCGTAAGCATCCATTAATGAAAGTCTGTATCTTCGTGATTGTCAATGTCAAACAAAATATGTCGCTCTATATTGCCTTTGTGGATCTAACAAGACATTCGACTTAGTAAATGTACATGAGCCCTACAGGGTGTTATAAAGCATAGGCTGCCCACCTAAATTACTTAAGCTGATTATGTCCTTTCATGAATACACGAATGCTAAAATCCACTTTTGATGGGAGTTCATCAGAGAGTTTTAAAGTCAACAATGGAGTGAAACAGGGATGTGTCCTCGCGCCCAACCTTTTTGGTATATTTTTTGCTGCCCTCCTAAATTACTCCTTCGAAAACAGCTCAGGAGATATTTACATTCGCACTAGACCAGATGGCTCACTGTTGAACTTAGCACGACAAAGAGCGAAAACAAATGTTGCCCTACTTAAAGAACCTTTATTTGCTGACGGTGCAACCCTGGTTGCTCATAGTGAAACCACCCTACAATCGCTGATAGACAACCTGGACAAAGCGTGCGACCTTTTTCAACTGCTAATACATCATCATCATGTCATCATCTCCTTCCTCAATGTTCTATCTACAGTGTATCGTGTCAGTTCTGTTGTTGACTGTTTTAAATGCCATGACACCAAGCTATTCAGTATTTTCTCTCTTTGTCGTCCGCGATCTCTCTTTCCTTTTATTTTGCCAGTTGTAACCAAGTATTCCAACTTTCCTCTTCTCATGATGTGACCAGAAAATGTTGATTGTTTCCTTCTGATGTTTTTTTTATGAGCTCCATTTGTGTGTTGGCCTCTTTAAGAAATTCCTCATTGGTCTTTTTAGCTGTCCAGGGAACTTTCAACATTCTTCTGAGAAATCCCATCTCTGTGGCCTCTAATCGTCTTTTCATTTGTTTGTCTACTGTCCATGACTCGCTTCCATAGGTCATACTTGGTTCTATATAGCACCGATGAACTCTCTTTCTCATTTCTTTTGACATAGATTTGTTGCATATGATATTTTTCATTTTCTGAAATGCTATTTTGGCCTGGGCTATTGTGCTTTTTATTTATGTGGTGCATCTCCCATCTGATGTTATTAATGTGCCCAAGTATTTGATGCGTTGCACTTGTTTCGATTTGTCCTGTTCATTTTTATGCAGCATGCTGGTGATGATTGTTTCTTCGATATTACCATTACTTCTGTTTTCTTACTATTCAGACTGAGACCTTTCTTATTGCTTTGTTTTACTATTATGTCTATCATTTCTTTATCTTCTTCATATAGTTTTAATGCCATGAAAAATATACTAACAACAAAACAAATATCAGCAGGGCCGAAACTAAGAATGGCAAAATGTTACGTCTTCTCAATATTCCTGTATGGTGCAGAAACATGGACATTAGACAAGAAAACAGAACAGAAAATTGAAGCCTTTGAAATGTGGATTTATAGAAGAATCTGTAGAATTGGATGGAAACAAAAGATAACAAACGAGGAAGTTTTAAAACAACTGAAAATAAAAAGAGAACTACTAAATACAATCAAGACAAGACAAATGCAATTTTTGGGGCATGTTAAAAGACACAACAGCCTACTAAAAGTAATATTGGAAGGAAAAATACAACGTAAAAGAAGCAGAGGCAGACCAAGACTAACATGGACGAGTAACATCAAAAGATGGACAAGTCAATCTATGACAGCCTGCACTATCAAAGCAAGAAACAGAGTAGAATGGCGATCCATGGTTGCCAACCTTCGTTGCGGAGAAGGCATACGATGATGATGATGTCATTTCTTGTAGTTCATTCTCTGTCTCTGCTATTAAGTCTGTGTCATCCGCATATCGCAAAATATTTATCACTGTCAATTAGTGTTTATAAAACAGTAATACTAAGTGATGGCCACATGAAACCTCTATTAGTCACTCTAAAAGATTGTCCACTAGAATCAGTTCAGAAATTCACGTAATTTGATCCACAATTACGCAAACCACTTATCTTGATGATGTTGATGATGAAATAAACAACCGAATTGGTAAAGCAGCTACGACTTTCGGCAAGCTCACAGAAAGGGCCTGGAACAACAGGAAACTAACACTGAAGACCAAACTCTTAATATATCAAACTTGTGTGCGTAGGCACACTATTATATGGATCTGAAACCTGGACAACATACTCAAACTAGGAAAAAAGACTAAGTGTCTTCCACATGTGATGTCTCCGCAAATAATGCACATCAAATGGCAGGACAAAATAACCAACTTAACTGTCCTGCAACGTGCTAAGACCCCAACAATCATGTCGATGACTACGATGGCTGGGTAATGTCCAACGAATGGAAGAAAAACGCATTCCCAGACAAATACTATATGGTGAACTAACACATGGAAAGAGACAAATCGGCGGACCTAAACTACGATATAGAGATATCTGTAAATCATCTCTGAATGACTTCTCCATCTGTGAAAATGACAGGGAACATCTGGCAAGTGATCGCACATCATGGAGAGCATGTATAAGGAATGGTATAACATCATTTGAGACTGAGCTATGGCAAAACTTAGGAGAGAAAAGACTCTGAAAAAGGATGGAAAACCCTGTGGATCAGTAGGCCTGAATTGTACATTGTGTGGCCGTGTGTGTTTGTCAAACATTGGTAGAATTAGCCACGAGAGAAGCTGTTCGACAAAAACAAAACCTAAAATAAATACACAATAGCCTCCACCAGACCGTCTGACAAGACGAAAAGGGCCATATATAAAAACAACAATAGGAGAAGCAGAAGAATAAATAACAACTCCAGCATAATAATAACAATAAGAGTAACAGCCAAGTTGTTATCTTTCACAATCAGGGCCAACTACTGTGGAGGCTGTAACGCCAAGTTCTATGTTAAGAACATCGAGGTGACCAAACGTTGCGATAGAGGTATGTCATCATCATCATCATCATCATCATCATCATCATCATCATCATCGAGTGCGTTCTCTCTTGTAGGTCTTGAGAATTTTCTTTGTTTATGATCATAGTTTTAGTCTTTTTGATATTCATTTCTAGTCCATATTTTTTGCTTGTTATGTTTATCACATTAAGCAATTGTTTTAGGTCTTTAGGATTTTCTGCTAGTAGTACAGTATCATCAGCATATCTTAGGTCATTGATTATCTTTCCATTAATGTTTCGGCCTGCCATCTCTGAGATGGTTTTAAAGATTTGCTCAGTGTATTGATTGAACAAGCTTGGTGATAGGATGCATCCTTGTCTTACTCCTCTTTTTATGTCCATGGGTGTAGAGTTCTCCTTGTTATATTTTATTATTTCTGTTTGCTCCCAGTACAAATTACATATTAGTCGTATGTCTGTGTCGTCTAGATTTATATCCTTTAGGCAGTCTATGAGTTGGTTATGGTGTATTCTATCGAAAGCTTTGGTGTAGTCTATAAAGCAGGCATCTATTGGTTTGTTTACTTCTATGTACATTTCAATCAATGTTCTCATGCTAAATATGGCTTCTTTTGTGCCACTGTTTTTCCTGAATCTAAATAGTTTCTCATCTAATTCAGTATTGATTTTATTATGAATCCTTCCCTGTATAACTTTTAGTAAAATTTTTGTTACCTGGCTCATTAGGCTTATTGTTCTAAAGTCACTGCATTCAACTGCACCATTCTTTTTAGGCAATGCAAAAAAAGCTGATGTTTTTAGTTCGTTTGGTAAGAGGTATGTAAGATATATTAAATGGTAAATTTTTATAAATTATTTTCATTAAAAAGCTGTCTGTTATAAATAACTCTGTCTGCAAAATCGCTATGCCAGAGTGAAGAAGTCAACACATACAATTGATTTGTGTTGTTTCCATTGATTCGAACCTGAGTAGTAATCGATTGTGGCAACTCTTTTTTCAGTGATGTCGTTTGAAATCGTCGCCTAGGCAATCGACTTGGCTCACACTGGAGTTCGATCTGATTAACGCTATAACCGACAATGCAAAATGGCTGCATGTCGCCCTGCTTCTGCTAAAGCTAACGTTGTCATTTAAACCGTTTCGGTTTCAATAACTGTTTTAAATGTGTGTTTTAAATGTGTCCTTTAATTGTGTTTTTAATTTGTGTTTTAAATGTATGGTTTAAATGTGTGTTTTAAATGAATGGTTGAAATGTGTGTGTTAAATGTGTGATTTAAATGTGTTTTTTAAATGTGTATTTCAAATGTGCCTTTTAAATTGGTCTTTCAAATGTGTGTTTCAAATGTGTCTTTTAAATTTGTGTTTCAAATGTGTCTTTTAAATTTGTGTTTCAAATGTGTTTTTTAAATGTGTGTTTTCGAGGAAACTGAATGAGGTAGGTGACAGTGACCTCTCTATTCGATGGAAGTCGCTTGGAATCGTAACTGCACGCCATAGGGGCTGTACATGCGGTAATCGACCTTTAGCGGGAGCTGTGGCATAAGTGGAGCGGATATGGGTAATTCCCGACTGTAGTGATCTTGATTTCATGAACAGAAGAGAAGAAAGCATGGAGAAACATTGAAATGATATAAACATCAATGAAGAATGACATCTGGCAAAGGAGCGATCGTATAAGTAATCAGGACCGGCAGACAATGCAGACCCTGGCACCGACAAGTGTGAGAACTACTTCTGTTGAGAACATCAATATTCAACATTACATCTTTCTGTCCATTATTTTATGATGACAAATCTTCACTTTTATTCATTCTATTTTATGCATGATGCGTCTAATCTCTTCTTTTCATCATTTTCTTCTCGGAGAAGGAAATCTGAATACTCTTTCATTCATTAATATATTATATAGACAAGCCTCATCTTTTTTATCATTCTATCTTATATAGGAATAGACCGATCTTCGTTTTACATCATTCTATCTTATATAGAAATAGACCGGTCTTCGCTTTACATCATTCTATCTTATATAGGAATAGACCGATCTTCGCTTTACATCATTCTATCTTATATAGAAATAGACCGATCTTCGCTTTACATCATTCTATCTTATATAGGAATAGACCGATCTTCGTTTTACATCATTCTATCTTATATAGGAATAGACCGATCTTCGCTTTCCATCATTCTATCTTATATAGGAATAGACCGATCTTCGCTTTACATCATTCTATCTTATATAGGAATAGACCGATCTTCGCTTTCCATCATTCTATCTTATATAGGAATAGACCGATCTTCACTTTACATCATTCTATCTTATATAGGAATAGACCAATTTCCTCTTTTCATCATTCTGTCTTATATAGGAATAGACCAATTTCCTCTTTTCATCATTCTGTCTTATATAGGAATAGACCAATTTCCTCTTTTCATCATTCTGTCTTATATAGGAATAGACCAATTTCCTCTTTTCATCATTCTGTCTTATATAGGATTAGACCAGTCTTCTCTTTCCATCATTCAACCTTATAAACGAATAGACCAATTTCCTCTTTCCATCACATTATCTTATAAAACAAGAGAATAGCCTCATATTTAACCCACATTTTCAATGCACAGGAATATGCGGAAATGATGTCTTAGACAAATGGATTTATTTACAAGCAATTTCTGACATCAATCAAAGATGATTTATATGATATATTAACTGAAGATGATTTATAATATAAAACAAACATGATTTCTGATATAAAATAAAGATGATTTATGATGTAAAACAAAGATGATTTCTGATATGATATAAATCAAAGATGAATTGTGATATATGAAATGAAGATAATTTATAATATCAAACAAAGATGATTTCTCATATAAAATAAAGGTGATTTCAGTTATAAAACAAATATTTCTCTGACAAAAAACAAAGATGATTTCAATAATTAATAAATGTTTGTAGTGATTTTCGAACTGACCACAGGTCGAGCATATAAATTTCGTCTAAGTTCACTACATATTTTTCTCTAAATCTAAAGCTGAGGCGGGATCTGTACGCCGGAAATGGGTAAAGTCATTGCAGAAGTCAAAACCGTTGTCTACGTCACTGGACATACGGAGTACGGGAAATAAAAAGAGCGGACAGGTTGGCTAGTTGCGCTATTGTTTAGGGCGGTCAACCAATGGATCGGGTGGACATCATCAATGCTCTCCGGGAAGTGGGAAGGACACAGGACTTCGACAACCATCAGTCCATGTCACCCATTCGGATGAAAGAGATTGGAGTTAAGATGGGCACAGCCAGAAACGAGAAACTTAGTGGGTGTGTAAGAAGACTAATTAACCAACACAGAACTGGAGTCGTCAGTCGCTGCATATTGCGGGACTTGCTGAGGAGGGGATCTGAGCACCTATGGACATGTTCGGAGTGCAATGATGATGGCCGGCAAAAAATTCAATAACTCAAAATTTATCAAAATCCTCCAAAAAATATTGTAAATTTGTTAATTGCGCATAGTTGCTTTATATTTATATATACAACACACACTCTACTACAAACTTTGACCAACAAACCCACACTTTACTACAAACATTAACAACAAACCCCCACTCTTCTAACTGACAACAAACCCACACTCTAACTGACAACAAACCCTCACTCTAACTGACAACAAACCCACACTCTAACTGACAACAAACCCACACTCTAACTGACAACAAACCCACACTCTAACTGACAACAAACCCACACTCTAACTGACAACAAACCCACACTCTAACTGACAACAAATCCACACTCTAACTGACAACAAACCCTCACTCTAACTGACAACAAACCGACACTCTAACTGACAACAAACCCACACTCTAACTGACAACAAACCCACACTCTAACTGACAACAAAACCACACTCTAACTGACAACAAACCCACACTCTAACGGACAACAAACCCACACTCTAACTGACAACAAACCCACACTCTAATTGACAACAAACCCACCCTCTTCTAACTGACAACAAACCCACACTCTTCTAACTGACAACAAACGCACCCTCTTCTAACTGACAACAAACCCACACTCTTCTAACTGACAACAAACCCCCACTCTTCTAACTGACAACAAACCCCCACTCTTCTAACTGACAACAAACCCCCACTCTTCTAACTGACAACAAACCCACACTCTTCTAACTGACAACAAACCCACACTCTAACTGACAACAAACCCACACTCTAACTGACAACAAACCCTCACTCTAACTGACAAACAACCCTCACTCTAACTGATAACAAACCCTCACTCTAACTGACAACAAATCCATCCTCTAACTGACAAGAAACCCTCACTCTAACTGACAACAAACTGACACTCTAACTGACATCAAACCCACACTCTAACTGACAACAAACCCACACTCTAACTGACAACAAACCCACACTCTAACTGACAAAAAACCCACGCTCTAACTGACAACAAACCGACACTCTAACTGACAACAAATCCACACTCTAACTGTCAACAAACCCACACTCTAAATGACATCAAATCAATACTCTATTTGACAACAAACCCACACTCTAAATGACATCAAATCAATACTCTAATCGATATACAAATTGCAACCAGTGACAACAAACCCACATTCTGACAACAAACCCACACTCTATTTGACAACAAACCCACACTCTGACAACAAACCCACACTCTAAATGACATCAAATCAATACTCTAATCGATATACAAATTGCAACCAGTTACAATAAACCCACACTCTACTAGAAATAGTCTTTTGGCCTATTATTATCAAAAATTGGTCACATAACATAAACTGACTGGCGTAGGCGATTACCATACTACACAACTGTCGATCTCACATTTTTGGGGTACTCTATCACAATAAGAATTGTTTGGTTTTGTTTTTTCTTCACTCCCATTGTTGCCTCATGACCTCATCATCATATGGGACTCTAACATTACTTAGTCAACATTTCCACTTTCTCTCCATCAATACAGCTACTATAGGTTAAGCTACGCCTACAGCTACGTCACAAGTCAAGAGTTATCTGCCGTTGATGACGTGTGTTATGTTTTTCTTGGATCACTGAAAAGACAAATAAATAATTACACATTTTAGTAATGTTGTGTTTAGTTGTATTGTTTAGTTGTGTTGTTTAGTTGTGTTGTTAGTTGTGTTATTTTGTTGCGTTGTTTATCATTTTAGACAACAATGGTTATGAAAATGAGAAACATATCATGCAAGAAAATTATGACAATATAAGTGAGAAAGAGAGTTCATCGCTGCTATATATAATCAGTTCTGACCTATGGAAGCGAATCATGGACAGTACACAGAGAAATGAAAGACGATTGGGTGCCACAGAGTTGGGATTTCTCAGAAGAATGTTAAATGTTTCCTGGACAGTGGAAAAGACCAACGAGGAAATCCTCAAATAGGCCAACACAAAAGGTAGCTCCTAAAAAACACCAGAAAGAAGCAATCAACATTGTGCTAGCATATTATGAGAAGAGGAAAGTTGGAATACTTGGTTACAACTGGCAAAATATAGGGAAAGAGAGATCGCGGACGACAAAGAGAGACAATACTGGATAGTTTAGTGTCTTGGCATTACAAACAGTCACCAACGGAATTGATATTGTGCACGTAGATAAAAGATTGTGGAAGGACATGATCTCCTACGCTTACAGGTATGGTACATGATGATGATGGTTATGAAAATATTGTTGTGCCAAGGAGGTCGGGCTCTGTTCTGATATCGTCTTGACGATCAGGTAAACGGTGGAGTGATATCACTACCAACATCGCTGATGGTTGTACATCGTCACCAACATCGCTGATGGTTCTACATCATCACCAACATCGCTGATGGTTCTACATCATCACCAACATCGCTGATGGTTCTACATCGTCACTAACATCGCTGATGGTTGTACATCGTCACCAACATCGCTGATGGTACATCTACATCGTCAACAACATCGCTGATGGTTCTACATCATCACCAACATCGCTGATGGTTCTACATCGTCACCAACATCGCTGATGGTTCTACATCGTCACCAACATCGCTGATGGTTCTACATCATCACCAACATCGCTGATGGTTCTACATCGTCACCAACATCGCTGATGGTTCTACATCATCACAAACATCGGATGATGGTTCTACATCGTCACCAACATCTCTGATGGTTCTACATCGTCACCAACATCTCTGATGGTTCTACATCGTCACCAACATCGCTGAGTACCGATACTACTGGCCTGTGTGATCAAGTATCTCCACAGCTTTTCTGCTCCCTACAATTTATTATCAGTTCATATGTTGTCTTTCTACCAGGCAGCTCCTAGAACTTTCCCTAGCTTGTTATCTCCACTTTCCTCAATCTCGTCGAGCTCCCTATTTCCCTCCTATTTGTTGCGATGTTCTCCAACTGTCCGCGATTGAGTACGTCACCAGAGAAGAACGGAACCTCAGAAAGTTGCAATTTTATTTTCGCCGCTCAACGATAGATGGGGAAACAACTCTCGCCATCCAGGAATCAGGAGTCAGGTTCAATACAACTATTGTTGAAGATCATGAAGGAAGCGATCCGAACTGTTTGTAACTGAAGGAAAATCAACTTTTTTGTCTGTTCTCACTCTCTCTCTCTTTCTCTTTTCCCAACCCCCTTCCTCTCTCTCTCTCTCTCTCTCTTTCTCTCTATCTACTCCCCTCTCTCTCGCTCTGTGAAATTCTTGAATATTAAGTGGAGTTACCAACACAACTAGAGATACGGTCACAAAGTTAGTTCTCCATAAAGATGAGTGAGAGAGAAAGGAACTCGGAAAAGAATAGAAGGTTTTACACGAGATCAAGAGGTACATTGAAGTTTGTCGAATATAGGACCGACTATCAGAAAGTGAGAATCACAGAGAGAGAGAGAGAGAGAGAGAGAGAGAGAGAGAGAGAGAGAGAGAGAGTGAGAGAGACATAGAAATGTGAAAAAAGGCAGTTTCTATCATTAAACAAATTTGATAGATTGGGAGCCGCAAGTCGTGACACATGAAGACGTTGCTTGCTACCACGAACTCTATTCCATGCTGGTGTCACGTGGTCACCGGAAACAGCTGTGTGCCAAGTTGACTGTAGATTAATTATCGAACAACAAATGTTATCTGGCGCCACTGATTACTATTTCTATAATTAGACCACAGACAGAGTACGTACAATGAGATGTGTGTCAGCCCCTTATATGTTACTGATAAGTCAGTGACATCAACTTGAATGGAGAGAGAGATTGCACAAAAGAAGACAACTTCGTGACCAAACAATCTGATGTCAAAGAAAGACAACATTGTCTATTATTGTGAAGAACAAATCAGAAAGTTTCGTTAACGATAAGAGTAATCACACAAACGTGCAATACTTTAGCCTCATTTTTTTTTTCTTTAGCCAACAAGACCGACATTATAAAATAAGAGCAGACAACCTGTATTGACCACATCTTCAGAAAGGAGAAACGTCATCAACATGGTTTGTCTATTTCATCTCGTTCTGGTTGTACTTGTGGGCGTGGCAGCTGCTGCTGTTGGTAAGTGAAACACATCAACGTTGTTCCCTGCTTGTCTATTGACTTTTTGTGTGTGTTTATATTTCATTATAATGTTTAATGGTATCATGGTCATGAATACTCACAGAGATATATCAACGACTTAAACACATGGACATATTACATTTTCAACACCCACAATTTATTAAATAGGAATGGGCGTGTGAGGGAGAGAGAGGTCCAATATTTCAGGTAAACAAGTTAATGTCCTTGTAGCTCGGTGTGATGGATAAACTATCCAACTCTACAAGTAAATGTAGAACGTTTCTTCTAATGTTGAACGTTTCTTCTAATGTTGAACGTTTCTTCTAATGTTGAACGTTTCTTCTAATATAGAACGTTTCTTCTAATGTTGAACGTTTCTTCTAATGTTGAACGTTTCTTCTAATATAGAACGTTTCTTCTAATATAGAACGTTTCTTCTAATGTTGAACGTTTCTTCTAATGTTGAACGTTTCTTCTAATGTAGAACGTTTCTTCTAATGTTGAACGTTTCTTCTAATATAGAACGTTTCTTCTAATGTAGAACGTTTCTTCTAATGTTGAACGTTTCTTCTAATGTTGAACGTTTCTTCTAATATAGAACGTTTCTTCTAATGTTGAACGTTTCTTCTAATATAGAACGTTTCTTCTAATGTTGAACGTTTCTTCTAATGTAGAACGTTTCTTCTAATGTTGAACGTTTCTTCTAATATAGAACGTTTCTTCTAATGTAGAACGTTTCTTCTAATGTTGAACGTTTCTTCTAATGTTGAACGTTTCTTCTAATGTTGAACGTTTCTTCTAATGTTGAACGTTTCTTCTAATATAGAACGTTTCTTCTAATGTTGAACGTTTCTTCTAATATAGAACGTTTCTTCTAATGTTGAACGTTTCTTCTAATATAGAACGTTTCTTCTAATGTTGAACGTTTCTTCTAATATAGAACGTTTCTTCTAATGTTGAACGTTTCTTCTAATATAGAACGTTTCTTCTAATGTTGAACGTTTCTTCTAATATAGAACGTTTCTTCTAATGTAGAACGTTTCTTCTAATATAGAACGTTTCTTCTAATGTTGAACGTTTCTTCTAATGTTGAACGTTTCTTCTAATATAGAACGTTTCTTCTAATGTTGAACGTTTCTTCTAATGTAGAACGTTTCTTCTAATGTTGAACGTTTCTTCTAATATAGAACGTTTCTTCTAATGTTGAACGTTTCTTCTAATATAGAACGTTTCTTCTAATGTAGAACGTTTCTTCTAATGTTGAACGTTTCTTCTAATGTTGAACGTTTCTTCTAATATAGAACGTTTCTTCTAATGTTGAACGTTTCTTCTAATGTTGAACGTTTCTTCTAATGTTGAACGTTTCTTCTAATGTTGAACGTTTCTTCTAATGTTGAACGTTTCTTCTAATGTTGAACGTTTCTTCTAATATAGAACGTTTCTTCTAATGTTGAACGTTTCTTCTAATATAGAACGTTTCTTCTAATATAGAACGTTTCTTCTAATATAGAACGTTTCTTCTAATGTTGAACGTTTCTTCTAATATAGAACGTTTCTTCTAATGTTGAACGTTTCTTCTAATATAGAACGTTTCTTCTAATGTAGAACGTTTCTTCTAATATAGAACGTTTCTTCTAATGTTGAACGTTTCTTCTAATATAGAACGTTTCTTCTAATATAGAACGTTTCTTCTAATATAGAACGTTTCTTCTAATATAGAACGTTTCTTCTAATGTTGAACGTTTCTTCTAATATAGAACGTTTCTTCTAATGTTGAACGTTTCTTCTAATGTTGAACGTTTCTTCTAATGTTGAACGTTTCTTCTAATATAGAACGTTTCTTCTAATGTAGAACGTTTCTTCTAATGTAGAACGTTTCTTCTAATATAGAACGTTTCTTCTAATATAGAACGTTTCTTCTAATGTTGAACGTTTCTTCTAATATAGAACGTTTCTTCTAATGTTGAACGTTTCTTCTAATATAGAACGTTTCTTCTAATGTTGAACGTTTCTTCTAATATAGAACGTTTCTTCTAATGTTGAACGTTTCTTCTAATATAGAACGTTTCTTCTAATGTTGAACGTTTCTTCTAATATAGAACGTTTCTTCTAATGTTGAACGTTTCTTCTAATATAGAACGTTTCTTCTAATGTTGAACGTTTCTTCTAATATAGAACGTTTCTTCTAATGTTGAACGTTTCTTCTAATATAGAACGTTTCTTCTAATGTTGAACGGTTCTTCTAATATAGAACGTTTCTTCTAATGTTGAACGTTTCTTCTAATGTTGAACGTTTCTTCTAATATAGAACGTTTCTTCTAATGTTGAACGTTTCTTCTAATATAGAACGTTTCTTCTAATGTTGAACGTTTCTTCTAATATAGAACGTTTCTTCTAATATAGAACGTTTCTTCTAATATAGAACGTTTCTTCTAATATAGAACGTTTCTTCTAATGTTGAACGTTTCTTCTAATGTTGAACGTTTCTTCTAATGTTGAACGTTTCTTCTAATGTTGAACGTTTCTTCTAATGTTGAACGTTTCTTCTAATGTTGAACGTTTCTTCTAATGTTGAACGTTTCTTCTAATATAGAACGTTTCTTCTAATGTTGAACGTTTCTTCTAATATAGAACGTTTCTTCTAATGTTGAACGTTTCTTCTAATATAGAACGTTTCTTCTAATATAGAACGTTTCTTCTAATATAGAACGTTTCTTCTAATATAGAACGTTTCTTCTAATGTTGAACGTTTCTTCTAATGTTGAACGTTTCTTCTAATATAGAACGTTTCTTCTAATATAGAACGTTTCTTCTAATATAGAACGTTTCTTCTAATGTTGAACGTTTCTTCTAATATAGAACGTTTCTTCTAATGTTGAACGTTTCTTCTAATATAGAACGTTTCTTCTAATATAGAACGTTTCTTCTAATGTTGAACGTTTCTTCTAATATAGAACGTTTCTTCTAATATAGAACGTTTCTTCTAATATAGAACGTTTCTTCTAATGTTGAACGTTTCTTCTAATATAGAACGTTTCTTCTAATGTTGAACGTTTCTTCTAATATAGAACGTTTCTTCTAATATAGAACGTTTCTTCTAATGTTGAACGTTTCTTCTAATATAGAACGTTTCTTCTAATATAGAACGTTTCTTCTAATATAGAACGTTTCTTCTAATGTTGAACGTTTCTTCTAATATAGAACGTTTATTCTAATGTTGAACGTTTCTTCTAATATAGAACGTTTCTTCTAATATAGAACGTTTCTTCTAATGTTGAACGTTTCTTCTATTATAGAACGTTTCTTCTAATGTTGAACGTTTCTTCTAATGTTGAACGTTTCTTCTAATATAGAACGTTTCTTCTAATATAGAACGTTTCTTCTAATGTTGAACGTTTCTTCTAATGTTGAACGTTTCTTCTAATATAGAACGTTTCTTCTAATATAGAACGTTTCTTCTAATATAGAACGTTTCTTCTAATGTAGAACGTTTCTTCTAATATAGAACGTTTCTTCTAATGTTGAACGTTTCTTCTAATATAGAACGTTTCTTCTAATATAGAACGTTTCTTCTAATATAGAACGTTTCTTCTAATGTTGAACGTTTCTTCTAATATAGAACGTTTCTTCTAATGTTGAACGTTTCTTCTAATGTTGAACGTTTCTTCTAATGTTGAACGTTTCTTCTAATGTTGAACGTTTCTTCTAATGTTGAACGTTTCTTCTAATGTTGAACGTTTCTTCTAATATAGAACGTTTCTTCTAATGTTGAACGTTTCTTCTAATATAGAACGTTTCTTCTAATGTTGAACGTTTCTTCTAATATAGAACGTTTCTTCTAATGTTGAACGTTTCTTCTAATGTTGAACGTTTCTTCTAATATAGAACGTTTCTTCTAATGTTGAACGTTTCTTCTAATATAGAACGTTTCTTCTAATGTTGAACGTTTCTTCTAATATAGAACGTTTCTTCTAATGTTGAACGTTTCTTCTAATATAGAACGTTTCTTCTAATGTTGAACGTTTCTTCTAATGTTGAACGTTTCTTCTATTATAGAACGTTTCTTCTAATATTGAACGTTTCTTCTAATGTTGAACGTTTCTTCTAATGTTGAACGTTTCTTCTAATGTTGAACGTTTCTTCTAATATAGAACGTTTCTTCTAATGTTGAACGTTTCTTCTAATGTTGAACGTTTCTTCTAATGTTGAACGTTTCTTCTAATGTTGAACGTTTCTTCTAATGTTGAACGTTTCTTCTAATATAGAACGTTTCTTCTAATGTTGAACGTTTCTTCTAATGTTGAACGTTTCTTCTAATGTTGAACGTTTCTTCTAATGTTGAACGTTTCTTCTAATATAGAACGTTTCTTCTAATGTTGAACGTTTCTTCTAATGTTGAACGTTTCTTCTATTATAGAACGTTTCTTCTAATATTGAACGTTTCTTCTAATGTTGAACGTTTCTTCTAATATTGAACGTTTCTTCTAATGTTGAACGTTTCTTCTAATATAGAACGTTTCTTCTAATGTTGAACGTTTCTTCTATTATAGAACGTTTCTTCTAATGTTGAACGTTTCTTCTAATGTTGAACGTTTCTTCTAATATAGAACGTTTCTTCTAATATAGAACGTTTCTTCTAATGTTGAACGTTTCTTCTAATATAGAACGTTTCTTCTAATATAGAACGTTTCTTCTAATGTTGAACGTTTCTTCTAATATAGAACGTTTCTTCTAATGTTGAACGTTTCTTCTAATATAGAACGTTTCTTCTAATATAGAACGTTTCTTCTAATATAGAACGTTTCTTCTAATGTTGAACGTTTCTTCTAATGTAGAACGTTTCTTCTAATGTAGAACATTTCTTCTAATGTAGATCGTTTCTTCTAATGTAGAACGTTTCTTCTAATGTAGAACGTTTCTTCTAATGTAGAACGTTTCTTCTAATGTAGAACGTTTCTTCTAATGTTGAACGTTTCTTCTAATGTTGAACGTTTCTTCTAATGTTGAACGTTTCTTCTAATGTTGAACGTTTCTTCTAATATAGAACGTTTCTTCTAATGTTGAACGTTTCTTCTAATATAGAACGTTTCTTCTAATGTTGAACGTTTCTTCTAATATAGAACGTTTCTTCTAATGTTGAACGTTTCTTCTAATATAGAACGTTTCTTCTAATGTTGAACGTTTCTTCTAATATAGAACGTTTCTTCTAATGTTGAACGTTTCTTCTAATATAGAACGTTTCTTCTAATGTAGAACGTTTCTTCTAATATAGAACGTTTCTTCTAATGTTGAACGTTTCTTCTAATGTTGAACGTTTCTTCTAATATAGAACGTTTCTTCTAATGTTGAACGTTTCTTCTAATGTAGAACGTTTCTTCTAATGTTGAACGTTTCTTCTAATATAGAACGTTTCTTCTAATGTTGAACGTTTCTTCTAATATAGAACGTTTCTTCTAATGTAGAACGTTTCTTCTAATGTTGAACGTTTCTTCTAATGTTGAACGTTTCTTCTAATATAGAACGTTTCTTCTAATGTTGAACGTTTCTTCTAATGTTGAACGTTTCTTCTAATGTTGAACGTTTCTTCTAATGTTGAACGTTTCTTCTAATGTTGAACGTTTCTTCTAATATAGAACGTTTCTTCTAATATAGAACGTTTCTTCTAATATAGAACGTTTCTTCTAATGTTGAACGTTTCTTCTAATATAGAACGTTTCTTCTAATATAGAACGTTTCTTCTAATATAGAACGTTTCTTCTAATATAGAACGTTTCTTCTAATGTTGAACGTTTCTTCTAATATAGAACGTTTCTTCTAATGTTGAACGTTTCTTCTAATGTAGAACGTTTCTTCTAATGTTGAACGTTTCTTCTAATATAGAACGTTTCTTCTAATGTTGAACGTTTCTTCTAATATAGAACGTTTCTTCTAATGTTGAACGTTTCTTCTAATATAGAACGTTTCTTCTAATGTTGAACGTTTCTTCTAATATAGAACGTTTCTTCTAATGTTGAACGTTTCTTCTAATATAGAACGTTTCTTCTAATGTTGAACGTTTCTTCTAATATAGAACGTTTCTTCTAATGTTGAACGGTTCTTCTAATATAGAACGTTTCTTCTAATGTTGAACGTTTCTTCTAATGTTGAACGTTTCTTCTAATATAGAACGTTTCTTCTAATGTTGAACGTTTCTTCTAATATAGAACGTTTCTTCTAATATAGAACGTTTCTTCTAATATAGAACGTTTCTTCTAATATAGAACGTTTCTTCTAATGTTGAACGTTTCTTCTAATGTTGAACGTTTCTTCTAATGTTGAACGTTTCTTCTAATGTTGAACGTTTCTTCTAATGTTGAACGTTTCTTCTAATGTTGAACGTTTCTTCTAATGTTGAACGTTTCTTCTAATGTTGAACGTTTCTTCTAATGTTGAACGTTTCTTCTAATATAGAACGTTTCTTCTAATGTTGAACGTTTCTTCTAATATAGAACGTTTCTTCTAATGTTGAACGTTTCTTCTAATATAGAACGTTTCTTCTAATATAGAACGTTTCTTCTAATATAGAACGTTTCTTCTAATATAGAACGTTTCTTCTAATGTTGAACGTTTCTTCTAATGTTGAACGTTTCTTCTAATATAGAACGTTTATTCTAATATAGAACGTTTCTTCTAATATAGAACGTTTCTTCTAATGTTGAACGTTTCTTCTAATATAGAACGTTTCTTCTAATGTTGAACGTTTCTTCTAATATAGAACGTTTCTTCTAATATAGAACGTTTCTTCTAATGTTGAACGTTTCTTCTAATATAGAACGTTTCTTCTAATATAGAACGTTTCTTCTAATATAGAACGTTTCTTCTAATGTTGAACGTTTCTTCTAATATAGAACGTTTCTTCTAATGTTGAACGTTTCTTCTAATATAGAACGTTTCTTCTAATATAGAACGTTTCTTCTAATGTTGAACGTTTCTTCTAATATAGAACGTTTCTTCTAATATAGAACGTTTCTTCTAATATAGAACGTTTCTTCTAATGTTGAACGTTTCTTCTAATATAGAACGTTTCTTCTAATGTTGAACGTTTCTTCTAATATAGAACGTTTCTTCTAATATAGAACGTTTCTTCTAATGTTGAACGTTTCTTCTATTATAGAACGTTTCTTCTAATGTTGAACGTTTCTTCTAATGTTGAACGTTTCTTCTAATATAGAACGTTTCTTCTAATATAGAACGTTTCTTCTAATGTTGAACGTTTCTTCTAATGTTGAACGTTTCTTCTAATATAGAACGTTTCTTCTAATATAGAACGTTTCTTCTAATATAGAACGTTTCTTCTAATGTAGAACGTTTCTTCTAATATAGAACGTTTCTTCTAATGTTGAACGTTTCTTCTAATATAGAACGTTTCTTCTAATATAGAACGTTTCTTCTAATATAGAACGTTTCTTCTAATGTTGAACGTTTCTTCTAATATAGAACGTTTCTTCTAATGTTGAACGTTTCTTCTAATGTTGAACGTTTCTTCTAATGTTGAACGTTTCTTCTAATATAGAACGTTTCTTCTAATGTTGAACGTTTCTTCTAATATCGAACGTTTCTTCTAATATAGAACGTTTCTTCTAATGTTGAACGTTTCTTCTAATATAGAACGTTTCTTCTAATGTTGAACGTTTCTTCTAATATAGAACGTTTCTTCTAATGTTGAACGTTTCTTCTAATATAGAACGTTTCTTCTACTGTTGAACGTTTCTTCTAATGTTGAACGTTTCTTCTATTATAGAACGTTTCTTCTAATATTGAACGTTTCTTCTAATGTTGAACGTTTCTTCTAATGTTGAACGTTTCTTCTAATGTTGAACGTTTCTTCTAATATAGAACGTTTCTTCTAATGTTGAACGTTTCTTCTAATGTTGAACGTTTCTTCTAATGTTGAACGTTTCTTCTAATGTTGAACGTTTCTTCTAATGTTGAACGTTTCTTCTAATATAGAACGTTTCTTCTAATGTTGAACGTTTCTTCTAATGTTGAACGTTTCTTCTAATGTTGAACGTTTCTTCTAATGTTGAACGTTTCTTCTAATATAGAACGTTTCTTCTAATGTTGAACGTTTCTTCTAATGTTGAACGTTTCTTCTAATATTGAACGTTTCTTCTAATGTTGAACGTTTCTTCTAATATAGAACGTTTCTTCTAATGTTGAACGTTTCTTCTATTATAGAACGTTTCTTCTAATGTTGAACGTTTCTTCTAATGTTGAACGTTTCTTCTAATATAGAACGTTTCTTCTAATATAGAACGTTTCTTCTAATGTTGAACGTTTCTTCTAATATAGAACGTTTCTTCTAATATAGAACGTTTCTTCTAATGTTGAACGTTTCTTCTAATATAGAACGTTTCTTCTAATGTTGAACGTTTCTTCTAATATAGAACGTTTCTTCTAATATAGAACGTTTCTTCTAATATAGAACGTTTCTTCTAATGTTGAACGTTTCTTCTAATGTAGAACGTTTCTTCTAATGTAGAACATTTCTTCTAATGTAGATCGTTTCTTCTAATGTAGAACGTTTCTTCTAATGTAGAACGTTTCTTCTAATGTAGAACGTTTCTTCTAATGTAGAACGTTTCTTCTAATGAACAAATTTATCGAAACTCCATCTCTCCGTGTCTTAGAGCAAAGAAATCATGACACGCTAGTTCTTTTCTTCGTAGATCGACTGCACTTATATTTATCAATACAATAAAATATATTATATTTATTGTTAAAATACTGTATCGTTATATTTGACAAATTAAACTTAAAAACAGTCAATAAGTCATTTATGAGCTTTAGTGTTTTGAAACAGAAAATACTTTTAAACATTCAAATCTTCAAATCAACACTTCAACAAGGGTTTCTAAAATGGGCTCATCGTATTGATCGCGTCCTCGTTTAGAGTTTGTGCCTGGCTCTCCGATTCGGTTGCTAAACCCTTAAACTTTTCATACAATAATGAACATGTGGTAAGGGTTGAAAGACGTGTTAGGGAGAACCTAACAACTTGATGATAATCAGCGTAATCACAACCCTCCTTTTAAAGAAGTCGCTGTTGGTGTGAGGAATAGGTTCATATGGAAATGTCGCCCTCACATTCTGTAGCAGATGTGGGGATTCTCTTGACAGTATTTATTAGCAGCAACAGTGGAGCATGAACATAGAAAATAAAGCATAAACATGACGAAAACGATCAAAATAAGGCATAAACATGACGAAAACGATCAAAATAAGTCATAAACATGACGAAAACGATCAAAATAAGGCATAAACATGACGAAAACATGATGAAAATAAGGCACAAACATAAACATAAACTCATAAACAAAGAAAATTCTCAAGACCTACAATTAAATATCAAAGTTGAAGGAATACATTTAGAGACAGTTCAGAACTACAACTACCTGAGACATACTATAACCAGTGATGGAAAATATACAAATGAAATAAATAAAAGAATAGGTATGGCAAAAAGTAATTTCAATGCCATGAAAAATATACTAACATCAAAACAAATAACACCAGGGCTAAAACTAAGAATAGAAAATGTTGCATCATCTCAATATTCCTGTTATTGTTATTGTTATTGTGTTATTTGCGGGTCATCATCATTGCACTCCGAACATGTCCATAGGTGCTCAGATCCCCTCCTCAGCAATTCCCTCAGTGTCCAGCGACTGACGACTCCAGTTCTATGTTGGTTGATAAGTCTTCTTACACGGCCACCAAGTTTCTCATTTCTGGCTGTGCCCATCTTAACTCCCATTTCCATCATCCGAAGAAGTGACGTTGATCTGTGTTTGTCGAAGTCATGTGTTCTTCCCACATCTCGAAGGGCAGTGATGATGTCCGCCCGATCACATCGGTTGCCCGTCCTCAACGACAGCGCAGCTAGCCAACCTGTCCGCTCTCTCATTTCCCCGTACTCCCGCATGTCCAGGGACATAGACATAGGTGACCTTACGTATTTTGGATTTCTGCAACGACTCTACCCATTGCATTCATACAAAGCCCGCCTCCACTTTTTTTAACATGCTCATCGAATCACTCAGTATACATGCGTGGGTGTAGTCTTTCTAATATTCCTGTATGGTGCAGAAACATGGACATTAGGCCAGTAAACAGAACAGAAAATTGAAGCCTTTGAAATGTGGATATATAGAAGAATAGGTAGAATTGGATAAAAAGAAAAGAAAACAAACGAGGAAGTTTTAAAACAACTAAAAATGAAAAGAGAACTACTAAACACAATTAGAGCAAGACAAATGAAATTGTTGGGCCATGTTAAAAGACACAACAGCCTACTAAAAGCAATATTGGAAGGGAAAATACAAGGTAAAAGAGGCAGAGGCAGATCAAGACTAACATGGACGAGTAACATCAAAAGATGGACCAATCAGCCTATCTATCTATCTATCTATCTATCTATCTATCTATCTATCTATCTATCTATCTATCTATCTATCTATCTATCTATCTATCTATCTATCTATCTATCTATCTATCTATCTATCTATCTATCTATCTATCTATCTATCTATCTATCTATCTATCTATCTATCTATCTATCTATCTATCTATCTATCTATCTGTCTGTCTATCTGTCTGTCTGTCTGTCTGTCTGTCTGTCTGTCTGTCTGTCTGTCTGTCTGTCTGTCTATCTATCTATCTATCTATCTATCTGTCTGTCTGTCTGTCTGTCTGTCTGTCTGTCTGTCTGTCTGTCTGTCTGTCCGTCTCCCTGTCTACATATCTATCTAACTAAATGGGTACCAGAGATTTTCCTGAGATGTAAAAGCGGCCTGGCGTGATATTGACCACATAACTCATAAATGTGCCGTGGTCATGGAACAATCTGGTTATTAACACCACATTCCCCATAATGTCTAGCAAGGCAGTGTAGGGAAGCTATAGTTGACTTTATTCTATGAGAACTACGCTAATGTTACTTTGACATTCTTCAACAGTTAATCAGCCATTTCTATGTGCGGACGGAAGTCGGCCAGTTCAATGTTTCGCTGAGCCGTGCGCAGTTACAAGCTGTGACAAACACGCGGAGGCCAAGTGTGAGTAAGTCTCTCATTTATCACGTCTCTGTTTTAGACACTCATTCTTCCTCACATTATCGTACGTGAGAACAAAGTTGACTGTTGTCTCTGTTTTAGACACTCATTCTTCCTCACATTATCGTACGTGAGAACAAAGTCGACTGTTGTCTCTGTTTTAGACACTCATTCTTCCTCACATTATCGTACGTGAGAACAAAGTTGACTGCTGTCTCTGTTTTAGACACTCATTCTTCCTCACATTATCGTACGTGAGAACAAAGTTGACTGCTGTCTCTGTTTTAGACACTCATTCTTCCTCATATTATCGTACGTGAGAACAAAGTTGACTGCTGTCTCTGTTTTAGACATTCATTCTTCCTGACATTATCGTACGTGAGAACAAAGTTGACTGCTGTCTCTGTTTTAGACATTCATTCTTCCTGACATTATCGTACGTGAGAACAAAGTTGACTGTTGTCTCTGTTTTAGACATTCATTCTTCCTCACATTATCGTACGTGAGAACAAAGCCGACTGTTGTCTCTGTTTTAGACATTCATTCTTCCTCACATTATCGTACGTGAGAACAAAGTTGACTGTTGTCATACTGTTAGACAACACCCATCACTATATGGTACAGTGTTGAGAGACGATGTGGCTCAAGTCAACATTGATTGTCCAAGACAATTAGTTGCTACAAGTTTGACAAAAGTTACAGATCTCGACGACACAACTATCAGTCATCGTTTTCTCAGCTCTTCATTTCTAATCTTATTTTTAGCACTTTTTTCTGTTATTTGTCTATCATATTTCATTTTTATAGTGGATACATTTTCTTGTTTTATCGTTTTTGAGTCTGGCGTTCAAGTCTGGCATTGGTACGGAGATTGTGTTGTAGAGTGCCCTTCTTGCCTATAGTGTTATTTTCTTGTTGAACAATTGTGGTGACAATTGTTCGATGATTTTTGACAATATTTGTTGCTTGTGAATTGTCGCTTGTGACTAGACTCCCTAGATATTTCATTCCCTCCACTTTGTTTACTTGTCTGCCGTCTGTCGCTATGTTGTTGTTATTAATATTTCTTCTTCGATCCCCATAACTTCTGCCATGTTGGTGTTGATTTTCATGTTTCACGTTTAAGTATGAACTTTTTTTCATTTACCTTTTGGAGTTCATGGTAGTTGATATCTCATTTTGTCATAAAACCGATAATGTTTAACCAGAGAATATCTTGTTTTGTCTTATTTCTGTGCTGGAATTTCTTCTCTCTTTGACCTAAAGGATATCTCACAAACCTAACACGGATCATGATACTTCTCTACTGAATTGACTAGAAGAACCAAATTAATGTAAATATAATAATACCAACAATAGCAAGAACACATATCAACAACAATAAAACAACACCAAATAACAGAAGCCACTACATTGTTTCATCGTTTACTTCTAGGGACGACTACTGCGGAGGCTGTAACGCACGTTTCTACATTAATAATACAGAAGTGACCAATGACTGCACTGATGGTAGGTACAATCTCTCATTAATTGTACAATCAATCATTGCAAGCACAATCAATTGTTGCCATCACAATCTCTCATTAATTGTACAATCAATCGTTGCAAGCACAATCTCCCATTAATGGAAAATAAAAAATGTGAAATCTCTTGAAAATAGTAAAAGTAAAAAGTTTACGTCATTATTTGTTATTTACAAAACACAGATTTGAAATGCAAGTTAAACTCCGTCATCACATGTCAACTTAATTCCCTCACGTTTAACACATGTTCGCCAGCTCTTCAACTGTGAAGTGATTCCGAGAGGAAAACAAATGTTTAGGATAGACACAGAGCAATGCATGCTAAACACAGAGCCATGCATGCTAGTCACAGATCCATGCATGCTAGTCACAGTTCCATGCATGCTAGACACAGATCCATGCATGCTAGTCACAGTTCCATGCATGCTAGTCACAGTTCCATGCATGCTAGACACAGTTCCATGCATGCTAGACACAGTTCCATGCATGCTAGTTACAGTTCCATGCATGCTAGACACAGTTCCATGCATGCTAGTCACAGTTCCATGCATACTAGACACAGTTCCATGCATGCGAGTCACAGTTCCATGCATGCTAGTCACAGTTCCATGCATGCTAGTCACAGTTCCATGCATGCTAGTCACAGTTCCATGCATGCTAGACACAGTTCCATGCATGCTAGTCACAGTTCCATGCATGCTAGTCACAGTTCCATGCATGCTAGTCACAGTTCCATGCATGCTAGTCACAGTTCCATGCATGCTAGACACAGTTCCATGCATGCTAGACACAGTTCCATGCATGCTAATCACAGTTCCATGCATGCTAGACACAGTTCCATGCATGCTAGTCACAGTTCCATGCATGCTAGACACAGTTCCACGCATGCTAGTCACAGTTCCATGCATGCTAGACACAGTTCCATGCATGCTAGTCACAGTTCCATGCATGCTAGTCACAGTTCCATGCATGCGAGTCACAGTTCCATGCATGCTAGTCACAGTTCCATGCATGCTAGTCACAGTTCCATGCATGCTAGACACAGTTCCATGCATGCTAGTCACAGTTCCATGCATGCTAGACACAGTTCCACGCATGCTAGTCACAGTTCCATGCATGCTAGACACAGTTCCATGCATGCTAGTCACAGTTCCATGCATGCTAGTCACAGTTCCATGCATGCTAGTCACAGTTCCATGCATGGTAGACACAGTTCCATGCATGCAAGACACAGTTCCATGCATGCTAGTCACAGTTCCATGCATGCTAGACACAGTTCCATGCATGCTAGTCACAGTTCCATGCATGCTAGTCACAGTTCCATGCATGCTAGTCACAGTTCCATGCATGCTAGTCACAGTTCCATGCATGCTAGTCACAGTTCCATGCATGCTAGACATAGCCATGCATGCTAGTCACAGTTCCATGCATGCTAGTCACAGTTCCATGCATGCTAGTCACAGTTCCATGCATGCTAGTCACAGTTCCATGCATGCTAGTCACAGTTCCATGCATGCTAGTCACAGTTCCATGCATGCTAGACATAGCCATGCATGCTAGTCACAGTTCCATGCATGCTAGTCACAGTTCCATGCATGCTAGACACAGTTCCATACATGCTAGTCACAGTTCCATGCATGCTAGTCACAGTTCCATGCATGCGAGTCACAGTTCCATGCATGCTAGTCACAGTTCCATGCATGCTAGTCACAGTTCCATGCATGCTAGACACAGTTCCATGCATGCTAGTCACAGTTCCATGCATGCTAGACACAGTTCCACGCATGCTAGTCACAGTTCCATGCATGCTAGACACAGTTCCATGCATGCTAGTCACAGTTCCATGCATGCTAGTCACAGTTCCATGCATGCTAGTCACAGTTCCATGCATGGTAGACACAGTTCCATGCATGCAAGACACAGTTCCATGCATGCTAGTCACAGTTCCATGCATGCTAGACACAGTTCCATGCATGCTAGACACAGTTCCATGCATGCTAGTCACAGTTCCATGCATGCTAGACACAGTTCCATGCATGCTAGTCACAGTTCCATGCATGCTAGACACAGTTCCACGCATGCTAGTCACAGTTCCATGCATGCTAGACAGAGTTCCATGCATGCTAGTCACAGTTCCATGCATGCTAGTCACAGTTCCATGCATGCGAGTCACAGTTCCATGCATGCTAGTCACAGTTCCATGCATGCTGGTCACAGTTCCATGCATGCTAGACACAGTTCCATGCATGCTAGTCACAGTTCCATGCATGCTAGACACAGTTCCACGCATGCTAGTCACAGTTCCATGCATGCTAGACACAGTTCCATGCATGCTAGTCACAGTTCCATGCATGCTAGTCACAGTTCCATGCATGCTAGTCACGGTTCCATGCATGCTAGACACAGTTCCATGCATGCTAGACACAGTTCCATGCATGCTAGTCACAGTTCCATGCATGCTAGACACAGTTCCACGCATGCTAGTCACAGTTCCATGCATGCTAGTCACAGTTCCATGCATGCTAGTCACAGTTCCATGCATGCTAGTCACAGTTCCATGCATGCTAGTCACAGTTCCATGCATGCTAGTCACAGTTCCATGCATGCTAGTCACAGTTCCATGCATGCTAGTCACAGTTCCATGCATGCTAGTCACAGTTCCATGCATGCTAGTCACAGTTCCATGCATGCTAGTCACAGTTCCATGCATGCTAGTCACAGTTCCATGCATGCTAGTCACAGTTCCATGCATGCTAGACATAGCCATGCATGCTAGTCACAGTTCCATGCATGCTAGTCACAGCTCCATGCATGCTAGTCACAGTTCCATGCATGCTAGACATAGCCACGCATGCTAGTCACAGTTCCATGCATGCTAGTCACAGTTCCATGCATGCTAGTCACAGTTCCATGCATGCTAGTCACAGTTCCATGCATGCTAGTCACAGTTCCATGCATGCTAGTCACAGTTCCATGCATGCTAGTCACAGTTCCATGCATGCTAGACACAGTTCCATGCATGCTAGTCACAGTTCCATGCATGCTAGACACAGTTCCATGCATGCTAGTCACAGTTCCATGCATGCTAGACATAGCCATGCATGCACCGCCGTTTTCACCTCATTGTCTGTACAAAATGACATCCCACAAAAGTTTCGTTCAAGTGTTCAAAGATTTGATAATCACTGCTCGTAAGGTCAAGGTAAATAAGGTGGGCGTGGGAGACACGTGAATTGTAGTGATTTAGATATTAACATTCGTCGTTCGTGAATAATGGGCCGCTCAATTTCGTGTCTCAAGGTCACGTGAGAAGGGATCAAACCAAGTTGGACCTTCCTGGGGGGTGTCAAATAGTTCTCTAGCTGAAGCTTTGTTCACCTGTAGCTCCTCGTCGATGATGAACCATGACTGACTGACCTCATCGACTGCCACCTTTCTGGCTTCTCTGACAACACGTTCCACTGCAGCAACAACGTCAGACGTTGTCCCAGCTTGAGGTCGACGGCAGCTAGCTACATTGGCCTCATCTTTCACATTAATTTTCTACATTTCCTTGTCAGGCACACACTTATAGAGATAAACACCTCCCCTGTAATTCATTTACAGTCCCTTTTGGCTATCAACAGGTTTTCCCCATTTTCTGCTCAAATAGCGTCTCCCTCTACGTGTCCCCTCTTTATTTATGTAACGGAACAACCGTCTTTGTTGACGTCTGCTAACGACACAGCGCACCCGGAGGTTGACATGCCTGAGGACACCACTTCTGTATGTTTGAAGACATGTCTAGTCAGCATCCTAACGCTTGTCAACATTAGTAGTTGCCTCCGTCAGTCATACTTGATTATAGATTTTGCAGCGCCCCTAGAAATGTTATTTTGTTCTTTTCTTTCGTCGTGTATTCCAAAATGGCGAAGCTGTGGTGTCCTCTCCAGGGCGCGAGCTTGGGCAGAAAAAAAAAGAGACAAGTTGTTGCCCATGCAACATGTTTCTTCACTCCACGCAGCCGAGCCCATGCAACATGTTTCTTCTCTCCACGCAGCCGAGCCCATGCAACATGTTTCTTCTCTCCACGCAGCCGAGCCCATGCAACATGTTTCTTCTCTCCACGCAGCCGAGCCCATGCAACATGTTTCTTCTCTCCACGCAGCCGAGCCCATGCAACATGTTTCTTCTCTCCACGCAGCCGAGCCCATGCAACATGTTTCTTCTCTCCACGCAGCTGAGCCCATGCAACATGTTTCTTCTCTCCACGTAGCTGAGCCCATGCAACATGTTTCTTCTCTCCACGCAGCTGAGCCCATACAACATGTTTCTTCTCTCCACGCAGCCGAGCCCATGCAACATGTTTCTTCTCTCCACGCAGCTGAGCCCACGCAACATGTTTCTTCTCTCCACGTAGCTGAGCCCATGCAACATGTTTCTTCTCTCCACGCAGACGAGCCCATACAACATGTTTCTTCTCTCCACGCAGCCGAGCCCATGCAACATGTTTCTTCTCTCCACGCAGCTGAGCCCATGCAACATGTTTCTTCTCTACACGCAGCTGAGCCCATGCAACATGTTTCTTCTCTCCACGCAGCCGAGCCCATACAACATGTTTCTTCACTCCACACAGCCGAGCCCATACAACATGTTTCTTCTCTCCACGCAGACAAGCCCATGCAACATGTTTCTTCTCTCCACGCAGACGAGCCCATACAACATGTTTCTTCTCTCCACACAGCCGAGCCCATACAACATGTTTCTTCACTCCACACAGCCGAGCCCATACAACATGTTTCTTCTCTCCACGCAGACGAGCCCATACAACATGTTTCTTCTCTCCACGCAGACGAGCCCATACAACATGTTTCTTCTCTCCACGCAGACGAGCCCATACAACATGTTTCTTCTCTCCACGCAGACGAGCCCATACAACATGTTTCTTCTCTCCACGCAGACGAGCCCATACAACATGTTTCTTCTCTCCACGCAGACGAGCCCATACAACATGTTTCTTCTCTCCACGCAGACGAGCCCATGCAACATGTTTCATCTCTCCACGCAGACGAGCCCATGCAACATGTTTCATCTCTCCACGCTGCCGAGCGACCCAAAGGTCGTAGCAAGGCAAGAACAGTTTGGTGCCAACTGCGTCGCAGGAGTAGCCAGAGCAATGTTTCAATCAACACTGTACTGCCTCATGGACTCCGTGTCCGGATTTTCCCTCAGGGTTTACTCCAGAAATCTATTCCGTGAGCGGGTAAACCCGCTAGACAGCGGGGGTTTATAATCGAACTTGACCTTCTCCTAGGTTCCTTGATATTTTTAGATTAACGGGTCACATCTACCCGGGGGAGGGGTGGAGGGGTGTTAGGTCACCTCCCACTCGCCGGTGAAAACGTCATAGGGGATATGGGCATTTCATAGAATTAGCTATGCCACGCAACTAATTCACCCCACTCTCTGAGATCACCATTTGATTTCATTTTAAAGAACGCGACTGGTGCCAACAATGATTAAGATCAAAGTGAAATTACTTTTTGACTCGCTCTCGAGCAGTCACTTCAGGTGCTACATTCATGTCCTCTACAATAGACGTGTGTGTAAGTTCTCTCTACAATAGACGTGTGTGTGTAAGTTCTCTCTACAATAGACGTGTGTGTGTAAGTTCTCTCTACAATAGACGTGTGTGTAAGTTCTCTCTACAATAGACGTGTGTGTAAGTTCTCTCTACAATAGACGTGTGTGTAAGTTCTCTCTACAATAGACGTGTGTGTAAGTTCTCTCTATAATTGGTGCAATCTGTAGGAGCATAAATCTGTTACTACAAATACAATGTGCAGCCAAGTGTGAACGTGAGATAACCAGCCTGCAAATGAAGTAACCACTTTGATAGAATGATTGACAGAGCCGTTTCTGCGATGAAATCCAACAGGATATGCAGACATAGCAGGCTATAAATAGAGACAGTTTTCTTCAGAACGTGATATTGAAAGACATGTCATTTGTAGAATTCTTTTGAAAACATGACATTCGTAGATCTTTCTTGAGGATATGACACTCGTAGATCTTTGTTGATGACATGACATAAGTAGATCTTTGTTGAGGATATGACATTAGTAGATCTTTGTTGAGGATATGACATAAGTAGATCTTTGTTGAGGATATGACATTCGTTAATCTTTGTTGAGGACACGACATTCGTTAATCTTTGTTGAGGACATGACATTCGTTAATCATTGTTGAGGACATGTGAGTGATATTTTTTACGAAATGGCACCTGTTGTTCTCCAGTCAGGTGGACGCGTGCTACTATCGGGGCTGCCATTACGTTGTTACAAGTACATCACGTGGCGACAGCATTGAATCAGACGCTATTTAGTTCACCAACTATCCAGAAACATTCATGTACTATACCAACTCCAGAACTAATGTATTTTATTAAATGAATGCACAACTTCAATACTACCACATTTATTTCTTCTTGAAAATCTGCCGCTGTTATTGTTAATTGTCGTTAATTACAAGTGAATCAGTTCGACATATCGGTTAAAAAAATCATTTATCTCAACATTTCCCTGCCACAGTAACCATATTCAAAGACACAGTGATGATTTATATCTCCCTGACGTGCTTTTTGACTTTCTTTTTCAGTCGCTCTGCCATATCTTTGCGCTAACGGAAATGACCCTTTTGAATGTTTCGTTGAGCCATGCCAAGTCACAACCTGTCGTAAACACCCACAGGCCAAGTGCTTGTAAGTTTCTACCTGTTTCTACTTGTTCCCACCTGTACTGTGACAGTCAGTCGTTATCACACTGCTGTAATTCTCATCTTCAAATCATTGTACAATATCACCTTATGTTGCACTTCATTTCATCAATAAGTTCTCATTTTGAGATTAGCAGATTCTGATCTCATGAAATAAACGGAGCTTGAGATGATGACACAAGCAACTGAACATCTTCCTATTTCTTCATTTTCAGAGACGATTACTGTAGTGGATGTAATGCTAGATTCTATGTCAATGGTAAAGAGGTAACCAGTGATTGTCGTCAAGGTATGTATGGTTGTTCTATCGAGCACAGTCTCACATCAATGACATGTTCACGTGGCAGCTGTGACTGCATGCTGTCATTCATTAGTTACAAGTTTGCTGGTACACATAGAGAAAATACTTTATACAGAGCACCCAGGAGGAGAGAAGAAGGGGATCCCCGTCAAACAAGAGTTTCGGCCCTTTATCTTCTTGGCAACTTAGGGGAGAAGGGACTAGAGCCACAAGGGACTCCCAAACGCCTGCCTTCATATGGTTGTATCTGTGATAGGAGAGTGCTTGTCTACACAACACATCTCATCGAATTTGCGGTTCATATTCGAAAACTTAGTCTTAAATGGATTGTTATTACTGCGTGACATTCTTATATACTCTTGAACTCCCCCTAACTCTGATGAAAGCAAATCCACCTAATCAGGAATAACTCGAAACAGTGAGACATCGAGCTGCCGCCATCAGATAGCAATATGTCTGACTGGACACACCCTTAGACTTGAATTGCAAGGCGTCCTGCGAACATTGGAGGGTATTCCAGTGTTTGCGGTGCTGTAAATGTGGTAATCAGTGGTTCGCTAATCGCTTTGTCGTAGCAGTCTTTCATTATTCAAGGATTATTGACTTGTACCGACGTCTCCAGAGCCAGCACGATGCTAAAAGACATAATTGCTTTCGTCCGCTCTTCACTCTTCACTTTTCACTCTTCAGTCTCTATTCTGACAATTTTAATTGCTCGGTAATAAAGAGAGACAACTGCAGCGCCTCCCTTACCGACCTCTACTCTATTATCTTGACTTGAGATCTCTGCTGTCTCACTATTATCTTGACTTGAGATCTCTGCTGTCTCACTATTATCTTGACTTGAGATCTCTACTGTCTCACTATTATCTTGACTTGAGATCTCTGCTGTCTCACTATTATCTTGACTTGAGATCTCTGCTGTCTCACTATTATCTTGACTTGAGATCTCTGCTGTCTCACTATTATCTTGACTTGAGATCTCTACTGTCTCACTATTATCTTGACTTGAGATCTCTGCTGTCTCACTATTATCTTGACTTGAGATCTCTGCTGTCTCACTATTATCTTGACTTGAGATCTCTGCTGTCTCACTATTATCTTGACTTGAGATCTCTGCTGTCTCAACGTTTCAGTAACATCTTTGTATTTGAGTAACATAACTTCGTTGTGTTCGTTTATCCTGAATTAGAATGTCACGTTGACATTTATTAGGATGAAGGTAGTTATATGTGGTGGTGTGTGTATAGTGCGTGCAATGTCTTGATGCATCATATGTTTATGTGTGCACTCTGGATACAACATATCGAATGACGATATCACGAACAGCAAGCAGTTATCAGTATAGTGAATGAAACATCACATTGGTTGGAAGTATAAAATGGGTGCGGCAGGGATGCATCCTCTCTCCATATCGGTTCAACATCTATCCTGAGAACACCATGTGAGATGTCCTAACCTATGACCGATTTGGGAAGTTTGACCCTTTCACAATAAATGGGAACATAACTCCAGAACTCAGATATGACGGTCCTCTACTCAAACAGCGCAGAAGGATAACAAGAGACAAGTAAGTGTGTCCAACAAACACAGCGAAGAGCAAAACCTCTATCTAAACATACAGACAAACCAAGATGATGTTCATTGACAAAACAACAAGCCAACTCAAAATCATCAACAGTGAAGAATTTGAAATTGTAACAAACTGACTATCTGTGTTCTGTAGTAACTAACAATAGAGGCAGCCAGAAAGAGATTTTAAATGATTAGCAATAGCACACAAAACATGAAATGCCTTGAAGAACATGTGGCACAATGCAAGCACGGCAGTAAATGTAAAACTATAAAGAACATGTATCTTACCGATAGCAACAGAAGGTTGTAAATCATGGACAATCTCGCAACTGCAAGGATGAAAATCGATTCATTCGAAGCATAACGCTACCTGAAAACGCTCAAGATAATTGGGATAATGAAAAGGTGCAATGAAGAGATGACAAGATTTAAATATTCAAATAAACTGGCTTATAAACACCAGGATATAGAGACGATTAGAATACTATGGCCACGTCAAAAGATACAGCGGGCTGGAAAGAACAATCATTGAAGGCATGGATGCTGGGGGACACATCATCAGACCAAGAAGGTGATTTCTAGACATCAAGGAGACATTGAACAGGACAACAGGAGAAGTGGGAGATTGCCTAGAGACAGAAATTCTTTCAAACGGGCTGTGGTGAATACAACGTTCTGTGGGAGATCTGCCTATCTATCTATCTATTGACCTTTCGAGCCGTAGCCGGCCCATAGGGCGTAGACCAAGATACTCCTTCTCTTATTTGAATTTTTGTTCTAGCAGTTTTCAATTCTTTTAAAGATATTTTATCAAATCTCACCATTTGTTTCTGCTCTGTGCAAGCAGCTCTATCTCATTGAGGGAGCCGAATCCTGCTGCTCTTGCCTCTCTCATCAATGTTCTTCTCAGTGTCACTCTTGGTCTTCCTCTTTTCCTCTTACCTGTTGTTTCCCATATGAAGGCTTGCTTTGCTATTCGGTTATTATCTCTTCTCATCACATGTCCAACATATGACCATCATCTTTTCTTTATTACTGAAGATATTAGTGGTTGATTGGCGATTTCTCTAATTTCCTCGTTTGTATTGAATTCGTTCAACGCTACACCAAGTATTTTCCTTAGACATTTATTTTCGAATGCGTTCAACTTTGTTTCTATATCTCTTGTTGTTTTCCAGCTTTCACATGCATACGTAAAGGCTGATAGTACATTTGATTTGAATAGCCTAAGTTTTGTGTTTGTGCTGATGAGTTTTGATTTCCACAACTTTTCAAGGCTTCTGAAAGACATTGCTGCTTTAGCTATTCTGGTTCTAATTTCTTTACTCGTATTCCCTTCTCGATCAATGTGACTTTCAAGATAGATAAAGTGATCGATCTCTTCTACTGGTTTGTTTTCCATGTATATTTTGTCGTCTGTTGGAATTAAACTTTTCATGACTTTAGTCTTTTCATGATTGATCTCAAGCCCAATTTTGCTGGCTATTGATGATAGTTCATTTGTGTTTTCCTGCATCGTTTTTATCTGGCTGCTGATGAGAACTATGTCATCGGCAAAGTCGAGGTCCTCCAAATGGCCTCCTTGTATCCATTCGATGCCTTTATTACCAGTGCAGCATTTCTTTATTATGAAGTCCATAACAATTCCAAATAACAAGGGCGATAAAATACATCCTTGTTTAACCCCAGTTAGAGATCTGCCTAGAGACAGAAATTCTTTCAGACGGGTTGTGGTGGATACAATATTCTGTAAAGAACATACCACCTAATAATGTAGATGATGATATAAATATACTTATCACTAACGGTCTTGTTCATCAACAAAAAGCTAATTAAATGTCAACTTGCATATTGTAGTTGTAAAGAACATTCTATTGGTTCTCCATGTAAACATGTTGAAGTTGTTTTCTCCAGCAGTCGACCAGCCCTTGCTGTGTGCAGATGGACGTCGCCCTGTTAATTGTTTAATCGAGCCATGCTTATTTGGAAAATGTGGGAAACATCCGAACGCTAAGTGTGTGTAAGTCTCTAATTATACTCTGTCCTGACGTGGCCAGTCGTTCTACTCTATGTAAAATTACGTAATCTTAATCAACCAACTTTAGTGCGGTAGAAAACTATGATTATAAGCAGAGAAAACATGACAAATATACAAATGGATAACAAAGTAGATGGAAAGAACATAGAAAGAGTTCAATAATATGTCTTGGAGATATTATAAGAAATGATTGAAAATGTAAGACAGAAATAAACAAGTAAATAGGAATGGCAAAATGCAGGTTCAACAACGTAAAAAATATACTCACATCAAAGGAACTAACATCAAAACTGCAAACATGGAAATGTTATATTGACTGAACATTCCTGTATGGTGCAGAAACATGGACGGTAAATGAGAAAACAGAGCAGAAAATGGAAGCCTTTGAAGTGTAGAGCTGTAGATGAATTGGGAGATGGCGGGAACAGAAGGCAAACATGGAAGCTCTGAGGCAACTGAGAATGAAAACAGAACTAATTAGCATCATCGAATCATCATCATCATGTGCCATAAAGGTTGGCGTAGGCGATCATGTCCTTCCACAATCTTCTATCCACAGTGCATCGTATCAGTTCTGTTGTTGACTGTTTTCCATGCCATGACAACAAGCTATCTGTTATTTTCTCTCTTTGTCGCCCGCGATATCTCCTTCCCTGTAGTTTGCCAGTTGTAAGAAAGTATTCCAACTTTCCTTTTCTCATGATGTGCCCCAAAAAATGTTGATTGTTTCTTTCTAACATTTCATATGAGCTCCCTTTTTGTGTTGGCCACTTTGAGAATTTCTTCGTTGGGTCTATTTAGCTGTCCAGGGAACTTTCAACATTCTTCTGAGAAATCCCATCTCTGTGACCGCTAATCGTCTCTTCATTTGTTTGTTTACTGTCCATGATTCGTTTCAATAAGTCAGAATTGGCTCTATATATCACCGATGAACCTTCTATTATACTTGTGTCGACACAGATTTGTTGTATCAGATGTTTCTCATTTTCTGAAATGCTATTTTGTCCTCAGGTAATCTGCTTTTTCTTTCTGTGGTACATCTTCCATCTGTTGTTGTTGTTGTGCCCATTTATTTGACGCGTTGCACTTGTTATCATTTCTTGTAGTTCGTTCTCCCTCTCTACTATTAAGACTGTGCCATCCGCATATCGAAAATTGTTTATGTTGTGACCGTTGATTTCAATTTCTTTTTTGTCTACTATTAATCTAATAATATTGTCGCTGTGAAGTGAAAACAAATCCGAGGACAGAACACAGCTTTTCCTGACTCCTTGTTATTGTTGTTGTTGTTGTTGTTGTTGTTATTGTTGTTGTTGTTGTTGTTGTTGTTGTTGTTGTTGTTGTTGCGTTCGCCAGCTTTCAACTCTGACGAAGTCTCTAGAGACTAGGAACTGAATTTTGCGTGTTAATCCATTCATTTTTCCCTGGCAGCCAAGTGCACGGGGGTCCCTCGTCGCACAGGCAGATAACTCCGACTTCGGAGGTACTCATGTTTTTTTCCGTCGATGAGTAACTGACGTTTCAAGCCGGGCCTCGCTGCTGAGATCATGGGTGGTTGCCGCAGAGAGAAATCATGAATACAAATCCCGACCACTCCTTGTTATGAGTCGAAAAGACAATTGAAATGTTTGTGACATGTGTAGAGACACAATAAAAGACACACTGGAAGGGAATGTACAAGGTAGACGAGGCAGGGGTAGATCAAGTTTAAAGTTAACTGAAGAGTTGACAGGTGAGCTTATGAGAACATACCCCATAGAGTAAAGTGGCACCCTATGATAGCCAAGCTTCGATATACAGACGGCACCCAAACAATGAATGAAACAATCTCACTGATGTATATTATCAAACTTGGAAACAAGAGAGAATCGTAAAAGAAGTAAAGAACCCCCGTCCCACCAAGTGGCGTGTAGGGAATGTCGTGTTAGTGACCATAAGTTTTACAGACCTTTAGCACATAATTTTTGGGGTAATGTGGTCGGTATTACGCCCGTGCCGCTTTACTTTCCCAGAAAAAAAATCCGGTACCTATTTAAGGCTGAGTGAACCCGGAAGCAGTCGGTTGGGATCGAACCCGACCACTTGTCTTTTGTAGTCCAGTTCACTGACCACTGAGCTATCGCGGCTCCCAAGAGAGAATCGTGCTACTAAAGAAAGACACCCATCAACTATTTAAAAAAATTACCGATCCTAAATAGTCGTGCCAGCTATACATTAATGTAAGATATCTTAAATAGATTACATCCCCTGGTAGCAACACTGTTCCTTTATGCTCAGTTTATAAAAGGGACAGAATCAATGTATAGCAAATATCCAATTCAGTATTTTGTATGAAAATCGTTGAGAACCTTTAGTGAACGTTGTACCATGTCTTCTCTTCCTTGGCTTCTAGAAGAATGTGAAGGATACGGCTACACACACTTGACATGCATTGAAGAAACATTCATGAAACAAAATTGTAACAAAATTCATCCAACAGCAAAATGTCAGTTCAGCTTACAGTGACAAAAGTTGACGTCACGGACGCTTTAGTGTCGTTCTATCATGTGGCATCAAGAAATGCAAACATGAAAATAGTCATTATGATGCCACTGGAACATTGTTGACAAACTGTAGGAGAAATCAAATAACTAGGATCCATCATCAATAGACTCTTCTTCTTTCCTTCCTCATTTGCCTTACAGCGTAGATGCGAAATATAGTTTTCCATCTTTACTCCTCTTTTAGCCTCTGCTTCTGTTATGTTTCCTATTTTTTATCCTTATATTGTATCAACCCTATGTTTTGTGGTAGACCTTTGAGTCTGGTGTTCTCGTGACGTTCATCAAATGTTCGCGGTGTTCTGTCCTGTCTGTCTTCACCATGTCATGTTACACTTCCAGATTCATGTGATCCAAATCAACACCGATGATTACAAATTTGAAACGAACGCTCAATAAAACTGACAACAACTCCATTAACAAGGGATGACGTGAACTTGGCAAGAATCCATCATATAAATAAAGGTCTGACAAATAATGGAAACGAGCTCTTACCATATAATATCCACGATCACCAACGGAAACTAATTTACAAATATAAATGTTTTACAATAAAAAGAGATGAAAACAAAAGAAGATAAAGTCTTGCATCTAAAAATGAAAAGAGAACTAAACACAATCCAGATATGACAAATGAGATTATTGGGGCATGTTGAAAGGCACAATAACCTACTAAAAGTAATCATGGAAGGAAAAATACAAGGTAAAAGAGGTAGGCCAAGACTAATATGGATGAATAACATCAACAGATGGACAGTCTGCCTATGACAACTTGCACTATCAACGCAAAAGACAGAGCGGAATGGCGCTCTGTCGTAGCCAACCTTCGATAAGGAGACGGCACTCGATGATGATGAATGTTTGACTGAATCATCAACAAAGGTCGACAGAATGTTTGACTGAATCATCAACAAAGGTCGACAGAATGTTTGACTGAATCATTAACAAAGGTCGACAGAATGTTTGACTGAATCATCAACAAAGGTCGACAGAATGTTTGACTGAATCATCAACAAAGGTCGACAGAATGTTTGACTGAATCATTAACAAAGGTCGACAGAATGTTTGACTGAATCATCAACAAAGGTCGACAGAATGTTTGACTGAATCATCAACAAAGGTCGACAGAATGTTTGACTGAATCATCAACAAAGGTGGACAGAATGTTTGACTGAATCATCAACAAAGGTCGACAGAAGCTAATGACATCGCAACAGACAGAGCAGACTCACTAGTCACGTGATATCTGTGGTGATCACACATTCTGATGCCCAAACTATCATTACATTAACTAAATAACAAAAAATAACAATAATAGCAAGTAACGCACAGTTGTTTGTTGGCGATACTTTAGTAGCTTTGGGACATTTTCTTAGTTCTGAACATGACTAGAGTACAATCCAGTGATAGAACTTTAAAAATGATCACAAGAGACATTATAAGTTAAATTTATGCAAAATGTTTGGTAAAATTATTGTTATTGTGCAACATACAGGGTTAAATTTGACCAATTTTTTTTATTTATTTTGATAAACTTTTTGGGATTAAAATATAAACATACACATTAACTATTCATAGAATAATCTTACTTTTTTTTTCAATCTCCCGATTTTGAACCACTCCCAAGAAATATATGTCTCAACAATGAGGGGAATGTAGCGTGCTCGCGACATCTTCAATCATACACGTGGCAAGGATTTTAAACAATACTAACATGCATCTTTGAGATAGAAGCAAACAGCCGGTGACCGATAATATTAACAACATGACTACAGTAATAACAACATGACTATAGTAATAACAACATGACTACAGTAATAACAACATGACTACCATAATAACAACATGACTACAGTAATAACAACATGGCTATAGTAATAACAACATGACTACAGTAATAACAACATGACTACCATAATAACAACATGACTACAGTAATAACAACATGGCTATAGTAATAACAACATGACTATAGTAATAACAACATGACTATAGTAATAACAACATGACTACAGTAATAACAACATGACTATAGTAATAACAACATGACTACAGTAATAACAACATGACTACAGTAATAACAACATGACTATAGTAATAACAACATGACTATAGTAATAACAACATGACTACAGTAATAATCACATGACTATAGTAATATCAACATGACTACAGTAATAACAACATAACTACAGTAATAACAACATGACTACAGTAATAACAACATGACTACAGTAATAACAACATGACTACCGTAATAACAACATGACTACCATAAAAACAACATGACTACAGTAATAACAACATGACTATAGTAATAACAACATGACTACAGTAATAACAACATGACTATAGTAATAACAACATGACTATAGTAATAACAACATGACTATAGTAATAACAACATGACTATAGTAATAACAACATGACTACAGTAATAACAACATGACTATAGTAATATCAACATGACTACAGTAATAACAACATGACTACCATAATAAAAACATGACTACAGTAATAACAACATGACTACCATAATAACAACACGACTACAGTAATAACAACATGACTACAGTAATAACAACATGACTACAGTAATAACAACATGACTACAGTAATAACACCATGACTACCATAATAACAACATGACTACAGTAATAACAACATGACTACCATAATAACAACTTGACTACAGTAATAAAAACATGACTACAGTAAAAACAACATGACTACAGTAATAACAACATGACTACAGTAATAACAACATGACTACAGTAATAACAACACGACTACAGTAATAACAACATGACTACAGTAATAACAACATGACTACCATAATAACACCATTACTACCATAATAACAACATGACTACAGTAAAAACAACATGACTACCATAATAACAACATGACTACAGTAATAACAACATGACTACCATAATAAAAACATGACTACAGTAATAACAAAATGACTACCATAATAACAACATGACTACCATAATAACAACATGACTACAGTAATAACAACATGACTACCATAATAACAACATGACTACAGTAATAACAACATGACTACAGTAATAACAACATGACTACCATAATAACAACATGACTACAGTAATAACAACATGACTACAGTAATAACAACATGACTACAGTAATAACAACATGACTACCATAATAACAACATGACTACCATAAAAACAACATGACTACAGTAATAACAACATGACTACCATAATAACAACATGACTACAGTAATAACAACATGACTACCATAATAACAACATGACTACAGCAATAACAACATGACTACAGTAATAACAACAAGACTACCATAATAACAACATGACTACAGTAATAACAACATGACTACCATAATAACAACATGACTACCATAATAACAACATGGCTACAGTAATAACAACATGACTACAGAAATAACAACATGACTACAGTAATAACAACATGATTAATGTATTAACAACATGACTATCATAATAACAACATGACTACCATAATAACAACATGACTACAGTAATAACAACATGACTACAGTAATAATAACATGACTACCATAATAACAACATGACTACCATAATAACAACATGACTACCATAATAACAACATGACTACAGTAATAATAACATGACTACAGTAATAACAACATGACTACTGTAATAACAATTTAACTACCGTTGTAACAACATAACTACTGTAATAACAACTTATCTACCGCAATAACAGCATGACTACCGCAATAACAACATAACTATCGCAATAACAACATGACTACCGCAATAGCAACATAACTATCGCAATAACAACATGACTACCGCAATAATAACATAACTATCGCAATAACAACATAACTACCACAATAACAACATAACTATCGCAATAACAACATGACTACCGCAATAACAACATAACTATCGCAATAACAACATGACTATCGCAATAACAACATAACTATCTCAATAAATACATGACTACCGCAATAACAACATAACTATCGCAAAAACAACATAACTACCGCAATAATAACATAACTATCGCAATAACAACATAACTACCGCAATAACAATATGACTACCGCAATAACAATATGACTACCGTAATAACAACATAACTACCGCAATAACAATATGACTACCGCAATAACAACATAACTACCGTAATAACTACATGACTATCGCAATAACAACATAACTACCGCAACAACAACATAACTACCGCAATAATAACATAACTACCGCAATAACAATATGACTACCGCAATAACAACATAATTACGGTAATAACTACATAACTACCGCAATAACAACATAACTACCGCAATAACAACATAACTACCGCAATAACAGCATGACTACCGCAATAACAACATAACTATCGCAATAACAACATGACTATCGCAATAACAACATAACTATCTCAATAACAACATGACTATCGCAATAACAACATAACTACCACAATAATAACATAACTATCGCAATAACAACATAACTACCGCAATAACAATATGACTACCGTAATAACAACATAACTACCGCAATAACAATATGACTACCGCAATAACAACATAACTACCGTAATAACTACATGAATATCGCAATAACAACATAACTTCCGCAACAACAACATAACTACCGCAATAATAACATAACTACCGGAATAACAATATGACTACCGCAATAACAACATAACTACGGTAATAACTACATAACTACCGCAATAACAACATAACTACCGCAATAACAACATAACTAGCGCAATAACAGCATGACTACCGCAATAACAACATGACTACCGCAATAACAACATGACTACCACAAAAACAAAATAACTACCGCAATAACAACATAACTACCGCAATAACAACATGACTACCGTAATAACAACATAACTACCGCAATAACAACATAACTACCGCAATAACAACATAACTATCCCAATAACAACATAACTACCGCAATAACAATATGACTACCGTAATAACAACATAACTACCGCAATAACAATATGACTACCGCAATAACAACATAACTACCGTAATAACTACATGAATATCGCAATAACAACATAACTTCCGCAACAACAACATAACTACCGCAATAATAACATAACTACCGGAATAACAATATGACTACCGCAATAACAACATAACTACGGTAATAACTACATAACTACCGCAATAACAACATAACTACCGCAATAACAACATAACTAGCGCAATAACAGCATGACTACCGCAATAACAACATGACTACCGCAATAACAACATGACTACCACAAAACAAAATAACTACCGCAATAACAACATAACTACCGCAATAACAACATGACTACCGTAATAACAACATAACTACCGCAATAACAACATAACTACCGCAATAACAACATAACTATCCCAATAACAACATAACTACCGCAATAACAACATAACTACCGCAATAACAACATGACTACCGCAATAACAACATAACTACCGTAATAACAACATGACTACCGTAATAACAAAATGACTCCGGTAATAACAATATGACTACCGCAATAACAACATGACTACCGTAATAACAACATACTACCGAAATAACAACATAACTACCGCAATAACAACATAACTACCGCAATAATAACATAACTACCGCAATAACAACATAACTACCGCAATAATAACATAACTACCGCAATAACAACATGATTACCGTAATAACAACATGACTACGGTAATAACAACATGACTACCATAATAACAACATGACTATCGTAATAACAACATGACTATCATAAAAACAACATGACTACCATAATAACAACAGTAACATAAACGTACCTGTCTTACACTTCCAGGGACGACTACTGTGGAGGCTGTCACGCCAAGTTCTATGTTAACAACACCGAGGTGACCAACGACTGCGATAACAGTACGTAAGACATGTCACCACTTCTACAATCTGTACATTTGTACATTTTGTCCTTGTAAATACAGTCAATAACAAGAACCTATAACTGTAAGTACAATCTACAACAAGAATCTATAACTGTAAGTACAGTCTATAACAAGAACCTATAACTGTAAGTACAATCTACAACAAGAATCTGTAACTGTAAGTACAATCTACAAAAGGAATCTATAACTGTAAGTACAACCTACAACAAGAATCTATAACAGTAAGAATAATCTACAACAAGAATCTATAACTATAAGCACAACCTACAACAAGAATATATAACAGTAAGAATAATCTACAAAAGGAATCTATAACTGTAAGTACAGTCTATAACAAGAATCTATAACTGTAAGTACAACCTACAACAAGAATCTATAACAGTAAGAATAATCTACAACAAGAATCTATAACTGTAAGCACAACCTACAACAAAAATATATAACTGTAAGTACAGTCTATAACAAGAATCTATAATTGTAATTACAGTCTATAACAAGAATATATAACTGTAAGTAGTCTATAACAAGAACCTAAAACTGTAAGTACAATCTATAATAAGAATCTGTAACTGTAAGTACAGTCTATAACAAGAATCTATAACTGTAAGTATAGTCTACAACATGAATCTGTAACTGTAAGTACAGCCTATAACAAGAATCTGTAACTGTAAGTACAGCCTGTAACAAGAATCTGTAACTGTAAGTGCAGTTTATAACAAGAATCTGTAACTGTAAGTACAGTCTATAGCAAGAATCTATAACTGTAAGTACAGTCTACAACAAGAATATATAACTGTAAGTACAGTCTACAACAAGAATCTATAACTGTAAGTACAGTCTATAACAAGAATCAATAACAATAAGTACAGAACGACGTTGGTGAAGAAAGCACTGTGAAAAATCGACATGAAATAAACATCAAAAAAAGAAAGAGGAAGTGCTAAGAAACCAACGTTCAGAGAAGTAATCTGGACCACAGAATCATTTCAGTGGAAGAGATACGTTTACAAGACCCAGAAACGAATCACAAATAATCAAGGAACAGAAGATGTTCCGAAGCAGGATCGAAGCCGCACTCCTCAGCACAGCGCCTTGCCACGAGAACCAAACTCTATAGAGTACACGGTCAACTCAGCTACATAACAAGAGGCTATCATTGGCGATGTCTTTCACGCATGTGTACTTGTGACTGAAGCATAGAGTTACGGTCACATGTGTACATGTGACTATAGCATAGGGTTACGATCACATGTGTACATGTGACTATAGCATAGTTACGATCACATGTGTACTTGTGACTATAGCATTGGGTTACGATCACATGTGTACATGTGACTATAGCATAGTTACGATCACATGTGTACATGTGACTATAGCATTGGGTTACGATCACATGTGTACTCGTGACTATAGCATTGGGTTACGATCACATGTGTACTTGTGACTATAGCATTGGGTTACGATCACATGTGTACTTGTGACTATAGCATAGAGTTACGATCACATGTGTACTTGTGACTATAGCATAGAGTTACGATCACATGTGTACTTGTGACTATAGCATAGAGTTACGATCACATGTGTACTTGTGACTATAGCATTGGGTTACGATCACATGTGTACTCATGACTATAGCATAGGGTTACGATCACATGTGTACTCATGACTATAGCATAGGGTTACGATCACATGTGTACTCATGACTATAGCATAGAGTTACGATCACATGTGTACTCATGACTATAGCATAGGGTTACGATCACATGTGTACTTGTGACTATAGCTTTGGGTTACGATCACATGTGTACTCGTGACTATAGCATAGGGTTACGATCACATGTGTACTTGTGACTATAGCATTGGGTTACGATCACATGTGTACTTGTGACTATAGCATTGGGTTACGATCACATGTGTACTCGTGACTATAGCATTGGGTTACGATCACATGTGTACTCGTGACTATAGCATTGGGTTACGATCACATGTGTACTCGTGACTATAGCATTGGGTTACGATCACATGTGTACTCGTGACTATAGCATTGGGTTACGATCACATGTGTACTCGTGACTATAGCATTGGGTTACGATCACAGCTCGGAAATAAATGGTGTATCTGTATTTTCCTATGAAGACAAGTATCTCTGTAGGGCTGAAAACTTGCGTTGCAGAGAAACAGTTGCAGGACGAAGTAGCACGAATAGTAGTTTCCGGTGGTTTAGACGAGACTAGTAATAATAAATGAATGTTATTATAGAGGGAAACTTCCGAGGCGATAGATCAGCGAATCAATTCAGGGGAAGAGCTATGTTTACAACACTCGGAAAAAAAACATCAAATAATGAACAACAGACGAAAAGTTCCGTCATGCTTTGGTCCATCTATTGTTTTTTTAAATTTTTGTTCTTTTCCAACAAAGAAGATAGAAGAAATGGTTCCAATAAAGAAGATAGAAGAAATGGTTCCAACAAAGAAGATAGAAGAAATTGTTCCAATAAAGAAGATAGAAGAAATGGTTCCAATAAAGAAGATAGAAGAAATGGTTCCAATAAAGAAGATAGAAGAAATGGTTCCAACAAAGAAGATAGAAGAAATGGTTCCAATAAAGAAGATAGAAGAAATGGTTCCAATAAAGAAGATAGAAGAAATGGTTCCAACAAAGAAGATAGAAGAAATGGTTCCAATAAAGAAGATAGAAGAAATGGTTCCAATAAAGAAGATAGAAGAAATGGTTCCAATAAAGAAGACAGAAGAAATGGTTCCAATAAAGAAGATAGAAGAAATGGTTCCAACAAAGAAGATAGAAGAAATGGTTCCAATAAAGAAGACAGAAGAAATGGTTCCAATAAAGAAGATAGAAGAAATGGTTCCAACAAAGAAGACAGAAGAAATGGTTCCAACAAAAAAGATAAAAGAAATCGTTGCAACAAAGAATACATGCTCAAAGTGGACAATGAAAGTAAATAGAATAAAATGAAAGCAACTCAAGGAATTCAAATACTATTAACGGTTACATTCAGACATGGATGTACAACAGATGTCAGGTGTAGAATAGATCTAGCAAAGCCGACAGTCCAAAGTATAAAACAAAAATAGTATCCGATCTATCACGACTTGTTTACTGTAAAATTATAAAGAAAGGGATTCTTTATTTTTATAAGGAGCCTATCTTGACAAAAGAAAATCACTGGAGTCTGTAGAAATGTGGTTTTACAGAAGAATGCTGAGAGCACCATGGACAGCTAAGAAGAGTAATGAAGATGTTCTGAAAGAGGTCAAAGCAAAAAGAGAGCTAATTTCCAATATTAGGAAGAAACAATCATCATTTTTTGGCCATGTAATGAGAAGAGAAAAACTGGAATATATCGTAACAACTGGAAAAATTGAGGGACGAAGAGATAGAGGGAAGCAAAGAGAAAAAATAACAGACAGCTTAAGAGAATGGTTTGGCAGAGGGTCAACAACAGAAATGATAAATAGCTGCCGAGATCGAAAGTTGTGGAGAGACATGATCACCTACGCCAGCAGGCCCGGTACTTGATGATGATGATGATGATCTTGACATATTTATGTGAATCATGGACATTAGGATAACATACAAAATGGTTGGAGGACACAGACATGGTTTTACATATGAATGTGGGGATACAACTCAGAGATGACACGAATAAGGAGGTTGTTCTAAGAGAGTCCGCGGCGAGCAACGAATGTCAGGAGGAAACATTCATCAGTTTTGTTCCATGTCATGAGAAGGTAACAGCTGGAGTATATCGTGACTCGTGCATAAGTTGAGATTATAAGAGACTGAAGGTAACAGCTGGAGGATATCGTGACTCTTGCATAAGTTGAGATTATAAGAGATTGAAGGTAACAGCTTGAGTATATCGTGACTCGTGCATAAGTTGAGATTATAAGAGATTGAAGGTAACAGCTTGAGTATATCGTGACTCGTGCATAAGTTGAGATTATAAGAGACTGAAGGTAACAGAGAGAAAGAAATAAGGGTGTTTAAGAAGAAAGTAAAAAGCCCCGGTCACGGCAAGTGGCGTATCGAGAATATGGTGTTAGTGACCATAATTTTTATAGACCTTCGGCACACGATTTTTGGGGTAATATGGTTGGTATTACGCCCGTGCCGCTTTACTTTCCCAGAAAAACACCCGGTACCCATTTTAAGGCTGGGTGAACCAGGAAGCTATTGATTAGTTTCGAGCTATCGCGGCTCCCCATGAGCGTTTAAGAGAATAATACTTTCGTGGGGAGTCAGAAGTAGAATTATATTTTATCAGTTGGAAGAGTAAGTTATGGAGAGACATGAACACCTACTCCAGCAGTAATGGTATTTGCTGATGATGATATATAATAATATACATGTTAATATTTCAATTCATCCAGACAGTCTTTCAATGTAAGTGCTTTACGTCAATGTCTTTATAAACCCTACATTTAGGTATTTAACAGGAACAAGAAACCCACACTGTGCTCTAAACATTGACAACAAACCCACACTCTGCAATAAACATTGACAACAAATTCACACTCTACAATAAACATTGACAACAAACCCACACTCTACAATATACATTGACAACAAATTCACAATCTACAATAAACATTGACAACAAACCCAGACTCTACAATAAACATTGACAACAAACCCACACTCTACAATAAACATTGACAACAAACCCACACTCTACAATAAACATTGACAACAAACCCACACTCTACTATAAACAATGACAACAAACCCACACTCTACAATAAACACTGACAACAAACCCAGACTCTACAATAAACATTGACAACAAACCCAGACTCTACAATAAACATTGACAACAAACCCACACTCTACAATACACATTGACAACAAACCCACACTCTACAATAAACATTGACAACAAACTCACATTCTACAATGAACATTGACAACAAACACACACTCTACAATAAACATTGACAACAAATTCACACTCTACAATAAACATTGACAACAAACCTACACTCTACAATAAACATTGGCAACAAACCCACACTACAAGAAACATTGACAACAAACTCACATTCTACAATGAACATTGACAACAAACACACACTCTACAATAAACATTGACAACAAACCCACACTCTACAATAAACATTGACAACAAACCCACACTCTACAATAAACATTGACAAAAACCCACACTCTACAATAAACATTGACAACAAACTCACATTCTATAATGAACATTGACAACAAACACACACTCTACAATAAACATTGACAACAAACCCACACTCTACAAAAAACATTGACAACAAACCCACATTCTACAATGAACACTGACAACAAACCCACATTCTACAATGAACACTGACAAGAAACCCACATTTTACAATAAACACTAACAACAATCCCACATTTTACAATGAAAGCTGACAACAAACCCACACTCTACAATAAACATTGACAACAAACACACACTCTACAATAAACACTGACAACAAACCCACACTCTACTACAAACACTGACAACAAATCCACACTCTACTACAAACATTGGCAACAAACCCACACTATACTACAAACACTGACAACAAACCCACACTCTTCTACAAACACTGACAACAAACCCCACACTCTAATACAAACATTAACAACAAACCCACACTCTACTACAAACACTGACAACAAACCCACACTCTACTACAAACATTGACAACAAACCCACACTCTACTACAAACATTGACAACACACCCACACTCTACTACAAACACTGACAACAAACCCACACTCTACTACAAACATTGACAACAAACCAACGCTCTACTACAAACACTGACAACAAACACACACTCTACAATAAACACTGACAACAAACCCACACTCTACAATAAACATTGACAACAAACACACACTCTACTACAAACACTGACAACAAACCCACACTCTACTACAAACATTGACAACAAACCCAAGATCTACTAGAAACACTGACAACAAACCCACACTCTACAATAAACACAGACAACAAACCCACACTCTACAATAAACACTGACAACAAACCCACACTCTTCAATAAACACTGACAACAAACCCACACTCTACAATAAACATTGACAATAAACCCACACTCTACAATAAACACTGATTCCAAACCCACATTCTACAATAAACACTGACAACAAGCCCACACTCTACAATAAACATTGACAACAAACCCACACTCTACTACAAAAACTGACAACAAACCCACACTCTACAATAAACATTGACAACAAACCCACACTCTACAATAAACACTGACAATAAACCCACACTCTACAATAAACATTGACAACAAACCCACACTCTACTACAAAAACTGATAACAAACCCACACTCTACTACAAAAACTGACAACAAACCCACACTCTACAATAAACATTGACAACAAACCCACACTCTACTACAAAAACTGATAACAAACCCACACTCTACTACAAAAACTGACAACAAACCCACACTCTACAATAAACACTGACAACAAACCCACACTCTCCAATAAACACTGACAACAAACCCACACTCTACAATAAACATTGACAACAAACCCACACTCTACAATAAACACTGACAACAAACCCGCACTCTACAATAAACATTGACAACAAACCCACACTCTACAATAAACATTGACAACAAACCCACACTCTACAATAAACATTGGCAACAAGCCCACACTGTACAATAAACATTGACAACAAACCCACACTCTACAATAAACATTGACAACAAACCCACACTCTACCATAAACATTGACAACAAACCCACACTCTACAATAAACATTGACAACAAGCCCACACTCTACAATAAACATTGACAACAAATCCACACTCTACAATAAACACTGACAACACACCCACACTCTACTACAAACACTGACAACAAACCCACACTCTACTACAAAAACTGACAACAAACCCACACTCTACTACAAAAACTGATAACAAACCCACACTCTACTACAAAAACTGACAACAAATCCACACTCTACTACAAAAACTGATAACAAACCTACACATTTCTACAAACATTCCAACATTTTTCATCAAAACCAAACATATATCTTTTACATAACTAAAATTGACCGGCGCAGGCGATTACACTAGTTCACAACTGCCGGTCATACATACTTGTACACTCTATCTCAATCATGATGTTTTTCTTCATTTATTGACTCTCATGCTTGACTTATGACGTCATCATACCATCCACTCAGACCATATTTAGTCAACATTTTCTCCTTCTCTCCATCAATACAGCTAGTGTCTTATAAGCTCCGCCCCGACACCACAAGTCGAGAGTGACCTGCCCTTGAGAACTCAAAATAAAAATAAATATTTCTAGAAACTTGTAGCTAAACAGTGCTCAAGTTATGAAGGACAAATACACGACATTAATAAAGAGAAAATAGAAACAATTTTGGCTCTTATTTGAGTTATATTATATTGTCACGCTCGATAATTTAGTTGTGTTTTGTGTTTTGTTTAGTTGTGTTATTTTGTTGTGCTGTTTTTTCTTCTTCTTCCTCTTCTTCTTCTACTTCTACTTTCCTTCCTCATCTGCCTTTCAGCGTCGAGGGGAGATATAATTTGCGGTCTTTTGCTCTTCTGTTCGCCTCTGCTGCTGTTATGTTTCCTAGTGCTTCTAATATTCCATCGATCCATCTTTTTCGTGGTCGAACCTTGGGTCTGGTGTTCTCACAACGTTTGTTGAAGGTTCGTTGTGTTGTGTTTTGAACTTTCTGCCTTGTCACGTGGCCAAACCATTTTATCTGTTGTTTCCTTATATATTCTATTGCGGGAACTATTCCTAGCTTTTTTCTCAGTTCTTCATTTCTGATCTTATCTCTCAGACTTTGTGTTTTTTTTATGTAAACATTGACGATGATGAAATGATTGCGGTGTCACGGAGGTCAGGCTCTCTGCTGATATCGTCTTGACGATCAGATAAACGGTGGGAGTGATGTGGGACACTGCCAACATCGATGATGGTTCTACATCGTCACCAACATCGTTGAGTACGCCTCATCCTACTGGTCTGTGTGATCAAGTCTCTCCACAACTTTCTATCTCAAACAATTTATTATCAGTTCATATGTTGGCCGTTCTACCAGGCAGCTCGCTGAACTTGCCCTAGTTTGTTATCTCCATTTTCCTCTGTCTCATCGAGCTCCCTATTTTCCTCCTATTTGTTGCGATGTTCTCCCACTGTCCCCTTCTGATTACGTCACTAGAGAAGAACAATCGTTAGGAAGTTGTAAGTTTATTGATTGTAACAGTATATGTTGTGGGCTAGATTACATTGCATAATGGGAGATGAAGATATAGCACGGATCGGATAGCTTAGTCGGTACCCATTTCTCAACATAGTATAACAGTAACATCAGAATAATTGTCGTCAGTAGTTAGTGAAGGAATTGGAGACAATGGAAATTCTGTAGCTGTTATTGGAAAAGGTGTGGGGATGGTAACATGACCCGTCAACATGTCCAGGAATTAGGTTGACAAACAAACTCTGGGCAGACCAAGGTGACCAGAGAGATATTACTCGTAAGAGTCATGATAACGTTATTTTGGAACAAGTTAATAAGTTCAATTAGGTGTCAAGATGGTCTCATTTTTTTTGCAATGTTGACACAAAGTTCATATATAAAGTTTAACATAGCGTATTTTTATTGGGTGCGAGATAACTGCGCGAAGCCTGGGCTAATAAATATGCAAATGAGACTTATGTTTTCAGCCTCATGCACAAGAAGATTTAACAGTTAGAACTTAGATAAGAATCAGAAATGTCAACTAAACGAGCTTAGTTCGACTTGGGCCTAATAGTCTGGACTTCTACAAATTAATTTAGGAAAAGAGAAGCGGTTAGAGGCAAGATCAGTAGTAGTTAAATTATATTGATAGATTGGGAAGCATAATCAGCAGTTGGTTGAGAAGTATAATCAGCAGTTGGTTGAGAAGTATAATTAGCAGTTGGTTGAGAAGTAGATAGAACAAGAACAGAAACAAATAAATTATAAACATAAAGAACATGTCCAAAGTAGTCAGTCAGTAATTATATAGTTTAGTTGTGTTCCAAGGTATATTCAGAAGCCTTGTGCTCCAGAAAACAAATATTCAGTAGGTTAATTATAATGGAAGTGTAACGTAAGACAGGTGTGAATGTAAGAGATATAATTATATATATATATATATATATATCACATGCAATAAGTACTAGATTTAGCTCCATCAAGATCGGCGTTTGCCTAGAAAGTTTATCTCAATAAAGAACATCATTGATAATTGAAGTACTACCACTAATCTTTACGTGTCAAGAGAATGATTCCATAAATTTGAATGAACCTGATTTGTATAGTCCGTGATTGTTGAGAACGTCATGACTTTGTTCAAACGTTGTGCTGTTTTATATGTATGATCTGTGTCTGAACCAAACAGAGTATAATGAAGAACTAAAAATAAGAAGCGAACTATATCAAGCTCTGGAACATTTACGCCGCTCAACGAGTGAGAGAAAACAACTCTCACACTCTGGGAGTCAGGAGTCAGGAGTCAGGAGTCAGGCTCGGTTGAACTATTGTTGGAGTTCATGAAGGAACAGATCTGAAGTGTCTGTGACTGAAGGAAAATCAATATACAAATGATGGCAGCCTTTTATTCGGGGAAAAGAATACATCTCTATCTGTCTCTCAATTTGTCTCTCAATCTGTCTCTCAATCTGCCTCTCTATCTGTCTTTAAATCTGTCTCTCTACCTGTCTCTTAATCTGCCTCTCTATCTCTATCTCTGTCTTTCCCATTCTCTGGCATGATCTGAATAAAGTGGAATGTTTTCAATCATTGCCCACTAGTCTCCTGTTAAAGACTGTGAAAGTGTCGGATAATGTCCGGGTATATGTAGGTTCTATGTACATGTTCATTATTTCTCTTACGTTCCATTTCTTCCTAGACAATAGTTCATTATCAATAGCTATTTATATTTCTTCCTAGACAATAATTCATTATCAATAGTTATTTATATTTCTTCCTAGACAATAATTCATTATCAATAGTTATTTATATTTCTTCCTAGACAATAGTTCATTATCAATAGCTATTTATATTTCTTCCTAGACAATAATTCATTATCAATAGTTATTTATATTTCTTCCTAAACAATAGTTCATTATGAATAGCTAGTTATATTTCTTTATAAAAATTATCTTCATGATCTATTCCTCTTGGTTATAACTGTTAACAACTTCATTGAACATCGTTGCTCATTCTGTAGTTTCTTTTTCCCTGGCCATTACAAAACTATAAAAGCATAAACCTCCAATACGATGATATTATGTTTATGAATTCAATACGTCTTCAATACGATGATATTATGTTTATGATTTCAATACATCTTCAATACGATGATATTATATTTATGAATTCAATACATCTTCAATACGATGATATTATATTTATGAATTCAATACGTCTTCAATACGATGATATTATGTTTATGATTTCAATACATCTTCAATACGATGATATTATATTTATTAATTCAATACATCTTCAATACGATGATATTATATTTATGAATTCAATACGTCTTCAATACGATGATATTATATTTATGAATTCAATACATCTTCAATACGATGATATTATATTTATGAATTCAATACATCTTCAATACGATGATATTATGTTTATGAATTCAATACATCTTCAATACGATGATATTATGTTTATGAATTCAATACATCTTCAATACGATGATATTATATTTATGAATTCAATACATCTTCAATACGATGATATTATATTTATGAATTCAATACATCTTCAATACGATGATATTATATTTATGAATTCAATACGATGATATTATATTTATGAATTCCATAGAAAAATTACTTGATCGTCATGAAAGATCAAAGAAAAAAGGTATAATTCTGGAGTAGAGTAGAAGGACGTGATCTTGAATACGACTGAGCTCAGATAGTGAGAAGCACTTACAGCCACTGTGGCAGGCAACAACATGGACAGACACAGAGAAACAGTCAGGACTCAGGATAATAAGGGCGACAACACGGGCTGATACAGACAAACAGTCAGACTCAGGATAATAAGGGCGACAACACGGCTGATACAGACAAACAGTCAGACTCATGATCACAAGGGCGACAACATGGACTGACACAGACAAACAGTCAGACTCAGGATAATAAGGGCGACAACATCCCCTAAACAGGTTGTATAACGGGGCTTGTTGAGTGTCATACGATCACATAGTCCACCAACTCTGATGGTGATACCATCACATAGTCCACCAACTCTGATGGTGATACGATCACATAGTCCACCAACTCTGATGGTGATATGATCACATAGTCCACCAACTCTGATGGTGATATGATCACATAGTCCACCAACTCTGATGGTGATATGATCACATAGTCCACCAACTCTGATGGTGATATGATCACATAGTCCACCAACTCTGATGGTGATATGATCACATAGTCCACCAACTCTGATGGTGATATGATCACATAGTCCACCAACTCTGATGGTGATATGATCACATAGTCCACCAACTCTGATGGTGATATGATCACATAGTCCACCAACTCTGATGGTGATACGATCACATAGTCCACCAACTCTGACGGTGATATGATCACATAGTCCACCAACTCTGATGGTGATATGATCACATAGTCCACCAAATCTGATGGTGATATGATCACATAGTCCACCAACTCTGATGGTGATATGATCACATAGTCCACCAACTCTGATGGTGATATGATCACATAGTCCACCAACTCTGATGGTGATACGATCACATAGTCCACCAACTCTGATGGTGATACGATCACGTAGTTAACCAACATAAATAGGTATATGATTACGTAGATAGTAACCAACATAAATATTAATATTATCACATAATTCACCAACATAAATAGGGATATGATCACGTTGTGTATCAGGACGCAGATATTTGAATCAGTAGGTCATTTTTTGATGGTGGATGGAGATTTCTTGATGTTACTTCGACACGGACCGCTGACAGCTGGTACGCTAATTTTGGATGACTACAGCTGGTCAATCATTCGTGAATCAGCTATTATACTCAGCTGCTCTGGTCTCTGGCCCTGCAATATGTCAGGCGACACACTTGCACGTTGGCTATGACCTTACTGGACTCCTGGATCTTGGTCAAGCACGAGATTCTCTCGCTTGGGAAACCCCGACACGTTATAACGTATCCCGTGCTGAAGAGTATAGTGTTTTGTTTTTCGACTTCTGTTGTGCCCGCGACTTTTTGTTTCTTTCCTTTAACGTTCCCAAGTCTTTCTTCTCCACTCCAGGCGTAATCCGCTAACTGTTAGACACACCAAATTAGAACACTTTTATGTGGATATGATCACATAGTTCACCAACATAAACGGAGATATGATCACATAGTTCACCGACATAAACGGAGATATGATCACATAATTCACCAACACAAATAGTGACATGATCACATCGTTCACCAACATAAATAGTGATATGATCACGTAGTTCACCAACACAAATAATGACATGATCACATCGTTCACCAACATAAATAGTGATATGATCACATAGATCACCAACACAAATAATGACATGATCACATCGTTCACCAACATAAATAGTGATATGATCACGTAATTCACCATCACAAATAACATGACAGGAGCTGTCATTTGAAGACTTTTGAGCCAACAAATGGTTACAGAAAAATGGGACATTTTATATGATACCAGATCTACTACACAACCAGTTACTGGCAGTCAGATGAGCACGACAAGAGTTCATTATTAGCCAATAATCGACTGTAGATATACCAATGGTGCTTAGCCCTTTCTTTACACCAATCCCCTTTAATTTACTTTATTGTCTGAGTCAACCAAGACAAGGTTCAAGATTTGAAACTTTTCGTTCATCCATTTTCCTCTCGGGCCGAAGATTGCATATCAGGCTGAAGTCATAGTTCTCCACAGTTGCCGATTTGCTGCTAGTTCTTGTTGTTCTTGGTTGTTCCCCAATGTTGAACGTTCCCTAGAATTTGTTCTGTGCAGTGATTCTCTACAATACAATCCATTTTCCCAACTTTGTGCTACCAATGCCAGTCATTGATCCTAGATGCTGGAACAATAAGAATAATAACTACTGCCGAGACGAAATGTGTTAGACGAATGACAGGAAACAGCCTGAGAGATAAGATCATAAATGGAGAACTGAGAAAAAAAGCTAGGAATGATCGCCACCATATAATATATAAAGAAACAACAGATAACATGGTTTGGTCACATGAAACGGCAGAAAGATCAAAACACAACACAACGAGCCGTTAATAAACGTTGCGAGAACACCAGACTCAAGGGTCGAACGCGAAAAAGATGGATTGACGGAATATTAGAAACACTAGGAAACAGAAAAGCAGAAGAGGCGAACAGAAAAGCAAAAAATCGCAACTTATATTTTCAACCGACGCTGCAAGGCAAATGGGGAAGGAAAGATGCGATTCTTTGTGTCATACCAAAAAATGATATGGTAGAAGCTTTACGTGATAAGTGGACGACATACCATTTTTTATTTTTTTAATTTCTCCTCATATTCAGCTTTACTGCAACTTCGTATTTTTATGCATTCATTTGTATTTCTTTGCCTTAACCCCGATTCTTTGTGTCTGCCTTGTTTTCTTTTACCACATGAATGGGGAAGTCTTTCTTCATTCGTTCTCAGCACGTGACCGATCTAATACAACCGCCTTCTTTTTTATAAAGCTCGACACGTATTTGTGTTTAGATTCCTCTCTTATCTGTTCATTTGAAATGTATTCTTTCCAGCTTGGGTTTGAGATCCTACGCAGACATATGTTTTCAAAGGCATTTAATTTCCTATCATTGTCTTGGCGGGAGCCGCGATAGCTCAGTGGTTAGTGAACTGAACTACAAAGGACGAGAGGTCGGGTTTGATTCTGATCGACGGCTTCCGAGTTCACCCAGCCTTAAAAGGGTACCGGATTTTTTCTTGTAAAGTAAAGAGACACGGTCGTAATACCGACCACATTACTCCAAAAATCATGTGCCGAAGGTCTACAAAATTATGGTTACTAACACCATATTCTCAACACGCCGCTTGGCGTGACGGGGCTCTTTACCTGACTTGATAGTCTTGGTAGATTTCCAATTTTCACATACATATGTTAGCATAGGTATCACACTGGAGTTGGACAATCTAATTTTTGGTCGTTTACTGAGAACTTTGGATCTCCAGATGTTCGTCACGTTTCCACAATGACCACTTTTCTACTTTTACACTCATCAGTCAGTTTTACAGTAGTACATCAGTCAGTTTTACAGTAGTACATCAGTCAGTTTTACAGTAGTACATCAGTCAGTTTTACAGTAGTACATCAGTCAGTTTTACAGTAGTACATCAGTCACTCAATATTGACATCTTGTCCCACCCATTCCCCTCCCCTTCCTTTAAGGAATGAAGAACAAACTTGGCAATGTTCTTAAATCCAGAGTCAGAGAACACTGTGTACCAGAGCTGCTAACGAGCTCATCGCCACCTCACTTCTTTGGGATGGCTATAAAGATAGAGGTTATTAGATCCTCGGGTATGTGCCCTCTGTTATATATTTAATTGAGTAGATCTTCGGGTATGTGCCCTCTGTCATATATGTCATTGACTATTTATGCTGTAAACCTGTACTCCCAACTTTCCTATTGCATCTCTCTCTTCGAGTGTTAAATTTTAGGAACATGGAGCTTTGCCTCATGTCTTGAATTGCTACCTCTACTTCACTCTTCATTATTGATCTCCCTGTTCCGTTCTGCTTGACCTTAGCGTTCGTATCCTGTAAGGTTTTCATATTTTTATACTTATTTATTGTCAAGTAAAGAGCTCCGTCACGCCACGTGGTGTATGTGGAATATGGTGTTAGTGACCATCATTTTTACAGACCTTCGGCACATGATTTCTGGGGTAATGTGGTCGGTATTACGCCCGTGCCGCTTTACTTTCCAAGAAAAAAAAATCTGGTACACATTTACGGCTGGGTGAACCTGGAAACTATCGATCAAGATCGAACCCGCCCACTTGTCCTTTGTAGCCCAGTTCACTAACCACTGAGCTATCGCGACTCCCATGGATTGATTGTGTCAGGTCTTATATTTGATCGACTTCTGTAACATTACTATGCTAGTTCTCTTTGACTGCTTGAACTTCTGTCACCGTTGTTCCTTGTGTCCATATCGTGTAATAGTATTATTTTTTTATGGCTGATATCTTTCAATATTGCTTGAGTATTATTTTATTACGATATTTTTCTTTCTCTAAATTGTCATAATTATTCTCTTAAATGAGGTCGTGTAACGTTTATTATTTTGTCTGATCCCTTAAATTTATGCATTTGATTCAGAGCATTCTTCTTTCTTTCTTTTTCTTTTCTTTTCTTTCTCTCATATTCTAAAACCATTCTTTTAATCTCTTTACATTTATTAAATATTTTAATCTATAAAGATGTACCTTCATTTACTTTGTATTAATGTCCAATAGCTACTGAGTATTGCCGCATGACATAGGCGATCACGCTCCTTCATTCCACTTTGTTAGTGGCGTGTCTTCTTCCTCTTCTTCTGCGAGCATGGCTCATTGAGTGGCGTGTCCTCTTCCTCCTCTTCTGCGAGTATGGCTCATTGAGTGGCGTGTCTTCTTCCTCTTCTTCTGCGAGCATGGCTCATTGAGTGGCGTGTCTTCTTCCTCTTCTTCTGCGAGCATGGCTCATTGAGTGGCGTGTCTTCTTCCTCTTCTTCTGCGAGCATGGCTCATTGAGTGACGTGTCTGAGTAGAGCGACTATCGTCGCATCAGTATGTTATCTCTGCAAGTGGATATACTAGAAGTCATTGCTCCACTATCTTCCCGGTACACTATGTGACCACATCTAGTGTATGCGGTCTTTATTCTCCACCCCCCCCCCCACGTACCCCACTTCCTCCCTTATAATAATAAAGGGGTATACAGTATAATAATATGAAAGTACACAGGAGGTATCCACCAAGATACAATAATGTTTCTATTTTAGACACGCCCTTGCTCACGACACATTTACCGTCTAAGGACTAAATAAAGCTCAAACTTGTCCGCGTCAGACCTCACGTGCTCGATTCAGCACGTCTTTCGGTTACGCGTCGGGCGGGGAGACGGCTAGACAACAATGTTGATACACGCAACACACAATGACGTCACACAGACTCGGTCTGGTAGACCAGAAAATGAGCAACTCTGGTTATGTTTGATAGTCAAGAAAACAAATAGTTTTATGGCATTCCAAGCAAGAGACACAAGAGAATGTGAATGACAAAACAACTCAACTAAAATAATGGAAACAATAAAACAACACAACAAAAATGTTAGCAAACGAGTTTCTATTTATTAATGGCACACCTCCATCCTTCAAATCTTGACCAACGTTAATTTACGTTTTTGATACATTATTTTATTTCTAGTGACCCTAGGCGATGACGTCATCAGCCAACTATAGATATGCAAATCGTGACTTCTCGTGTCAATGACGTCATGGGCGGAGCTTACACTCCTGTTGCTGTATTGATGGAGAGAAGAGAAAATGTTAATCGGAAAGGTCAAAGTTGAATGATGACGTCATATGTTTAGAAAAAATTAACAAGACTGAACAAACCTGATTTAAAAGAAGAACTTAATTGCGGTAGAAAACACAAACACGTAGACGACAGTTGTGGAACAGAGTGATTTCCTCCACACAGTCTATAAGGTTTAGTGAACACAATGTACTGGTAGCCATTGTACCTAAGACTTAAATATTGTACTGAATGACATTGAAATATTGTACTGATTTTGAAATATTGTACTGACATTGAAATATTGTACTGACATTGAAATAGTGTACTGACATTGAAATATTGTACTGACATTGAAATATTGTACTGATATTGAAATATTGTATTGATATTGAAATATTGTACTGACATTGAAATATTGTACTGATATTGAAATATTGTACTGACTTTGAAATATTGTATTGATATTGAAATATTGTACTGACATTGAAATATTGTACTGACATTGAAATATTGTACTGACATTGAAATAGTGTACTGACATTGAAATATTGTACTGACATTGAAATATTGTACTGACATTGAAATATTGTATTGATATTGAAATATTGTACTGACATTGAAATATTGTACTGATATTGAAATATTGTACTGACTTTGAAATATTGCATTGATATTGAAATATTGTACTGACATTGAAATATTGTACTGACATTGAAATATTGTACTGACATTGAAATATTGTACTGACATTGAAATATTGTACTGATATTGAAATATTGTACTGACTTTGAAATATTGTATTGGTATTGAAATATTGTACTGACATTGAAATATTGTACTGACATTGAAATATTGTACTGATATTGAAATATTGTACTGACTTTGAAATATTGTACTGATAATAAAGGACTGTCATCATGGTCGCGTCATCACTTGGAGATAGAAGATTAAGTTGCGATCCTTGTACATTGCCACAGTCAAGTGAAAGACAAGAATCAGAAACAAGACAAAAACTCTGCAAAAATGGGACAACGGAAAACACGGCTAAAAACAAGATAATGAAATATAGCAAGACATGTCATCAATCAATAGACAATTAAAGGAGCAGCAACGGAGGGGGGGGGGGACTTGAGGCAGCGTTATCAGCGAAGGAGGAGGTGCAGAGGAAGTCGTTATGAAAAAAAAACACAAAGAACAGGTCACATACAACATTATAAATTATTGGCAAAAACAAGCACAAAGTTAAGAATACTGAATCATCATGTACCATACCGGTTGGCCTAGGTGATCATGTCCCTCCACAATCTTCTATCTACAGTGCATCGTATCAGTTCTGTTGTTGACTGTTTTTCATGCCATGACACCAAGCTATCCAGTATTTTCTCTCTTTGTCGTCCGCGATCTCTCTTCCCTTTTATTTTGCCAGTTGTAACCAAGTATTCCAACTTTCCTCTTCTCATGATGTGCCCGAAAAATGTTGATTGTTTCTTTCTGTTGTCTTTTTAGGAGCTCCCTTTTTGTGATGGCCTCTTTGAGAACTTCCTCATTGCTTCATTTTCGCTGTCCAAGGAACTTTCAACATTCTTCTGAGAAATCCCATCTCTGTGGCCTCTAACCGTCTTTTCATTTGTTTGGAATAGAAATAATAACAAAAATATTGAATATCTACAACAGCGGATATATACCAGACGACATTGCTCAAATCAATATTTATAGCCCTACAAAAGAAAGCGGGTGCGATTGAATGCGATGATCATCGCACAATTAGCCTTATGATTCATATGACTAAGATATTACTAAGAATCATCATGCGAAGAGTGCAAAACAAAATCAGCCCAGAAATTAGCGATGAACAGTGTGGTTTGTTAGAGATACAGGAACGGGCAATACCATATACATCATAAGTTCCCTAGAGCCGTAGAGGTGAAGACAGATCTATACCTATGTTTCATAGATTACACCAAGGCATTTGACAAAGTAAAGCACCAAGAAATAATCAACATTTTAGAAAGCATAAACGTAGACAGCAAAGATCTAAGAATAATAAAGAACATGTACTGGCAACAAACAGCGGCCATAAGAACTGGAAACCAATTGGGAATGTTTCAACAAATAAAACAGGGTGTTAGACAAGGTTGCGTGCTGTCACCAGATTTGTTTAATATTTATAGTGAGATTATTTTAAGATCCATAAGGGACATGCCTGGAATAACAATTGGAGGTCATAATATAAATAATCTAAGGTATGCTGATGATACAGTCTTAAAATTAAAGAGGGAAAATGAGTTACAAGAAATGTTGGACATTATAGTGAAAGAAAGCAAAAATAAAGGACTCAGCCTTAATAGCAAAAAGACAGAGGCAATGGTACCAACAAAGAAAAAGACATCACCTCAGTGCAAAATAAAGACAAGTGGAATAATATTAAAACAGGTAAATGAATTTAAATATTTGGGAACTTTGTTAACCTCAGACGGAAGATGTTCATAAGAGGTGAGATGCAGAATGGCTCAGGCAAAAGCAGCTTTCCAAAAAATGAGGAAAAGACTATGCAATCTATTTTTGACAATAGAAACAAGAAAAAGAGTTCTTAAATGTTACGTAGAGCCAGTCTTAACATATGGATGCGAATCATGGACAATAGGAAACAGACAAGAAAATCACTGGAGTCTGTAGAAATAGGTTTTACAGAAGAATGTTGAGAGTACCATGGACAGCTAAAAGGAGTAATGAAGATGTTCTGAGAGAGGTCAAAGCAAAAAGAGAGCTAATTCCCAATATTAGGAAGAAACAATCATCATTTTATCGCCATGTAATGAGAAGAGAACAACTTGAATATATTGTAACAACTGGAAAAATTGAGGGACGAAGAGGTAGAGGGAAACAAAGAGAAAAAAATAACAGACTGCTTATGATAATGGTTTGGCAGAAGGTCAACAACAGACATGATAAATAGCTGCCGAGATCGAAAGTTGTGGAGAGACATGATCATCTACGCCAGCAGGCCCGGTACTTGATGATGATGATGAAAGCAGCAATGTCTTTTAGAAGCCTTGAAAAGTTGTGGAAATAAAAACCCATCAGCACAAACACAAAACTTCTATTCAAATCAAACGTACTATCTACCCTTACTAGACTCAACTGACAGTTCATCAACTCCACTAGGATTTCCCATACATGTTATTGAAGAGTGCGAGTTGATGTCACGTGGTAGGAGGCAGAATTATAACGTTTGTCGGTCTCCCGACTCTGGTGGGTAGCTTTTCAGTCTATCTTTACTAACTACAAGTATTCTTGTATGTGGGTGTGTGTTTCAGTCTATCTTTACTAACTTCAAGTATTCTTGTATGTGGGTGTGCTTTTCAGTCTATCTTTACTAACTTCAAGTATTCTTGTATGTGGGTGTGTGTTTCAGTCTATCTTTACTAACTTCAAGTATTCTTGTATGTGGTGTGCTTTTCAGTCTATCTTTACTAACTTCAAGTATTCTTGTATGTGGGTGTGCTTTTCAGTCTATCTTTACTAACTTCAAGTATTCTTGTATGTGGGTGTGTGTTTCAGTCTATCTTTACTAACTTCAAGTATTCTTGTATGTGGGTGTGTGTTTCAGTCTATCTTTACAAAACTTCAAGTATTCTTGTATGTGGGTGTGTGTTTCAGTCTATCTTTACTAACTTCAAGTATTCTTGTATGTATCCTTGTATATGGATGTACTCAATATAAAACTACAACACAGCATGCACTTTGTGTGTCGACAAAAATACTATTTGTTATTTTTGCGCAGCAGATTATCAGATACTATCTCTCTCTCTCTCTCTCTCTCTCACTCTCTCTCTCTCTCTCTCATCTCCCTTCATTCTCTCACTTGACTCTACTGGCGTTATCTCAATGACAAGAGCTGGATGAAGCCAAGTGCACAGAGTTTCGTATGTCAGCGCTCAATGACATTTGATCGATGTGAGATGAAGGTGGTCCGACCGCTAACAATTATAGTTTGCTAAAGTCTTTTCACTATTGCTGTATTTAGTTATGAACTTCGACAGCGCTTTAGTTTAACAACAAGAGAGAAGAAGAGAAGAAACACTAGGAAAGAAGTAATGTGTTGGACAGTCATGGACAATCATTGACACAGACAGCGTGTGGATGATTGTCATATTTGCTGGTCAAACATGGCGGTGCAAAACATTCAACGGGCATATTCCGCCTGCGCAAAGTTTGGCATGGTTTCTTGGAAATGAAGGTCAAGGTGAAATATTAGCATTTAATGTGAGGGATTAGTTACAGAGAACGAGCTCCGTGTTCTGCACGTCATCAAAAAGAGGTATTGAAGGGTAGAGTGTACAGTGGGTACAGACTGGTAGTTGTGGGTACAGACTGGTGATTGTGGGTAGAGCTGGTAGTTGTGGGTAGAGACTGGTAGTTGCGGGCAGAGACTGGTGGTTGTGGGTAGAGTTGGTAGTTGTGGGTAGAGTTGGTAGTTGTGGGTAGAGTTGGTAGTTGTGGGTAGAGTTGGTAGTTGTGGGTAGAGCTGGTGTTTACCGAATGGTGTCTTGGCACTATTTTACATTTGCATCTACCACACATTGTCAGAAAGTTTAAATTAGACAGTCATCCTGTGTGACCACATTTAGTCATTAAAACAAAATAAATCTATTCCAAAAGTTCTCATCAATATGTTGTTCTTTAATCAAGAGAGTCAAACAGACTTTAATTTGTGGACTGTTGTTTATTATGTGATTGTACATTCAGTAACAAACTGTACTACAAGGATATATACTGCACTTAATGGTTATACTTTCTAAATACACTAGTCATATAGTATTCTACTCAGAAACAAAGAATGATATTTCTAGTTCATTTAATTGAAAGTTTAACAGAAGATTTGTGTTGCGCTAGACTTCACACTTTGTGATCATGGCATAAATAGTTAGAACAGGTATGATCCAGATGACCTTACTGACCGATAATTTTCCTAGTCATTCTTACTTAATTCATGTTTATTTGCCCTCAATATTTCACCTTGCTCGCCTCACCACGTCATGTTGTACTTACAGTTATAGATTCTTGTTATAGACTGTACTTACAGTTATAGATTCTTGTTATAGACTGTACTTACATTTATAGATTCTTGTTATAGACTGTACTTACAGTTATAGATTCTTGTTATAGACTGTACTTACAGTTACAGTTTCTTGTTATAGACTGTACTTACATTTATAGATTCTTGTTATAGACTGTACTTACAGTTATAGATTCTTGTTATAGGCTGTACTTACAGTTATAGATTCTCCTAACGGACTCAATTAAAGAAGACAAAATGAATGTTCAAATGTACAGATTGTAGAAGCAGTGACATGTCTTACGTACTGTTATCGCAGTCGTTGGTCACCTCGGTGTTGTTAACATAGAACTTGGCGTGACAGCCTCCACAGTAGTCGTCCCTGGAAGTGAAAGACAAGCACGGTCCTGTTACAGTTGTTGTTATGGTTATCATGTTGTTATTATTATCGTTATCTGTTGTTACTGCTTAAAGTTTTGTTATTTTTTAAAAGTAAAGATGATTTAAGCAACAATATGAGCTCATGATAGAAGTGACAAGAGAAATGAATCTGTTCTAACTGTTGCCTCTAGCCGGCCTGTGGTAACGATCCTACAAGAACTTCCTTGTTTCTCAATTGCTTTCTGTTGGGGATGTTCACTATCTTGGCGTAGTACGTTTTATTTTTTCCTTAATGTCTCTTTTACTTTACAAAAAAAATATGTATATTGTCCATGATTCACAGATATACCGATAATAGTTGTTTTATAGTAAAAGTTGATTGTAAAAAAAAAAATATTTTATCTTGAGAAACTCTCTTCATCCTGGTTAACATGTTGTTGTCTGTTCTGTTAAACTTTCGTTTTAATTGTTCAACCGTAAATGTTGGATCCTAAATATTTGAATTCTTGTTCAGTTTGTCAACAATTTATTTGCACCATCGTTGTCATTTTCATTGTTTTATGTCTTTGTCTTTTATTATAAATGATGATGGTATTTTATATGTGGTTCTTGATGACGTCTTCCTGAAGTTATGATGTAGTTTACTGGCACAAACTCTCAGTCGTTGTCTGTTCAATCCTTGGAACCGCCCACAAAACGGATGTTCAATTAGTTCCGTCTCCGAACGTCACTAGAAAAGTGTGGTCTCAAGGAACCTCTTACTTTGTTTCTTCTACAAGAGAATAAGTCCACGACTTAAACGTTTTACTATTTGATAAATTTCGTTAGATTTACCTGCGACGTTCAGCCATTGTAAACCTCAGTACAAAGTGTCATCTGCTTTACATATTCTTTCTTTAGAATTTGATAGAGAATAGAATAGGACTGCTCACATCAGGGCGGAGCATAATGAGAAACTTACACACACTTAGCGTTCGGATGTTTCCCACATTTTCCAAATAAGCATGGCGCGACTAAACAATTAACAGGTTGACTTCCGTCTGCACACAGAGAGGGCTGGTCCACTGTTGGAGAATATCAAATCAACTTGAGCATATTATCATGGAGAAATAAAAGACTGTTCTTTACAACTAAAGTATGGAAGCATCAAATTTAGTGAACTAATCAAGTTTAATTAATGGAAAAGTTCGTGTAGTAAACTTAAGGAACATCAAGGTTGTAACTAAACTTAACTGCCACCTGTGTTGAGATGTTGTGAGCTCTAATGTCACCTGTGTTGACGTGTTGTGATCTCTAACGTCACCTGTGTTGACGTGTTGTGAGCTCTAATGTCACCTGTGTTGACGTGTTGTGAGCTCTAATGTCACTTGTGTTGACGTGTTGTGAGCTCTAACGTCACCTGTGATGACGTGTTGTGAGCTCTAATGTCACATGTGTTCCCCTTTGTGTGAGATCTAACGTCACCTGTGTTGACGTGTTGTAAGCTCTAATGTCACATGTGTTGACGTGTTGTTAGCTCTAACGTCACCTGTGTTGGCGTGTTGTAAGCTCTAATGTCACATGTGTTGACGTGTTGTTAGCTCTAACGACACCTGTGTTGACGTGTTGTGAGCTCTAATGTCACCAGTGTTGACGTGTTGTAAGCTCTAATGTCACCTGTGTTGACGTGTTGTGAGCTCTAACGTCACCTGTGTTGACGTGTTGTGAGCTCTAATGCCACCTGTGTTCCACTATTTGTGAGATCTAACGTCACCTGTGTTGACGTGTTGTGAGCTCTAATGTCACATGTGTTCCGCTTTTTGTGATCTCTAATATCACTTGTGTTGACCTGTTGTTAGCTCTAACGCCATTTGTGTTGACATGTTGTGAGGTCTAAATGTCACCTGCGTTGACGTGTTGTTAGCTCTAACGTCACCAGTGTTGATGTGTGTTAGCTCTCATGCCACCTGTGTTGACATGTTGTGAGCTCTGATGTCACCAGTGTTGACGTGTGTTAGCTCTCATGCCACCTGTGTTGACGTGTTGTGAGCTCTGATGTCACCAGTGTTGACGTGTGTTAGCTCTCATGCCACCTGTGTTGACGTGTTGTGAGCTCTCATGCCACCTGTGTTGACGTGTGTTAGCTCTCATGCCACCTGTGTTGAGTTGTTGTGATCTCTCATGTCACCTGTGTTGAGATGTTGTGAGCTCTGATGATCGACACAACAAGTGAGATCATTTGACTTCGTTTGTTCTTTTTCAGTTTCTGCATTCATAACTGCACAAAGTACTTACATTAACACAAAGTACTTACATCAACACAAAGTACTTACATCAACACAAAGTACTTACATCAACACAAAGTACTTACATCAACAGAAAGTAGTCATTACTTTAAAAAGTACATACAACCATAGAAAGGACTTACAAAGAGTGTTTCTACTATCACATACAGTAGCTGGTTATACTTACCATGACAGGTACTAGTCACCTCTGTATTGTTAACGTAGTATCTGGCATTACAGCCGCCGCAGTAGTCGTTCCTGTGAGTGATCGATGAAACGAGCGATATTATAATGATGATTGTTGAATATTGATTATAGAGAATTGTGTAAGTGATGTCAAAGAATGTCAGATAATGAGTATTTGTTACAAGCATGACATGTCCCACCAGACGACACAGATCTCATTTAGTCTGCACCCATATGGTTTACAAAACGTCCATCAAGAATGTCTTCAAAAACTTCAGCCATTAATTTCACCTCGAGGTCGCAACCATGTCCTTTCTCTAGGAGGGAATCGTCTCAGGGAACGGTGGACAGCAGGGACACATGCTAACGTGTACACTCTAGTGGTAGTGTATTATCGTGGTTGACAGGGGACACAGACTAATGTGTACACTCTAGTGGTAGTGTATGATCGTGGTTGACAGGGAACACGTGCTAACGTGTACACTCTAGACGTAGTGTATTATCGTGTTTTAAAGGGGACACAGGCTAAAGTGTACACTCTAGACGTAGTGTATTATCGTTGTTGGTAGAGGACACATGCTAACGCTCTGACACTATTAGGTGTCTTTGGCATGTTCATCAATAAATGGTTGCTTTGTGTGTGATGATTGTCGTACTCATTTGAGCACTTATGAACAGTTGTTCGATGTGAGAAGATCGTCCGGCGACTAACAATAAGTAGCTGTACAAGTATTAAAAGCCACGTCGAGCCACTTGTGTAGCAGTAGTATAATAATTTACTGGGGTCTTATAAACGTCGCAGGAAGGGACCGTGATGTCTAACAGTGACAGCAAGACAGAAGTAGAGGCGCTGGTGAAGGAGTGATGTGCAGGGCAATCATGGACAATCATGGACTTACACACAGGCAGCGTGTGGATGACTGCCACATTTATTGGTCAAACATGGCGGTGCAAAACATTCAACGGGCATACTTCCGTCTGCGCACAGTCTGGGTTGGTTTCCTGGAAATGAAGGTCAAGGTGAAATATTAGCATTTAATGTGAGGGATTAGTTACAGAGAACGAGCTCCGTGTTCTGGACGTCATCATAGAGAGTTATTGAAGGGCAGAGACTGGTGGTTGTAGGTAGAGACTGGTGGTTGTAGGTAGAGACTGGTGGTTGTAGGTAGAGACTGGTGGTTGTAGGTAGAGACTGGTGGTTGTAGGTAGAGACTGGTGGTTGTGGGTAGAGACTGGTGGTTGTAGGTAGAGACTGGTGGTTGTGGGTAGAGCTGGTTGTTGTTGGTAGAGACTGGTGGTTGTGGGTAGAGCTGGTGGTTGTGGGTAGAGACTGGTGGTTGTGGGTAGAGACTGGTGGTTGTGGGTAGAGACTGGTGGTTGTGGGTAGAGACTGGTGGTTGTGTGTAGAGACTGGTGGTTGTGTGTAGAGCTGGTGGTTGTGGGTAGAGACTGGTGGTTGTGTGTAGAGACTGGTGGTTGTGGGTAGAGACTGGTGGTTGTGTGTAGAGCTGGTGGTTGTGGGTAGAGACTGGTGGTTGTGTGTAGAGCTGGTGGTTGTGTGTAGAGACTGGTGGTTGTGTGTAGAGCTGGTGGTTGTGGGTAGAGACTGGTGGTTGTGTGTAGAGACTGGTGGTTGTGGGTAGAGACTGGTGGTTGTGTGTAGAGCTGGTGGTTGTGGGTAGAGACTGGTCGTTGTGTGTAGAGACTGGTGGTTGTGTGTAGAGACTGGTGGTTGTGGGTAGAGACTGGTGGTTGTGTGTAGAGACTGGTGGTTGTGTGTAGAGACTGGTGGTTGTGGGTAGAGACTGGTGGTTGTGGGTAGAGACTGGTGGTTGTAGGTAGAGACTGGTGGTTGTAGGTAGAGACTGGTGGTTGTGGGTAGAGCTGGTGGGTGTGGGTAGAGACTGGTGGTTGTGGGTAGAGACTGGTGGTTGTGGGTAGAGCTGGTGGTTGTGTGTAGAGCTGGTGGTTGTGGGTAGAGCTGGTGGTTGTGGGTAGAGACTGGTGGTTGTGTGTAGAGACTGGTGGTTGTGTGTAGAGACTGGTGGTTGTGTGTAGAGCTGGTGGTTGTGGGTAGAGACTGGTGGTTGTGTGTAGAAACTGGTGGTTGTGTGTAGAGACTGGTGGTTGTGTGTAGAGCTGGTAGTTGTGTGTAGAGCTGGTGGTTGTGGGTAGAGCTGGTGGTTGTGTGTAGAGCTGGTGGTTGTGGGTAGAGCTGGTGGTTGTGTGTTGAGCTGGTGGTTGTGTGTAGAGCTGGTGGTTGTGTGTAGAGCTGGTGTTGTGGGTAGAGACTGGTGGTTGTGGGTAGAGACTGGTGGTTGTGTGTAGAGCTGGTGGTTGTGTGTAGAGCTGGTGGTTGTGTGTAGAGACTGGTGGTTGTGTGTAGAGCTGGTGGTTGTGGGTAGAGCTGGTGGTTGTGTGTAGAGCTGGTGGTTGTGGGTAGAGCTGGTGGTTGTGTGTAGAGCTGGTGGTTGTGTGTAGAGCTGGTGGTTGTGTGTAGAGACTGGTGGTTGTGTGTAGAGCTGGTGGTTGTGGGTAGAGCTGGTGGTTGTGTGTAGAGCTGGTGGTTGTGGGTAGAGCTGGTGGTTGTGGGTAGAGCTGGTGGTTGTGGGTAGAGACTGGTGGTTGTGTGTAGAGACTGGTGGTTGTGGGTAGAGCTGGTGGTTGTGGGTAGAGACTGGTGGTTGTGTGTAGAGACTGGTGGTTGTGTGTAGAGCTGGTGGTTGTGGGTAGAGCTGGTGGTTGTGGGTAGAGACTGGTGGTTGTGTGTAGAGACTGGTGGTTGTGTGTAGAGCTGGTGGTTGTGGGTAGAGACTGGTGGTTGTGTGTAGAGACTCGTGGTTGTGGGTAGAGACTGCTGGTTGTGGGTAGAGACTGGTGGTTGTGTGTAGAGCTGGTGGTTGTGTGTAGAGACTGGTGGTTGTGTGTAGAGCTGGTGGTTGTGTGTAGAGACTTGTGGTTGTGGGTAGAGACTGGTGGTTGTGTGTAGAGACTGGTGGTTGTGTGTAGAGCTGGTGGTTGTGCGTAGAGCTGGTGGTTGTGTGTAGAGCTGGTGGTTGTGTGTAGAGACTGGTGGTTGTGGGTAGAGACTGGTGGTTGTGTGTAGAGACTGGTGGTTGTGTGTAGAGACTGGTGGTTGTGTGTAGAGCTGGTGGTTGTGTGTAGAGCTGGTGGTTGTGTGTAGAGCTGGTGGTTGTGTGTAGAGACTGGTGGTTGTGGGTAGAGACTGGTGGTTGTGGGTAGAGACTGGTGGTTGTGGGTAGAGACTGGTGGTTGTGTGTAGAGACTAGTGGTTGTCGGTAGAGCTGGTGGTTGTGGGTAGAGACTGGTGGTTGTGTGTAGGCTGGTGGTTGTGTGTAGAGCTGGTGGTTGTGTGTAGAGACTGGTGGTTGTGGGTAGAGACTGGTGGTTGTGTGTAGAGCTGGTGGTTGTGGGTAGAGACTGGTGGTTGTGGGTAGAGACTGGTGGTTGTGGGTAGAGACTGGTGGTTGTGGGTAAAGACTGGTGGTTGTGGGTAGAGACTGGTGGTTGTGGGTAGAGACTGGTGGTTGGGGGTAGAGACTGGTGGTTGTGGGTAGAGACTGGTGGTTGTGGGTAGAGACTGGTGGTTGTGGGTAAAGACTGGTGGTTGTGGGTAGAGACTGGTGGTTGTGGGTAGAGACTGGTGGTGTGGGTAAAGACTGGTGGGTGTGGGTAAAGACTGGTGGTTGTGGGTAGAGACTGGTGGTTGTGGGTAGAGACTGGTGGTTGTGGGTAGAAACCGGTAGTTGTATGTAGAGACTAGTGGTTGTGGTTAGAGCGGGTGTTTAACAAATAATACATTGACACTCTCTACATTTCCATCTACCACAAATTGTTATAAAGATTAAAACTGACAATCATCCAGTGCAGGCACAGTTAGTCATTAAAATAAAAGAAACTGATGACCAAATTTGTCATAAAAGTGATGTTCTTTAATTGAGAACATCAAACATACTATTTTTGGTCGATTGTTTATTTAGGATTGTACTTTCAGTGACAAACTGTACTACAAGGATATAAACTGGACTTTATAATGATCTTTTATACATACACATGTGATATGGTATTTTGTTCATAAACGGATAAAATGTTGTTTCTTCTTCATATAAATGGAAAGTTTATCACAAAATTTGTGTTGCGCTAGTCATTGCACCTTACGATCCAGGGCATAATATTTAGCACAGGTATGGTCTAGATGACCTCACTGACCGATGATTTTCATAGCGATTCTTAATTAATTGATGTTTATTTGCACAGGAATCGGCTCCCTCAATGAGATAGAACTGCTTGCACAGAACAGAGACAGATGGCGAGATTTGATAAAATATCTTTAAAAGAAAACTGCTAGAACAAAAATTCATATAGGAGAAGGTGTATCTTGGTCTACGCCCTATGGGCCGGTTACGGCTCGAAAGGTTATCTCTCTCTCTCTCTTATTTGCACTCGATGTTTCCTTGTGCTCTCTTTGTCATGTCATTCTGTACTTACAGTTATATATTCTTCTTTTAGACTGTACATACAGTTGTAGATTCTTGTTATAGACTGTACTTACAGTTATAGATTCTTGTTATAGACTGTACTTACAGTTATAGATTCTTGTTATAGACTGTACTTACAGTTATAGCTTCTTCTTTTAGACTGTACTTACAGTTACAGATTCTTGTTATAGACTGTACTTACAGTATTAGATTCTTGTTATAGACTGTACTTACAGTTATAGATTCTTGTTATAGACTGTACTTACAGTTATAGATTCTTGTTATAGACTGTACTTACAGTTATAGCTTCTTCTTTAGACTGTACTTACAGTTACAGATTTTTGTTATAGACTCTACTTACAGTTACAGATTCTTGTTATAGACTGTACTTACAGTTAAAGATTCTTATTAGAGACTGTACTTACAGTTATAGATTTTTGTTTTAGACTGTACTTACAGTTACAGATTCTTGTTACAGACTGTACTTACAGTTATAGATTCTTGTTATAGACTGTATTTACAGTTACAGATTCTTGTTATAGACTGTGCTTACAGTTATAGATTCTTGTTATAGACTGTGCTTACAGTTATAGATTCTTGTTATAGACTGTACTTACAGTTATAGATTCTTGTTATAGACTGTACTTACAGTTATAGATTCTTGTTATAGACTGTACTTACAGTTATAGATTCTTGTTATAGACTGTACTTACAGTTATAGATTCTCCTAACGGACTCAATTAAAGAAGACAAAATGAATGTACAAATGTACAGATTGTAGAAGCAGTGACATGTCTTACGTACTGTTATCGCAGTCGTTGGTCACCTCGGTGTTGTTAACATAGAACTTGGCGTGACAGCCTCCACAGTAGTCGTCCCTGGAAGTGAAAGACAAGCACGGTCCTGTTACTGTTGTTGTTATGGTTATCATGTTGTTATTATTATCGTTATCTGTTGTTATTGCTTCTAGTTTTGTTATTTTTTTTAAATGTAAAGATAGTTTAGGCAACAAATATGAGCTCATGATAGAAGTGACAAGAGAAATGAATCTCTTCTAACTGTTGCCTCTAGCCGGCCTGTGGTAACGATCCTACAAGAACGTCCATGTTTCTCAATTGCTTTCTCTTGGGGATGTTCACTATCTTGGCGTAGTGCGTTTTATTTTTTCCATAATGTTTCTTTTACTTTCTAAAAAAATATAGATATTGTCCATGATTCGCAGATATACCGATAATAGTAGTCTTATAGCACAAGTTGATTTTTAAAAATATATTTTATCGTGAGAACCTCTCTTCATCCTTGTTAACATGATGTTGTCTGTTCTATTAAACTTTAGTTTTAATTGTTCAACCGTAAATGTTGGATCCTAAATATTTGAATTCTTGTTCATTTTGTCAACAATTTATTTGCACCTTCGTTGTCATTTTCATTATTTTATTTCTTTGTCTTTTATTATAAATGATGATGGTATTTTATATGTGGTTCTTGATGACGTCTTCCTGAAGTTATGATGTAGTTTACTGGCACAAACTCTCAGTCGTTGTCTGTTCAATCCTTGGAACCGCCCACAAAACGGATGTTCAATTAGTTCCGTCTCCGAACGTCACTAGAAAAGTGTGGTCTCAAGGAACCTCTTACTTTGTTTCTTCTACAAGAGAATAAGTCTACGACTTAACGTTTTACTATTTGGTAAATTTCGTTAGATTTACCTGCGACGTTCAGCCATTGTAAACCTCAGTACAAAGTGTCATATGCTTTACATATTCTTTCTTTAGAATTTGATAGAGAATAGAATAGGACTGCTCACATCAGGGCGGAGCATAATGAGAAACTTACACACACTTAGCGTTCGGATGTTTCCCACATTTTCCAAATAAGCATGGCGCGACTAAACAATTAACAGGTTGACTTCCGTCTGCACACAGAGAGGGCTGGTCCACTGTTGGAGAATATCAAATCAACTTGAGCATATTATCATGGAGAAATAAAAGACTGTTCTTTACAACTAAAGTATGGAAGCATCAAATTTAGTGAACTAATCTAAGTTTAATTGATGGAAAAGTTCGTGAAGTAAACTTATAGACTATGTTGTAACTAAACTTAAATTAAATATTGATCACTTTACCGTCTGTTTAATTAAAACCACCAGCTAGCTATTGTTAGTTATCATGTTAGTTACTGGAATACTTCACTAGCTAGCTAGTCAGTTATATATCTGGCTAATTAGCTAGTTAATTAATTTACTGGTTAGCCAGTAACTAGTTAGCAATATTTATTTAGCCAGCACCACTTGATCCTTTCCGCGCTGTTTGAGGTCACACAAGGCTTGTTGTATGTTTCCTCATTGTCTCTGTTATGGGCCAGATGTTCGACCTTATCTAATGAGTCTATGTCTACCAACGTTGTCTCTGTTATGGGCCAGATGTTCGATCTTATCTAATGAGTCTATGTCTACCAACTTTGTCTCTGTTATGGGCCAGATGTTCGACCTTATCTAATGAGTCTATGTCTACCAACGTTGTCTCTGTTATGGGACAGATGTTCGATCTTATCTAATGAGTCTATGTCTACCAACTTTGTCTCTGTTATGGGCCAGATGTTCGACCTTACCTAATGAGTCTATGTCTACCAACTTTGTCTCTGTTATGGGACAGATGTTCGACCTTATCTAATGAGTCTGTCTACCAACTTTGTCTCTGTTATGGGCCAGATGTTCGATCTTATCTAATGAGTCTATGTCTACCAACTTTGTCTCTGTTATGGGCCAGATGTTCGATCTTATCTAATGAGTGTATGTCTACCAACTTTGTCTCTGTTATGGGCCAGATGTTCGATCTTATCTAATGAGTCTGTCTACCAACTTTGTCTCTGTTATGGGCCAGATGTTCGATCTTATCTAATGAGTCTATGTCTACCAACTTTGTCTCTGTTATGGGCCAGATGTTCGATCTTATCTAATGAGTCTATGTCTACCAACTTTGTCTCTGTTATGGGCCAGATGTTCGACCTTATCTAATGAGTCTATGTCTACCAACTTTGTCTCTGTTATGGGCCAGATGTTCGATCTTATCTAATGAGTCTATGTCTACCAACATTGTCTCTGTTATGGGCCAGATGTTTGATCTTATCTAATGAGTCTATGTCTACCAACTTTGTCTCTGTTATGGGCCAGATGTTCGATCTTATCTAATGAGTCTATGTCTATCAACTTTGTCTCTGTTATGGGCCAGATGTTCGATCTTATCTAATGAGTCTATGTCTACCAACTTTGTCTCTGTTATGGGCCAGATGTTCGACCTTATCTAATGAGTCTTTGTCTACCAACTTTGTCTCTGTTATGGGCCAGATGTTCGATCTTATCTAATGAGTCTTTGTCTACCAACTTTGTCTCTGTTATGGGCCAGATGTTCGACCTTATCTAATGAGTCTTTGTCTACCAACTTTGTCTCTGTTATGGGCCAGATGTTCGACCTTATCTAATGAGTCTATGTCTACCAACTTTGTCTCTGTTATGGGCCAGATGTTCGACCTTATCTAATGAGTCTATGTCTACCAACTTTGTCTCTGTTATGGGCCAGATGTTCGACCTTATCTAATGAGTCTATGTCTACCAACTTTGTCTCTGTTATGGGCCAGATGTTCGATCTTATCTAATGAGTCTATGTCTACCAACTTTGTCTCTGTTATGGGCCAGATGTTCGATCTTATCTAATGAGTCTATGTCTACCAACTTTGTCTCTGTTATGGGCCAGATGTTCGATCTTATCTAATGAGTCTATGTCTACCAACTTTGTCTCTGTTATGGGACAGATGTTCGATCTTATCTAATGAGTCTATGTCTACCAACGTTGTCTCTGTTATGGGCCAGATGTTCGACCTTATCTAATGAGTCTATGTCTACCAACTTTGTCTCTGTTATGGGCCAGATGTTCGACCTTATCTAATGAGTCTATGTCTACCAACTTTGTCTCTGTTATGGGCCAGATGTTCGACCTTATCTAATGAGTCTATGTCTACCAACTTTGTCTCTGTTATGGGCCAGATGTTCGACCTTATCTAATGAGTCTATGTCTACCAACTTTGTCTCTGTTATGGGCCAGATGTTCGACCTTATCTAATGAGTCTATGTCTACCAACTTTGTCTCTGTTATGGGCCAGATGTTCGATCTTATCTAATGAGTCTATGTCTACCAACGTTGTCTCTGTTATGGGCCAGATGTTCGACCTTATCTAATGAGTCTATGTCTACCAACTTTGTCTCTGTTATGGGCCAGATGTTCGACCTTATCTAATGAGTCTATGTCTACCAACTTTGTCTCTGTTATGGGCCAGATGTTCGACCTTATCTAATGAGTCTATGTCTACCAACTTTGTCTCTGTTATGGGCCAGATGTTCGATTTATCTAATGAGTCTATGTCTACCAACTTTGTCTCTGTTATGGGCCAGATGTTCGATCTTATCTAATGAGTCTATGTCTACCAACTTTGTCTCTGTTATGGGCCAGATGTTCGATCTTATCTAATGAGTCTATGTCTACCAACTTTGTCTCTGTTATGGGCCAGATGTTCGATCTTATCTAATGAGTCTATGTCTACCAACTTTGTCTCTTCTCAGCAAATGTCCGATCTATGTCCATCTTCTTTCCTTAATGGTAGATGAGATCTATGAGGGGGACTGGTTGGTCTCAAGCCAAGACGACGGCCTCGAGACAGAGAGGTTGTGGGTTCAAATCTCGGCTACACCGGTTGGGATTTTTATTATTGATTTTTCTCTCCGGCAACCACCCCTGGTCTCAGCAGCGACGTACATTACCCATCGACTGAAAATATATGAGTACCTCCAAAGTCATCGTTATCTGCCTGTGCGGCGAGGGACCCTTGTGCACACGGCTGCCAGAGAAAAATGGATTAACACGCAGTTAATAATCTCTACGGATTTATTCAGAGGTAAAAGCTGGCGAACGAAAAAAAGAAATCTTTGCTTGCATGTCCAGTTCTTTTATGTCAATGTTAATTTTGAATTCATTCCCTTGTGCACAAAGCACTTTTCTTACGCATTTGTCTTCGAAAGCTTTCAGGTTTTTCTCAATATCTTTTGTTGTTGTCCAGTATTTAGTTTCCTGTGTGATACTAGGGGCCTCATTATGAGTAAAGAATAGTGACACTGTGACCTTCCAAGCATGTCGTAAGAGGCGACTAAGGAGGTTGATCGATGGCTTGACAAGCTGTCATTGTAAAATAGTATTGTTATGGAAAGGAGACAAGCGAAGAACACTGCCCAATACAATAAAATAGATAATGAAATGTCCATTCATCTAGATGTATCTCTTTTAGGCATTATATATGTTGTTTATGGTGTACTCTATCAAAAGCTTTGCTGTAGTCTATGAAGCAGGCACATACTGGTTTGATTACTTCTGTGTACTTTTCGATTAATGTTCTCATGCAGAATATGGCTTCTTTTGTCCCGCTATTTTCCCTAAATCCAAATTGCTGCTCATCTTATTCAGTATTGATTTTATTATGAATCCTTCCTTGTATAACTTTTAGCAAGATTTTTGTAACATGTCTCATTAATCTTATTGTTCTAAAGTCACTGCATTCAACTGCACCATTCGTTTTAGGCAATGCAATGCAAGTTGATGTTTTTAGTTCATTTGGTATGTATCATGTATGGTATATGTTGTTGCATATGTCTGTAATCACTTCAATGCCAAAATCCTCTAGTGCCTGTATCATCTCTATCTGTATGCTGTCAGGTCCTGCTGCTTTCCCTTTTTCATTGTTTTTATCGCTTTTTTCCACCTCAGATTTTAAGATTGTATTGCCTGATGTACATTTTATAACAGGTTTCTTGTCCCTTTAAGCATGAAATAGTTCTGTTATATATTCCTGCCATCTATCTATAATATCCTTATTGTCTGTTAGCATTTTTCCTTTTTTGTCTGCAATGCATCCACCTTCTGTGGCTTTTTTATTTTTATTAGTCATTCTCTTTTTTTTCTGTGTGCATTCCTCTTAAGTCTTGTTTGCTTTCCATAGTTTCTATTTCTATACATTTTTGGCTGAGCCAGTCTTCTTTTGCCTTTTTGCACATTTTGCGCATTTCATCATCTATTTTATTGTATTTGGCAGTGTTATTCGCTTGTCTCCTTTCTTCCATTTTTCTAAAATTGTGTTAGTTACGCATTTTTGTTTTTTGTTCTTTTCTCTTTTGAGTAAGGTGTCGCAGGTTTCTTGTATGCTTTTCTTTATGCATTGCCATTTGGTTGTTACTTTTTCATCAGGATTTTCTCTTCTGTATTGTTCAATTCCTTCTTCTAGCAGCTTCTGGTATGTATTCTTTACTTGTATTGTATAGGTATCTTTAATATCTTTTTAATTTAAAGCTGTTATATCTAGTGGATTTGTTGATGAATTAGACTTTTGCTTGTTTCTCTTTAGTTTGATTTTCATTTTAATCATTACAGGATTGTGATCAGAATTAATATCTGCTCCTGGATAGGTTTTGGCTTTCTTTACGCTGTTACGGAACCTTTCTTTTATCATTATGTAATCTATTTGATTCCTCTTCTTGTCTCCAGGGCTTTTCCATGTGTATAGTTTCCTTTTCTCTTGCTCAAAGTGGGTGTTACATATTATCAGCCCGTTTTCTTCACAGAATTGTATTAAGTTTTCTCCTCTGTCATTTTTTTCCCCTAAACCATGATTTCCTATAATGGTCTTATATCTACCTTTTCCTACTTTAGCGTTCATGTCACCCATTACAATCAAGATGTCTGAAGATTTCGCTTGCTTCATAACTTTATTTAGGTCTTCATAGTATGCCTCTATTTGTTCATCTGTGTAGTCTTGAGTAGGTGCATATGTCTGTATTATTGCTATGTCGAATGGTTTTGCTTTCAACTTGAGTAGTATAATCATATCACTGTATGTCCAGTGGTTACTTATATATTTTTGTAGCTCTCTTTTTATCAGTATTCCTACCCCCCTTTGATGTTCTGTTGTGTTTCCTGAGTATATAAATGTATATTTTTCGTCTTCAATGTACCCACATTCTTTCCATCTAGTCTCTGATATGCCTAAAATATCTATATTTATTCGTTCTGCTTGGGGTAATGTTTGAACAAACAGAGTCTTTATGTTGCCAAAACTTTGTGTGGTTTTAATGGCTTGGTTACAACAGTTACGTTGAGTGGGCGTAGAATAATAAAAAAAAAGGTGCTAAAACAAGCGGTACATATATATATATATATATATATATATATATATATATATATATATATATATATATACATATATATATATATATAATTATAGATAAACACACACATATACAGACACATATCATGAGCTTTTCTTCATCTGAAACGGGCAAAAAGTCGTATTGGTAATCGTTATGAACATTCCATCCAGTTCTGGGATAGATCTATTATGATTAGCAGAAGTGAAGATTTTGTGATAGAGTTATAGGATTCCAGAAAGACCGGATGTAAGAAACCTTCGTTAAATTCGATGAGGGAATAGAAACTGCTTGCGGCACCGTTGCAGCTACTAACACATCAGCTTCTGAGTGTGAACGCGACTTCTCCTATTTCTAGCACAGACAAAAACTTGTCAAAACCAAAGAATGTGAATACAATGATTTTCATCAAGCTGGCTGGTTCGCCTCTACATGTTTTTCAACCTTTCATCACCATCATCGTGTGCCATACCGGTTGGCGTAGGTGATGATGTCCTTCCACAATCTTCTATCTACAGTGCATCGTATCAGTTCTGTTGTTGACTGTTTTTCATGTCATGACACAAAGCTATCCAGTATTTTCTCTCTTTGTCGTCCCCGATCTCTCTTTCCTTTTATTTTGCCAGTTGTAACCAAGTATTCCAACTTTCCTCTTCTCATGATGTGCCCGAATAATGTTGATTGTTTCTTTATGATGTTTTTCCGGAACTGCCTTTTTATGTTAGCCTCTTTGAGAATTTCCTCATTAGTGTTTTTAGCTGTCCAGGGAACTTTCAACATTCTTCTGAGAGATCCCACCTCTGTGGCCTCTAATCGTCTTTTCATTTGTTCGTCAACTCTCCATGATTCGCTTCCATAGGTCAGAATTGGTTCAACCTTTACCATACGTTAATTCTGGTTTCCGTTTCAGAAGCCTCTATAACCGTCTCGATACGCAAGGTACTAACCATTAAAGATATCGTAATCAACATGATGAGCACGATTAATCTCTTTTTGAAATTATTCATTTTATTTTTTTGTTATATTTCATGGACAAAAGCACCGAACCTTATAAATTACTGATTGTTGCTCTTTCATTTGACAAATATAATACTATTGTATTATTTCATAAACACAGCTATTGTATCGGCAAATCTCAGTTCTGTTTTGTTTCAAAGGCCTGGTGTATCAATATTTCTTTGTTTTATATGATGTAGTGGTGGAGCTTCCGTAACGTTTTTCATTAGCAGAAAGGCATTACATATTCATATATATGTGGTAGGAGAGTTCATCCAACATACCGATCTGCAAAGATTCTGCATTAACCTAAATATTCAATTGCTCTTGACTTTTTCTCTCGCTGAATTCTACCCTCCTTGGAGTCTCCTGTTTTTAAAGCATTCTTGCTGTTTCTGTATTACTCCTGCCTACATCTTTCTTTTGTTTATTTTGGCCGTTGAAAAAGCAATATTTCATTGTGTTTTAGTTATGTTTGTCTTTTTCTGCAAAATTGGCCGTGATAATTTGGAACATTATAATAGAACAATTAGAGAAAGTAATGAAGTACAATTGTAAGAAGCAGGGAACAACGTTGATGTGTTTCACTTACCGTCAGCAGCAGCTGCCACGCCCAGAAGTACAAGCAGAACGAGATGAAATAGACAAACCATGTTGATGACGTTTCTCCTTTCTGAAGATGTGTCAATGCAAGTTGTCTGCTCTTATTTTATAAATGTGGGACCTGTTGGTGGAGGATAAAACAACGAGACCGAAGTATTGCACGTTTGTGTGATTTGTCTGGTTTGTGTGATTTGTCTGGTTTGTGTGATTTGTCTGGTTTGTGTGATTTGTCTGGTTTGTGTGATTTGTCTGGTTTGTGTGATTTGTCTGGTTTGTGTGATTTGTATGGTTTGTGTGATTTGTCTGGTTTGTGTGATTTGCATGGTTTGTGTGATTTGTCTGGTTTGTGTGATTTGTCTGGTTTGTGTGATTTGTATGGTTTGTGTGATTTGTCTGATCATTTAGAAAACTTTCACATTTTTTCTTGACAATATATGACAATGTGACCTGCCTTTGACATCAGACTTTGGTCACGAAATTCTCATCTTTTTAGTCTCTCCATTTATGTTAATATCAACGATATCTAAGTAACATACAACGGGCGGAGCCGCATCACATTGACTCTCTTTGTCTCTGGACTAATTATAGAAACAACAATCAACGGTCGCTAGAAACATGTTTTAGTTTGATAAGGAATCTACAACAGACTTACCAAACAGCAGTTTCCGGTGAAAATGTGACAACTGAATGTCCGAGGCTTCACGTTAGAGGGCAACTATCTCGTGTCACGACTTGCGGCCCTAATCAATTAACTGTTATTTAATGACAAAGCTGCAGTTTCCCCACACATACATTTTAGCTGTTCTCTCCATCTCTCAGTGTCTCTTTCTCATTTTCTTTTCAACAGAAAGCACAGACGTTAGAATTATTTAGTCTATTAGACAACAATTGTTTAGTCTATTAGACAACAATTATTTAGTCTATTAGACAACAATTGTTTAGTCTATTAGACAACAATTGTTTAGTCTATTAGACAACAAATATTTAGTCTATTAGACAACAATTATTTAGTCTATTAGACAACAATTGTTTAGTCTATTAGACAACAATTATTTAGTCTATTAGACAACAATTGTTTAGTCTATTAGACAACAATTATTTAGTCTATTAGACAACAATTGTTTAGTCTATTAGACAACAATTATTTAGTCTATTAGACAACAATTGTTTAGTCTATTAGACAACAATTATTTAGTCTATTAGACAACAATTGTTTAGTCTATTAGACAACAATTATTTAGTCTATTAGACAACAATTGTTTAGTCTATTACAAAACAATTATTTAGTCTATTAGACAACAATTATTTAGTCTATTAGACAACAATTATTTAGTCTATTAGACAACAATTGTTTAGTCTATTAGACAACAATTGTTTAGTCTATTAGACAACAATTATTTAGTCTATTAGACAACAATTGTTTAGTCTATTAGACAACAATTGTTTAGTCTATTAGACAACAATTGTTTAGTCTATTAGACAACAATTATTTAGTCTATTAGACAACAATTGTTTAGTCTATTAGACAACAATTGTTTAGTCTATTAGACAACAATTGTTTAGTCTATTAGACAACAATTGTTTAGTCTATTAGACAACAATTGTTTAGTCTATTAGACTACAATTGTTTAGTCTATTAGACAACAATTGTTTAGTCTATTAGACAACAATTATTTAGTCTATTAGACAACAATTGTTTAGTCTATTAGACAACAATTGTTTAGTCTATTAGACAACAATTGTTTAGTCTATTAGACAACAATTATTTAGTCTATTAGACAACAATTGTTTAGTCTATTAGACTACAATTGTTTAGTCTATTAGACAACAATTGTTTAGTCTATTAGACAACAATTGTTTAGTCTATTAGACAACAATTGTTTAGTCTATTAGACAACAATTGTTTAGTCTATTAGACAACAATTGTTTAGTCTATTAGACAACAATTGTTTAGTCTATTAGACAACAATTGTTTAGTCTATTAGACAACAATTGTTTAGTCTATTAGACAACAATTGTTTAGTCTATTAGACAACAATTGTTTAGTCTATTAGACAACAATTGTTTAGTCTATTAGACAACAATTGTTTAGTCTCTTAGACAACAATTGTTTAGTCTATTAGACAACAATTGTTTAGTCTATTAGACAACAATTGTTTAGTCTATTAGACAACAATTGTTTAGTCTCTTAGACAACAATTGTTTAGTCTATTAGACAACAATTGTTTAGTCTATTAGACAACAATTGTTTAGTCTATTAGACAACAATTGTTTAGTCTATTAGACAACAATTGTTTAGTCTATTAGACAACAATTGTTTAGTCTATTAGACAACAATTGTTTAGTCTATTAGACAACAATTGTTTAGTCTATTAGACAACAATTGTTTAGTCTATTAGACAACAATTGTTTAGTCTATTAGACAACAATTATTTAGTCTATTAGACAACAATTGTTTAGTCTATTAGACAACAATTATTTAGTCTATTAGACAACAATTGTTTAGTCTATTAGACAACAATTATTTAGTCTATTAGACAACAATTGTTTAGTCTATTAGACAACAATTCTTTAGTCTATTAGACAACAATTGTTTAGTCTATTAGACAACAATTGTTTAGTCTATTAGACAACAATTGTTTAGTCTATTAGACAACAATTGTTTAGTCTATTAGACAACAATTGTTTAGTCTATTAGACAACAATTGTTTAGTCTATTAGACAACAATTATTTAGTCTATTAGACAACAATTGTTTAGTCTATTACACAACAATTGTTTAGTCTATTAGACAACAATTGTTTAGTCTATTAGACAACAATTGTTTAGTCTATTAGACAACAATTATTTAGTCTATTACAAAACAATTATTTAGTCTATTAGACAACAATTGTTTAGTCTATTAGACAACAATTATTTAGTCTATTAGACAACAATTGTTTAGTCTATTAGACAACAATTATTTAGTCTATTAGACAACAATTGTTTAGTCTATTACAAAACAATTATTTAGTCTATTAGACAACAATTGTTTAGTCTATTACAAAACAATTATTTAGTCTATTAGACAACAATTGTTTAGTCTATTAGACAACAATTATTTAGTCTATTAGACAACAATTGTTTAGTCTATTAGACAACAATTATTTAGTCTATTAGACAACAATTGTTTAGTCTATTACAAAACAATTATTTAGTCTATTAGACAACAATTATTTAGTCTATTAGACAACAATTATTTAGTCTATTACAAAACAATTATTTAGTCTATTAGACAACAATTGTTTAGTCTATAAGACAACAATTATTTAGTCTATTAGACAACAATTATTTAGTCTATTAGACAACAATTATTTAGTCTATTAGACAACAATTATTTAGTCTATTAGACAACAATTATTTAGTCTATTAGACAACAATTATTTAGTCTATTAGACAACAATTGTTTAGTCTATTACAAAACAATTATTTAGTCTATTAGACAACAATTATTTAGTCTATTAGACAACAATTATTTAGTCTATTACAAAACAATTATTTAGTCTATTAGACAACAATTATTTAGTCTATTAGACAACAATTATTTAGTCTATTACAAAACAATTATTTAGTCTATTAGACAACAATTGTTTAGTCTATTAGACAACAATTATTTAGTCTATTAGACAACAATTATTTAGTCTATTAGACAACAATTATTTAGTCTATTAGACAACACTTATTTAGTCTATTACAAAACAATTATTTAGTCTATTAGACAACAATTGTTTAGTCTATTAGACAACAATTATTTAGTCTATTAGACAACAATTATTTAGTCTATTAGACAACAATTATTTAGTCTATTAGACAACACTTATTTAGTCTATTACAAAACAATTATTTAGTCTATTAGACAACAATTGTTTAGTCTATTAGACAACAATTATTTAGTCTATTAGACAACAATTATTTAGTCTATTAGACAACAATTATTTAGTCTATTAGACAACAATTATTTAGTCTATTAGACAACAATTATTTAGTCTATTACAAAACAATTATTTAGTCTATTAGACAACAATTGTTTAGTCTATTAGACAATAATTATTTAGTCTATTAGACAACAATTATTTAGTCTATTAGACAACAATTATTTAGTCTATTAGACAACACTTATTTAGTCTATTACAAAACAATTATTTAGTCTATTAGACAACAATTGTTTAGTCTATTAGACAACAATTATTTAGTCTATTAGACAACACTTATTTAGTCTATTACAAAACAATTATTTAGTCTATTAGACAACAATTGTTTAGTCTATAAGACAACAATTATTTAGTCTATTAGACAACAATTATTCAGTCTACTAGACAACAATTATTTAGTCTATTAGACAACAATTATTCAGTCTATTAGACAACAATTATTCAGTCTATTAGACAACAATTATTTAGTCTATTAGACAACAATTATTTAGTCTATTAATTAGACAACAATTATTTAGTATATTAGACAACAATTATTTAGTCTATTAGACAACAATATTTAGTCTATTAGACAACGATTATTTAGTCTATTAGACAACAATTATTTAGTCTATTTATTAGACAACAGTTATTCAGTCTATTAGACAACAATTATTTAGTCCATTAGGCAACAATTATTTAGTCTATTAGACAACAATTATTTAGTTTATTAGACAACAATTATTTAGTCTATTAGACAACAATTATTTAGTTTATTAGACAACAATTATTTAGTTTATTAGACAACAATTATTTAGTCTATTAGACAACAATTATTTAGTTTATTAGACGACAATTATTTAGTCTATTAGACAACAATTATTTAGTTTATTAGACAACAATTATTTAGTCTATTAGACAACAATTATTTAGTCTATTTATTAGACAACAATTATTTAGTCTATTAGACTACAATTATTTAGTCTATTTATTAGACAACAATTATTCAGTCAATTAGATTACAATTATTTAGTCTATTAGACAACAATTATTTAGTCTATTAGACTACAATTATTTAGTCTATTAGACAACAATTATTTAGTCTATTAGACAACAAATATTTAGTCTATTAGACAACAATTATTTAGTCAATTAGACAACAATTATTTAGTCTATTGGACAACAATTATTTAGTCTATTAGACAACAATTATTTAGTCTATTAGACAACAAATATTTAGTCTATTAGACAACAATTATTTAGTCTATTAGACAACAATTATTTAGTCTATTAGACAACAATTATTTAGTCTATTAGACAAACATTATTCAGTTTATTAGACAACAATTATTTAGTCTATTAGACAACAATTATTTAGTCTATTAGACAACAATTATTCAGTTTATTAGACAACAATTATTTAGTCCATTAGACAACAATTATTTAGTCTATTAGACAACAATTATTCAGTCTATTAGACAACAATTATTTAGTCCATTAGACAACAATTATTTAGTCTATTAGACAACAATTATTCAGTTTATTAGACAACAATTATTTAGTCCATTAGACAATTATTTAGTCTATTAGACAACAATTATTCAGTTTATTAGACAACAATTATTTAGTCTATTAGACAACAATTATTCAGTCTATTAGACAACAATTATTTAGTCTATTAGACAACAATTATTTAGTCTATTAGACAACAATTATTCAGTCTATTAGACAACAATTATTTAGTCTATTAGACAACAATTATTCAGTCTATTAGACAACAATTATTTAGTTTATTAGACAACAATTATTTAGTCTATTAGACAACAATTATTCAGTCTATTAGACAACAATTATTTAGTCTATTAGACAACAATTATTTAGTCTATTACACAACAATTATTTAGTCTATTAGACAACAATTATTCAGTCTATTAGACAACATATATTCAGTCTATTAGACAACAATTATTTAGTCTATTAGACAACAATTATTCAGTCTATTAGACAACATATATTCAGTTTATTAGACAACAATTATTTAGTTTATTAGACAACAATTATTTAGTCTATTAGACAACAATTATTCAGTCTATTAGACAACAATTATTTAGTCTATTAGACAACAATTATTTAGTCTATTACACAACAATTATTTAGTCTATTAGACAACAATTATTCAGTCTATTAGACAACAATTATTTAGTCTATTAGACAACAATTATTTAGTCTATTAGACAACAATTATTTAGTCCATTAGACAGTAATTATTTAGTCTATTAGACAACAATTATTTAGTCTATTAGACAACAATTATTTAGTCTATTAGACAACAATTATTTAGTCTATTAGACAACAATTATTTAGACTATTAGACAACAATTATTTAGTCTATTAGACAACAATTATTTAGTCTATTAGACAACAATTATTTAGACTATTAGACAACAATTATTTAGTCTATTAGACAACAATTATTTAGTCTATTAGACAACAATTATTTAGACTATTAGACAACAATTATTTAGTCTATTAGACAACATTTATTTAGTCTATTAGACAACAATTATTTAGACTATTAGACAACAATTATTTAGTCTATTAGACAACAATTATTTAGACTATTAGACAACAATTATTTAGTCTATTAGACAACAATTATTTAGTCTATTAGACAACAATTATTTAGTCTATTAGACAACAATTATTTAGACTATTAGACAACAATTATTTAGTCTATTAGACAACAATTATTTAGTTTTTTAGACAACAATTATTTAGACTATTAGACAACAATTATTTAGTCTATTAGACAACAATTATTTAGTCTATTAGACAACAATTATTTAGACTATTAGACAACAATTATTTAGTCTATTAGACAACAATTATTCAGTCTATTAGACAACAATTATTTAGTCCATTAGACAACAATTATTTAGTCTATTAGACAACAATTATTTAGTCCCCGAAGACAATCATGTTTTCCTTGCTTCTGCACTCGATAAACGAAGACTTTTTATTGTTATTATTGTTATTATTGTTGTTATTGTTACTATTATTTGTTTATTGACATGCTGTAGACACCTTGCAAATGTTAACCATGAAGAATTTATATTTCAAACAAATGGCCGAGACATTCTCAATGACCCGAAACACTATCACGACACTTAACGCATATTCTATATCATCTTTTGTAACTTCCTCTCGTCGACAAGATACCTTTCACTCAGGTCATTTAAAAAAAAAAAAAAAGAACATCTGCGGGCCAGTCCATCTCAGGAATTCTTAAATTGTAGTCCGTGGACCCCCTGTGGCTCACCACGTTCTCACATTTGTGCAGTGAAAGCTTGAATATATTTGGTGATTAATTTTACATTGAAAATGTAAACACCAGAAGTACTGAAAGATCGCGGATCTTAGGATTTGTGAAACGTAAATAAACTGATAACGTTAATGAGCGAGCGTCATTTAAAGAGTTCTTTAAAAGTGATCATAGTTACAGCAAGGAACATGTGTTGGTCTGGTCCCGCAGACAAGCAGCTGCGACACACTACAATAGAACAACACCGCGACACACTATAACAGAACAACAAATCGACACACTACAACAGAACAACACCGCGACACACTATAACAGAACAACAAATCGACACGCTACAACAGAACAACAACGCGACACACTACAACAGAACAACAACGCGACACACTACAACAGAACAACAACGCGACACACTACAACAGAACAACAACGAGACACACTACAACAGAACAACAACGCGACACACTACAACAGAACAACAACGCGACACACTACAACAGAACAACAACGCGACACACTACAACAGAACAACAACGCGACACACTACAACAGAACAACAAGGCGACACGCTACAACAAAACAACAAGGCGACACGCTACAACAAAACAACAAGGCGACACGCTACAACAAAACAACAAGGCGACACGCTACAACAGAACAACAAGGCGACATACTACAACAGAACAACAACGCGACACACTACAACAGAACAACAACACGACACACTACAACAGAACAACAACGCGATACATTACAACAGATCAACGACATCGCTGTCTAACCTTCGTGGCTTAGGATACGGTTGAGAACGCTAGAGCAGCACAATATTGTGATCAAATAAGAAAATCTGACGGCAAATACCGAAATGTTGTTTAGTTGTTTGTCTGTTAATGAAATATTTTAGATGAAGATCGGAGCACGTATTAAGTGTTCGAAGTGTAGTGAGGATGATTGAATTAGATAACTTTACGATAAACTGTGCCACAAGACATGAACACGTCCAAACTACGAATACACCTCGATATAAACCTAGAGAACACAGCGTCGGTTTTTGGTTTCAAAAGTGAGTAGTACGATCCTCGGGGAAAATGGTTCAGTGAAAAAAATTGTAACTGGTTGTAACGGGGAAAATAATTTATAAAAAAAACTGTAACTGGTTGTAACGGGGAAATAATTTATAAAAAAACTGTAACTGGTTGTAACGGGGAAAATAATTTATAAAAAAACTGTAACTGGTTGTAACGGGGAAAATAATTTATAAAAAAACTGTAACTGGTTGTAACGGGGAAAATAATTTATAAAAAAACTGTAACTGGTTGTAACAGGGAAAATAATTTATAAAAAAACTGTAACTGGTTGTAACAGGAAAAATAGTTTAGAAAAAAACTGTAACTGGTTGTAACAGGGAAAATAGTTTAGAAAAAAACTGTAACTGATTGTAACAGGAAAAATAGTTTATAAAAAAACTGTAACTGGTTGTAACAGGAAAAATACAGTGATTGCTTTATCTAAGATTTCCCACTCAATAACAAAACCAAAGAACTGCACCAAGTAGCAGAAGAATTGATAATACTTGCTGATATAATTTTCTGAACTGATGGAAAAAGAAAACTGCCTTAAGACCTTTCATTAATACCATGAACTGAACAAAGAGAAAATGCCATAAGAGCTTTCATTGATGCCTCGAATTGAACAGAGAAAAGAACTGCCCTGAGAGCTTTCATTAATATCTTGAACTGAACATAGAGAAGACTACCTTAAGAGCTTTCATTAATAGATTGCGCCAGATGGCGAGCTAAGATGAGAATCGGTGGTTTGTCAAACACAATCCAGGAACACTTATTTGAAATAATGTCTTCATAATTTGCTCTTGTTTTGACGAAAGTACAGACATAGACAAGAAAGTAAGCCTTTAGCTATTGTACTACATTAGGTGGCAGCACGGGAGACATTTGGTGTATGCAGACTTGTTATCTCCTTGAGGGAAGAAGCAAATGAAACATAATTATCTTTCCCTGTTTTACCTTTCGTTGTCGGCACGGTACAGGATAATGTTTTCTGTAATTAAATTAAGTAATGAAACAACAGTACATGTTGTGGATGCTGTAGACAGTATTAGGATGGTGTGGATGATGGTAGCTTGTATGTCTCTTGTTGATGGTGTGATTGAAGGTAGCTTGTATGTCTCTTGTTGATGGTGTGGATGAAGGTAGCTTGTATGTCTCTTGTTGATGGTGTGGATGATGGTAGCTTGTATGTCTCTTGTTGATGGTGTGGATGATGGTAGCTTGTATGTCTCTTGTTGATGGTGTGGATGATGGTAGCTTGTATGTCTCTTGTTGATGGTGTGGATGATGGTAGCTTGTATGTCTCTTGTTGATGGTGTGGATGATGGTAGCTTGTATGTCTCTTGTTGATGGTGTTGATGATGGTAGTTGTATGTCTCTTGTAGATGGTGTGATTGAAGGTAGCTTGTATGTCTCTTGTTGATGGTGTGATTGAAGGTAGCTTGTATGTCTCTTGTTGATGGTGTGAATGATGGTAGTTGTATGTCTCTTGCTGATGGTGTGAATGATGGTAGCTTGTATGTCTCTTGTTGATGGTGTGGATGATGGTAGCTTGTATGTCTCTTGTTGATGGTGTGGATGATGGTAGCTTGTATGTCTCTTGTTGATGGTGTGGATGATGGTAGCTTGTATGTCTCTTGTTGATGGTGTGGATGATGGTAGTTGTATGTCTCTTGTAGATGGTGTGATTGAAGGTAGCTTGTATGTCTCTTGTTGATGGTGTGATTGAAGGTAGCTTGTATGTCTCTTGTTGATGGTGTGATTGAAGGTAGCTTGTATGTCTCTTGTTGATGGTGTGATTGAAGGTAGCTTGTATGTCTCTTGTTGATGGTGTGATTGAAGGTAGCTTGTATGTCTCTTGTTGATGGTGTGATTGAAGGTAGCTTGTATGTCTCTTGCTGATGGTGTGATTGAAGGTAGCTTGTATGTCTCTTGCTGATGGTGTGATTGAGTGACACGAAACACACCTCCTTAACACCATCGTCCCTCTGACAACTTCTGTATTGCACTTTGCCAATCAGCCATTTTGACATTGATTCGTGTGGAATGTTGCTGCTGTGGACACTGGTCATTAAGATACATTTAGCTTTATTGTTTATGTTATCATTGATTGGCTGGAAAGCCACACAACTTGACATCAACATCTAACAACATGGGGTCCTCGTTAGCCTGGTTGAGAAAACTACCCGACTAGGCTACCGGTTCGGACAACCCGTGTTCGATTACCGCTAGAAGCTGTGTGAGTTGTATTCGTGGTTGAGAAAAAAAATACCCTCCCCCCTCCCACCACTCGATCCAGCCGCAGGTAGAAATGGATACCAGGGTATAGTATCTCGGAAGGTGAAGAATGTGCTCCTCGCATCGTGAGTTACGATGCTTGAAGCGACACTTTCCAGAAGTTTTCGAACACTCGATTGGCTACCGTGCACATGTGGGTGAAAATCCGCGTGCCAAGAGGCCGATTCAAGTGTCGTACTTTACCTTGACCTTTTACCTTTATCTAACAACTTAATTACACAATAAAGAAGGGAGACAAGATCTAGGAAAAGAAGGAAAGATTTGATGCGATACCAAGAGATGTATGGGAGATACATCTTGAAGAAGCAAGAGCTGAGTGTGCCCAGCAGCCATGGCCGACATACACTCAGAGAGAAGGAAAACTTCGACGTCAAACAAAGATCTTGGATGTCGAAGACGGAGTTTGTCAGCCACGGCGCAGGAGTTTGAAGGGAAACATCAGGACATACACGCATATACGAGCACCGAGCCACCAGTCCAGAAACATCAGGACATACACGCATATACGAGCACCGAGTCACCAGTCCAGAAACATCAGGACATACACGCATATACGAGCACCGAGCCACCAGTCCAGAAACATCAGGACATACACGCATATACGAGCACCGAGTCACCAGTCCAGAAACATCAGGACATACACGCATATACGAGCACCGAGCCACCAGTCCATCGTGTGTCGGGATGTTGTCCTCGCCCCCTCAATCATGAAATAGAACAGGATTAGGTTCACACGATCAAAATAATTAAACATTGAAGAAATAGAAGAGGAAGAGGAGGAGGAAGAACCGAGGGCCGAGGGACAGAAATTGAGAAAAGCAAAGGGTGCGATAGAGGCAACCGCTAAAATGTTTTAGTGGTGTAAGGTCATTGTATCATTGAATAGAATTAACAGACGTGCATGTCAGAAGTCATGACACAATGAGCTCGTCACTCTCTGACATGAGATCTCTGACATGCATGTCAGAAGTCATGACACAATGAGCTCGTCACTCTCTGACATGAGATCTCTGACATGCATGTCAGAAGTCATGACACAATGAGCTCGTCACTCTCTGACATGAGATCTCTGACATGCATGTCAGAAGTAATGACACAATGAGCTCGTCACTCTCTGACATGAGAGAGATCTCTGACATGCATGTCAGAAGTCATGACACAATGAGCTCGTCACTCTCTGACATGAGATCTCTGACGTGCATGTCAGAAGTCATGACACAATGAGCTCGTCACTCTCTGACATGAGATCTCTGACATGCCTTTGTTACACGGTCTCCGGAAATAGCTGTTAGGAAAAAGTCTGCTGTAGATTCCTTATCAAACAAAAAAATATCTGGCGCCACTGATTGTTGTTTCTATAATTAGACCAGAAACAAAGTACGTATAATAAGATGTGTACGTTCGCCAATTATTACTGATGGAGAGAGAGAGAGAGAGAGAGAGATTGCACAAAAGAAGACAACTTCGTGACCAAACAATCTGATGTCAGAGAAAGACAACATTGTCTATTATTGTGAAGAACAAATCATAAAGTTTCGTTAACGATAAGAGTAATCACACACACGTGCAATACTTTAGCCTCCATTTTTGTCTTGAGCCAACAAGACCGAGATTATAAAATAAGAGCAGACAACCTGTATTGACCACATCTTCAGAAAGGAGAAACGTCATCAACATGGTTTGTCTATTTCATCTCGTTCTAGTTGTACTTGTGGGCTTGGCAGCTGCTGCTGTTGGTAAGTGAAACACATCAACGTTGTTCCTTATTTGTCTTATCCTTACAATTCTATTGCATTACTTTGTGTGATCATTCACTATAATGCTGAATATAATCACAGACAATTTTACTGAAAAAAAACACACGATTAGAACACATAGGAAACATTACATTTTCTACGCCCAACATGTTAAAAGGATAGAGATAGGAGCATAACATAAGCAGCAAGGAAAGTCTAAATACAGGGGGCACTAGAGAGAGTTGCCATCAGGCAGACAAAAGTAAAGAGCGATTGCAATTATTTACGGTAACTAGTAAATGCAGCATCCTTGTCGCCCGGTAATGTTAGATCAACTCCCCAACTATGTCTGTAGGACAATTTAGGTGCTTTTCTTCTCATGAAAACTCTAACCGAAACTGTCATGCCATCTAAGTCAACAAAGAAGTAGTTATTTGTTAATAGACACCCATATAGAAACCACGGGCAGTGTGGGTCTGATAGCCCTGGACGACATCCGCCCATATAGAAACCACGGGCAGTGTAGGTCTAATAGCCCTGGACGACATCCACCCATATAGAAACCACCGGCAGTGTGGGTCTAATAGCCCTGGACAACATCCACCCATATAGAAACCACCGGCAGTGTGAGTCTAATAGCCCTGGACGACATCCACCCATATAGAAACCACCGGCAGTGTAGGTCTAATAGCCCTGGACGACATCCACCCATATAGAAACCACCGGCAGTGTAGGTCTAATAGCCCTGGACGACATCCACCCATATAGAAACCACCGGCAGTGTAGGTCTAATAGCCCTGGACGACAACCACCCATATAGAAACCACCGGCAGTGTGAGTCTAATAGCCCTAGACGACATCCACCCATATAGAAACCACCGGCAGTGTGAGTTTAATAGCCCTGGACGACATCCACCCATATAGAAACCACCGGCAGTGTGAGTCTTAAGGCCCTGGACGACATCCACTCTTATAGAAACCACCGGCAGTGTGGGTCGAATATCCCTGGACGACATCCACCCATATAGAAACCACCGGCAGTGTGAGTCTTAAGGCCCTGGACGACATCCACTCTTATAGAAACCACCGGCAGTGTGGGTCGAATATCCCTGGACGACATCCACCCATATAGAAACCACCGGCAGTGTGGGTCTAATAGCCCTGGACGACATCCACCCATATAGAAACCACCGGCAGTGTGAGTCTAATAGCCCTGGACGACATCCACCCATATAGAAACCACCGGCACTGTGGGTCCATCAACCTTGGCAGGCATCCACCCTACAAGAAGGAAAGCTCCTACATCAAACCAAGATCCAATCTACCAAAGATGAATTGTGTCAGCCACGGCGCAGGTGTAGGGGAACAATGGAACATACGCGCATATACAAGTACTGACCATGCGGTCAACTCATTGTGTGTCATGATGTTGTTCTTACCCCTCCATATACGAGTACTGACCATGCGGCCAACTCATTGTGTGTCATGATGTTGTCCTTACCCCTCCATATACGAGTACTGACCATGCGGCCAGCTCATTGTGTGTCATGATGTTGTCCTTACCCCTCCATATACGAGTACTGACCATGCGGCCAGCTCATTGTGTGTCATGATGTTGTCCTTACCCCTCCATATACGAGTACTGACCATGCGGCCAGCTCATTAAGTGTCATGATGTTGTCCTTACCCCTCCATATACAAGTACTGACCATGCGGCCAGCTCATTGTGTGTCATGATGTTGTCCTTACCCCTCCATATACGAGTACTGACCATGCGGCCAGCTCATTGTGTGTCATGATGTTGTCCTTACCCCTCCATATGCGAGTACTGACCATGCGGTCAACTCATTGTGTGTCATGATGTTGTCCTTACCCCTCCATATACAAGTACTGACCATGCGGCCAGCTCATTGTGTGTCATGATGTTGTCCTTACCCCTCCATATACGAGTACTGACCATGCGGCCAGCTCATTGTGTGTCATGATGTTGTTCTTACCCCTCCATATACGAGTACTGACCATGCGGCCAGCTCATTGTGTGTCATGATGTTGTCCTTACCCCTCCATATACGAGTACTGACCATGCGGCCAGCTCATTGTGTGTCATGATGTTGTCCTTACCCCTCCATATACGAGTACTGACCAAGCTGCTATACCATCAGTTCACTTTAGTCTTGGTCTACCTCTATCTCGTCTGCCCTGTACCTTCCACGATAACTTTTAGAAGGGTGTTATGTCTCTACACATGTCCAAAAGGTTTCAATTGTTCTTTAAGAATTGTGTTAAGTAGTTGTTTTGTTTTCATTTCCAGCTGATTCGGAACTTCCTTGTTTGTCTTCTTTTCCTTTCACCCAATTCTCCCCATTTTCCTACAGATTCAGACTTCAAAAGCATCCGTTTTTTTTGCTCTGATTTGTTATTTAATTTCCATGTTTCTGCACAATACCGGAATGTTGAATAAATGTAGCATTTTTCTATTCGTATTTTTAATTCCGATGTTATTTCCTTCGATGTGAGTATATTATATTTCATGCTAAAATTGCTTTTCGTATTTCCTATTCTTTTGTTTATTTCTGTTTAAATTTTTTATCATTTGTGATATGTCTAGGATAGCTTTATTTATTCTTGAAATCATTCTAGGATTTTTTCTACCTACTTCAACATTTCGTTGTATATGTTGTGTCCTGTCTCTGTTTTTTTATCATAGTTTTATTCTTCATAAATATTTATCTCCAATCCATAGTCTTGATTGTCTAGTTTTTTGTTGTTCACTAGTTGTTGTAGGTCATATGGTATGCATTATGTGTTGTGTTTATCATTGCATAAGTCTATGATCATTTCTATGCCAAAAATTCTTAGTGTTTTTATCATCTCAATCCAAGTGTTATCTGGCCCTACAGCTGTTCCATTTTTCTCTACTCCAGATTTTAAGATTTTGTTAACTTAATATTTAAGTTAATAACCACCGCCATAGAATATATAAAGAAACAACAGATAAAATAGTTTACCACGTGACAAGGCAGAAAGAACAAAACACAACACAACGGGCCTTCAGTAAAAGTTGCGAGAATACCAGACCCAACGGTCGACTATGAAAAAGATGGATCGATGGAATATTAGAAGCACTAGGAAGCATAACAGCAGCAGAGACGAACATAAGAGCAAAAAAACCGCAAATTATATATCCCCGCGACGCTGTAAGGCAAATGAGGAAGGTAAAGAAGAACAATATTTAAGTTAATTTTGGTTGATATATTGAAGGTCTATAAGTTTACTTCACGAACTTTTCCATCAATTAAATTTGATTAGTTCATTAAATTTGAAACTTCCATACTTTAGTTCTAAAGAACATTCTTTTGGTTCTCCACGAAAATATGTTCAAATTGTTTTGATATTCTCCAACAGTCGACCAGCCCTTTCTGTGTGTAGACGGAAGTCGACCAGCCCTTTCTGTGTGTAGACGGAAGTCGACCAGCCCTTTCTGTGTGTAGACGGAAGTCGACCAGCCCTTTCTGTGTGTAGACGGAAGTCGTCCTGTTCAGTGTGCAATGGCGCCATGCTTACTTGCAAGTTGTGGGAGACATCCCAACGCTAAGTGTGTGTAAGTTTCTACTCTATCCTGACGTGATCAGTCATTCTATCCTGATCTAAAAAAAAAAAAAAACTTATAAGGGTATGACACTAAGAACTGCGGTATAAAAAAAAACCCAGTAAAGTCCCCCCGTCACGCCAAGTGACGTATAAGGAATATGGTGTTAATCACCATAAATTTTACAGACCTTCGGCACATGATTTTCGCGGTAATGTGGTCGGTATTATGTCCGCGCCGCTTTACTTTCCCAGAAAAATCCGGTACCCATTTAAGGCTGTGTGAACCCGGAATCATCGGTTAGGATCGAACCCTACCCCTTGTTAAGAACTGCGGTAAACAATGGCTAAACATCGGGATGGGGGATGGGAGTCAAACAAAATTTACCAAAATATAAAACATAAACATAAAATATAATTCCACCAAAAAATGACGTACACTTTAATGTGGGATTACGTTTAATTCTCTTGTAGAAGAAACAAACTAGGAAGTTCCTTGAGACCGCACTTTTCTAGTGACGTTCAGAGACGGAACTAATTGAACATCCGTTTTGTGGGCGGTTCCAAGGATTGAACAGACAACGACTGAGAGTTTGCTGCCAGTAAACTACATCATAACTTCAGGAAGACGTCATCAAGATGCACATCTAAAGTATCATCATTTCCCATAAAAGACAAAGTAATAAAACAATGAAAATGACAACGAAGGAGTAAAGAAATTGTTGACAAACTGAACAAGAATTCAAATCTTTAGGATACAACATTTACGGTTGAACAATTAAAACCAAAGTTTAATAGAACAGACAACATCATGTTAACAAGGATAAAGAGAGGTTCTCATGATAAAATATATTTTTTAAATTCAACTTGTACTATAAGACTACTATTATCGGTATATCTACGAAACATGGACAATATATGTATATTTTTTTATTGAAAAGACATGTTATGGAAAAAAAATGTATTATCACGTGATAGTGAACATCCCCAACAGAAAGCAATTGAGAAACATGGAAGTTCTTGTAGGATCGTTACCACAGGCCGGCTAGAGGCAACAGTTAGAAGAGATTCATTTCTCTTGTCACTTCTATCATGAGCTCATATTTGTTGCCTAAACTATCTTTACATTTAAAAAATAACAAAACTAGAAGCAGTAACAACAGATAACGATAATAATAACAACATGATAACCATAACAACAACAGTAACAGGACCGTGCCTGTCTTTCACTTCCAGGGACGACTACTGTGGAGGCTGTCACGCCAAGTTCTATGTTAACAACACCGAGGTGACCAACGACTGCGATAACAGTACGTAAGACATGTCACTGCTTCTACAATCTGTACATTTGTACATTCATTTTGTCTTCTTTAATTGAGTCCGTTAGGAGAATCTATAACTGTAAGTACAGTCTATAACAAGAATCTATATCTGTAAGTACAGTCTATAACATGAATCTATAACTGTAAGTACAGTCTATAACAAGAATCTATAACTGTAAGTACAGTCTATAACAAGAATCTATAACTGTAAGTACAGTCTATAACAAGAATCTATAACTGTAAGTACAGTCTAAAAGAAGAATCTATAACTGTAAGTACAGTCTATAACAAGAATCTATTACTGTAAGTACAGTCTATAACAAGAATCTATTACTGTAAGTACAGTCTAAAAGAAGAATATATAACTGTAAGTACAGAATGACATGACAAAGAGAGCACGAGGAAACATCGAGGGCAAATAAACATCAATTAATTAAGAATCGCTAGGAAAATCATCGGTCAGTGAGGTCATCTAGACCATACCTGTGCTAAATATTATGCCCTGGATCGCAAGGTACAACGACTAGCGCAACACAAATCTTGTGATAAACTTTCCAATTATATGAAGAAGAAACAACATTTTCTCTGTTTATGAACAAAATACCATATCACATGTGTATGTATAAAAGATCATTATAAAGTCCAGTATATATCCTTGTAGTACAGTTTGTCACTGAAAGTACAATCCTAAAATAAACAATCGACCAAAATTAGTCTGTTTGATGTTCTCAATTAAACAACATCACTTTTATGACAACTTTGGTCATCAGTTTCTTTTATTTTAATGACTAACTGTGCCTGCACTGGATGATTGTCAGTTTTAATCTTTATAATAATTTGTGGTAGATGGAAATGTAGAGTGTGTCAATGTATTATTTGTTAAACACCAGCCCTAACCACAACCACTTGTCTCTACCCACAACAACCAGTTTTTACCCACAACCAACAATCTCTACTCACACCACCAGTCTCTACCTACAACCACTAGCTCTACACACAACCACCAGTCTCTACCCACACCCACCAGTCTTTACCCACAACCACCAGTCTCTACCCACAACCACCAGCTCTACCCACAACCACCAGTCTCTACCCACAACCACCAGCTCTACCCACAACCACCAGTCTCTACCTACAACCACCAGTCTCTGACCTTCAATAACTCTCTATGATGACGTCCAGACCACGGAGCTCGTTCTCTGTAACTAATCCCTCACATTAAATGCTAATATTTCACCTTGACCTTCATTTCCAGGAAACCACCCAGACTGTGCGCAGACGGAAGTATGCCCGTTGTATGTTTTGCACCGCCATGTTTGACCAATAAATGTGACAGTCATCCACACGCTTCCTGTGTGTAAGTCCATGATTGTCCATGATTGCCCTGCACATCACTCATTCACCAGCGCCTCTACTTCTGTCTTGCTGTCACTATCACTGTTAGACATCACGGTCCCTTCCTGCAACGTTTATAAGACCCCAGTAAATTATTATACTACTGCTACACAAGTGGCTCGACGTGGCTTTTAATACTTGTACAGCTACTTATTGTTAGTCGCCGGACGATCTTCTCACATCGAACAACTGTTCATAAGTGCTCAAATGAGTACGACAATCATCACACAAAAAGCAAACATTTATTGATGAACATGCAAAGACACCTAATAGTGTCATCGCGTATGCATGTGCCCTTTGTCAACTACGATAATAATACACTACGTCTAGAGTGTACACGTTAGCATGTGTCCCCTGTCAACCACGATAATACACTACGACTAGAGTGTACACGTTAGCATGTGTCCCCTGTCAACCACGATCATACACTAACACTAGAGTGTACACGTTAGCATTTGTCCTATTTAACCACGATAATACACTAACACTAGAGTGTACACGTTAGCATTTGTCCTATTTTAACCACGATCATACACTAACACTAGAGTGTACACGTTAGCATTTGTCCTATTTTAACCACGATAATACACTAACACTAGAGTGTACACGTTAGCATGTGTCCCTGCTGTCCACCGTTCCCTGAGACGATTCCCTCCTATAGAAAGAACATGGTTGCGACCTCGAGGTGAAATTAATGGCTGAAGTGTTTGAAGACATTCTTGATGGACGTTTTGTAAACCATATGTGTCCAGACTAAATGAGATCTGTGTCGTCTGATGGGACATGTCATGCTTGCAACAAATACTCATTATTTGTCATTATCTGACATTCTTTGACATCACTTACACAATTGTCTATAATCAATATTCAATAATCATCATTATAATATCGCTCGTTTCATCGATCACTCACAGGAACGACTACTGCGGCGGCTGTAATGCCAGATACTACGTTAACAATACAGAGGTGACTAGTACCTGTCATGGTAAGTATAACCAGCTGGTGGCAGTACTGTTTATGATAGTAGAAACACTCTTTGTAAGTACTTTCATTAGCACAAATGATGAGAGTACTGTCTATGGTAGTAGAAACACTCTTTGTAAGTACTTTCATTAGCACAAATGATGTGAGTAATGTCTATGGTAGTAGAAACACTCTTTGTAAGTACTTTCATTAGCACAAATGATGTGAGTACTGTCTATGGTAGTAGAAACACTCTTTGTAAGTACTTTCATTAGCACAAATGATGTGAGTACTGTCTGTGGTAGTAGAAACACTCTTTGTAAGTACTTTCATTAGCACAAATGATGTGAGTACTGTCTGTGGTAGTAGAAACACTCTTTGTAAGTACTTTCATTAGCGCAAATGATGTGAGTACTGTCTGTGGTAGTAGAAACACTCTTTGTAAGTACTTTCATTAGCACAAATGATGTGAGTACTGTCTGTGGTAGTAGAAACACTCTTTGTAAGTACTTTCATTAGCACAAATGATGTGAGTACTGTCTGTGGTAGTAGAAACACTCTTTGTAAGTACTTTCATTAGCGCAAATGATGTGGGTATTGTCTGTCATGGTACAAACATTCCATGCAAGTACGTTCATCAAAGCAACAGCTTCGTCAGTGCGTGCAACACAGATGACCCAGAAATGGATATCTAGGAGAAGGCAATAGGGAAAATAACACTCGCTCTCTCAAATGACGTATTTCTGAAGACATATTGACTTTATTCCTCCTTCGGAAATCCTTGAAACGTGGGGGGGGGGGGGGGGGGGGGGGGGGAGAGAGAGGGGGGAGATAGTGCGACTGGGTAAAGCACTATCTCCATATTCCGTGCCCAGGCAGAGTAGGCAAAGTGAAATGAAGAAGAAAGCAGCAATGTTTAAACTTGGCACATGGAACGTAAGAAACGTGTGCCCAGGACTTGCTAAAGCAAACACACTGAAAGAAGGGCAAAATAGAACGGCATCCCTCATAGATAAAGAACGAAATAAGTTACATGTCGATATTGCTGCCCTTCAAGAAACGAGACTCTCAGGCTGTGGCTCTGTCAAGGAGAAAATCTGTCCTGCGACGTGCTAAGACCCCAACAATCATGTCGATGCTCAGATGTCGAAGACTAAGATGGCTGGGGCGCGTCCAGCGAATGGAAGAAAAGCGCATTCCTAGGCAAATACTATATGGTGAACTAACACACGGAAAAAGACAAATCGACAGACCTAAACTACGATATAGAGATATCTGCAAATCATCTCTGAATGACTTCTCCATCTGTGAAAAATTACTGGGAACATCTGGCAAGTAATCGCACATCTTGGTGAGCATGTATAAGGAACGGTATAACATCATTTGAGACTGTGCTAAGTCAAAACTTAGAAGAGAAAAGACTCATGAAAAAGGATGGAAAACCCTGTTGACCAGTGGGCCTGACTTGTTCATTATGTGACCGCGTGTGTTTGTCAAACATTGGTAGAATTAACCACGAGAGAAACTGTTCGACAAATACAAAACCTCAAAAAATACACAATAGCCTCCACTAGATCGTCTGACAAGACGAAAAGGGCCCATATATATATTTGTGAAGTGTGATCGTCTTTGATCTCAATATCAAGGCCACTATAGGGCAGTCAAATAAAAGATGTCACTGCATGTCCTACCATAAGTGTAATGGTAACGGGAATAACTGCCAGTATTACATCTTACTTTATGTACTATTGAAAGTATCATGTATTCCGTGAACTATTTCCGTACGTTTAGCCGCACAGTGCGTCACTCTCCATTTAGTTAGTGTAAACCGTCAACAAACCGGGTTATCCTTTCACATCTTGTATCATCTGGTATTGGTGAAATTCCTTGTTCATTTATCTACAAATGCATATCTACGTTAGGTATTAGATACATATAAACATGTCGATTGATATTTAAAGTGATGAACATTTTATCTCTGAGATCTCATCCGTTGCATTAATAAAAACCTTCAGTACTGAAAGAGTTATAAAATAAAACACTGAAAAATGGCGTCACAATTAAGATCATTCCTTATGTCAAGAAACGCCTTTACAAGTCTGCTAGATTGCAAACTTGACACTATTCCTGTAGTTCTAGAAATGTCTGAAGATATATGTTTATAACTTCATCGTCTAACGTTTATTTGCCATTATTTTTGTCGGAGGTTCTTGACTACTTATAGTATAGTAATGAAATTGTAATTTAACAGATCAATCAACATAATAAAATATTTACAAAAATAGAACTAGACTCGTTTGTGTTATCAATTACCTTTCAAAAATGTCGATCTACCAGAGACAGGCACTAGTCACTTCCTCTTTCCATACGTTTCGCCGCATAGTGCGCCATTCTCAGTTTGATAAGTGTGAAGCAATCAAACCATATTCATTTTACATGTCTTGTATCATCTTGATGTTGATGAAATTTAATACCTTGTTCAGTTATCTAAATATTTATATATAATATGTTAGATGTTAGATAAATATATATATATATATTGATTCTTAAAACCATGAACAATTTTGTCTCTGAAACTCTTCCGTTGCGTCGATATAAAGCTTCCGTGCGGAAAGAGATATCTCTTCCTCCTATGATTCGTCCATCTACCAGAGACAGACACTAGTCACTTCATACCTCTTCCTCCTATGATTCGTCCATCTACCAGAGACAGACACTAGTCACTTCATACCTCTTCCTCCTATGATTCGTCCATCTACCAGAGACAGACACTAGTCACTTCATACCTCTTCCTCCTATGATTCGTCCATCTACCAGAGACAGACACTAGTCACTTCATACCTCTTCCTCCTATGATTCGTCCATCTACCAGAGACAGACACTAGTCACTTCATACCTCTTCCTCCTATGATTCGTCCATCTACCAGAGACAGACACTAGTCACTTCATACCTCTTCTTCTATGATTCGTCCATCTACCAGAGACAGACACTAGTCACTTCATACCTCTTCTTCCTATGATTCGTCCATCTACCAGAGACAGACACTAGTCACTTCATACCTCTTCCTCCTATGATTCGTCCATCTACCAGAGACAGACACTAGTCACTTCATACCTCTTCCTCCTATGATTCGTCCATCTACCAGAGACAGACACTAGTCACTTCATACCTCTTCCTCCTATGATTCGTCCATCTACCAGAGACAGACACTAGTCACTTCATACCTCTTCCTCCTATGATTCGTCCATCTACCAGAGACAGACACTAGTCACTTCATACCTCTTCTTCCTATGATTCGTCCATCTACCAGAGACAGACACTAGTCACTTCATACCTCTTCTTCCTATGATTCGTCCATCTACCAGAGACAGACACTAGTCACTTCCTACCTCTTCCTCCTATGATTCGTCCATCTACCAGAGACAGACACTAGTCACTTCATACCTCTTCTTCCTATGATTCGTCCATCTACCAGAGACAGACACTAGTCACTTCATACCTCTTCCTCCTGTGATTCGTCCATCTACCAGAGACAGACACTAGTCACTTCATACCTCTTCCTCCTATGATTCGTCCATCTACCAGAGACAGACACTAGTCACTTCATACCTCTTCCTCCTATGATTCGTCCATCTACCAGAGACAGACACTAGTCACTTCATACCTCTTCTTCCTATGATTCGTCCATCTACCAGAGACAGACACTAGTCACTTCATACCTCTTCCTCCTATGATTCGTCCATCTACCAGAGACAGACACTAGTCACTTCATACCTCTTCTTCCTATGATTCGTCCATCTACCAGAGACAGACACTAGTCACTTCATACCTCTTCCTCCTATGATTCGTCGATCCACCACTTTGACTTTCATCTTCAGCCAACCAGCCCAGACTTTGCCCAGATGAGAACGTGCCATTTATTGTCTTGTAGAGCCGTGCTTAATCACAAAATGTGACAGCCATCCAAGGGCCACAAAGAGATACAAGTTAGAAGAGAGTTAAAACATTGGCATAGCAGGAAGTCAACAACAACAATGATAAACAACAGTTAAAGCGAGAAAGTAGTGAAGAGACATGATCACTTATGTTAGCCTGATGATAATCAAATAATCAATTAATCAAAGTACAAGGCACAGACAAAAGTACACCATTAATCACTACTTCTGGAATTTCCCTACTTCTATCCAATGTAGGTCATTGTTCTTGAGTGCGCCATGATTTCTTTATCACGTGTATTCTAGTCCTTTCCTTTCTCTTTCCCTATGGGATCCGTGACAGTGCCTGTCTTACTATGCCGCAATCAAATATTCATAATGTATTTTTAATTAACCTCCATTTTCATATATATCATATTTATAATATTAATCTTTGTTTGGTTCCTTCCCTGTTATCTTATTTCTAACCTTTTCATACAACCTGATGTTGAGAATGTTTCTCGCCAGTTGTTTACAAATGTCTGTAACTTGTGTCTAGTTTTATTATTGCCATCTCTCCATGTGCGAAACCTCGATGGCTGAGTGGTTAGTGTGCTGGCTTTCTGATCAGAAGGATCTGGGTTCGGCTGATCCTCATAAGTTCGGACCAACATGGCTCTAGGGTTTACCAAGCCTCTAAAAGTGGGTACCAAAGATTTTTTCTTGGAAGTAAAGGCGGCCTGGCGTGATACCGACCACTGCACCCAAAAAATCTGCTGTGGTCATGAAAAAATAGGGTCACTTCAAAACAAAAAACACCAGGGCTAAAACTAAGGATAGTGCAATGTAATATCTTCTCAATATTCCTGTATGATGCAGAAACATGGACATTACACAAGAAAACAGAACAGAAAATTGAAGCCTTTGAAATGTGGATTTATAGAAGAATAGGAAGAATCGGATGGAGAGAAAAGAAAACAAACTATGAAGTCGTAAAACAACTAGAAATAAAAAGAGAACTACTAAATACAATTCATATAATACAATAAGACTTTGGGGCATGTTAAAAGACACAGTAGCATATTAAACGTAATCTTGGAAGGGAAAATACAAGGTAAAAGAGGCAGACCAAGAGTAACATGGACGAGTAACATCAAAAGATGGACAAGTCAGCCTATGACAATCTGCACCATCAAAGCAAGAGACAGAGTGGAATGGTGCTTCATGGTAGCCAACCTTCGATGCGGAAACGGCACTCAATGATGAATCTTAACTCGGTGTTTGTTTTTAATATTTGTTACTGCCCACATTTTAATACACTGTACAGGGCCTGTTCTTGCTCTACCTATTCTCTACTTATTGTTTCGGATTCATAGATAGTCTGATCAACAATAGATTCAGAGATAGTCTGATCAACAATAGATTCAGAGATAGTCTGATTACAATAGATGAATATGTTTTTTTCCGCTTTGATTTTGGCCTTTGACGACATGATGCATCATCTCAGTCTATGTTTAACGTGTTCTTTCTCTCCATCAACACAGCTACTGTAGGATAAGCTCCGCCCACGACGTCCTTAACACGAGAAGTCACGATTTGCATATCTATAGATGGCTGATGACGTAATCGCCTAGGGTCACTAGAAATAAAATAATGAATCAAAAACGTAATTTAATGTTGGTCAAGATTTGAAGGATGAAGTGTGTCATTAATAAATAGAAACTCGTTTGCTAACATTTTTGTTGTGTTGTTTTATTGTTTCCATTATTTTTGTTGTGTTGTTTCTTAATCTCATTATTTTAACGACAGAACACAATCAAAACTTTTACATAGCCTTCATTGACCAGGAAAAAGCATTCGACAGAGTAAACAGAGAACAACTATGGGAGATACTAACAACATACGGAGTAAGCCAACATCTAATCAACCTTATTAAAAGCCTCTACGTCAACAGCAGCTGCAGGATCAGAAAAGCAGCAGGCTACACAGACCACTTCGAAGTTAGATCAGGTGTAAGACAGGGGTGCGTACTATCTCTCCTACTGTATATTACATACATGGACTATATATACAAGCTAGACAACCCATCAGAGACAGAGGAGATCAACGAGCTTCTATTTGCAGACTATCAGGCACTAATACATGAAACAATAGAAGATCTACAAGAACACTTAAACAAACTCAACATCTCAGGCACAAAATACAACATGAAAATCAACATCAATAAAACAGAAGTCATAAATGTCGCCAAAGTAAACAGAACATCAACATAATTATAGAAGGCAGACAACTGAAACAAGTAGAGGAATTCAAATACCTAGGAATTCTCAAACAGCAGAGATAGAATCAAGATGCAACAAAGCTTGTCAAATCATCGGACAGTTATCACCACTATTGTCTAACAAGGAAATAACCCTGGAGGCAAAACTGGCACTATACAATACAATCTTCATCCCAACTTTGTGCTACCAATGCCAGACCTGGACCCTAGATGCAAGAACAATAAGAAAAAAATAACCTCTACAGAGATGAAATGTGTTAGACGAATGACAGGAAACAGTCTGAGAGATAAGATCACAAATGAAGAACTGAGAAAAAAGCTAGGAACAGCCCCCGGTATAGAATATATAAGGAAACAACAGATAAAATGGTTAGGTCACGTGACAAGGCAGAAAGAACAAAACACAACACAACGAGCCTTCAACAAACGTTGTGAGAACACCAGACCCAAGGGTCGACCACGAAAAAGATGGGTCGATGGAATATTAGAAGCACTAGGAAACATAACAGCAGCAGAGGCAAACAGAAGAGCAAAAGACCGCAAATCATATCTCCCCCGACGCTGAAAGGCAGATGAGGAAGGAAAGAAGCAGAAGAGGAGAAGATTGTTTTAATTGTCTTGTTTTGTTATTCACATTCTCTTCCAATACTACCTACCTACCTACCCACCTACCTACCTACCTACCTACCTTCCTACCTTCCTACCTATCTATCTATCTATCTAACTATCTATCTATCTATCTATCTATCTATCTATCTATCTATCTATCTATCTATCTATCTATCTATCTATCTATCTATCTATCTATCTATCTATCTATCTATCTATCTATCTATCTATCTATCTATCTATCTATCTATCTATCTATCTATCTATCTATCTATCTATCTATCTATCTATCTATCTATCTATCTATCTATCTATCTATCTATCTATCTATCTATCTATCTATCTATCTATCTATCTATCTATCTATCTATCTATCTATATTTCTATCTATCTGTCTGTCTGTCTGCCTGCCTGCCTGCCTGCCTGCCTGTCTGTCTGCCGGCCTGCCTGTTTGTCTGTCTGTCTATCTACCTACCTATCTCGCTAGTAACCAATTCTTTCCTCATGTTATGTGACCAGACAGCGTCAACCCAGAACTGATTTCTTGTAAAAGTAAAACAACAAAGTTTTGACATAATTTGGTCAATAAATTCATTCAGTTGAAAGATAAATACGGAACAAAGTTGCCTGAAACTTTCAAGAAATCACAATCAAAGATTTCTTTTATTGAGAAATGAGATTTGTCAAAATAATTATCCCCTCTGGTTTCAATGTTCAAGATGGCCAGTTTATCTTATCACTTTTGACAGTGATGGGTGACCTCGGTACAGTTGGCAGGAACCATCTCTTCGAGCACGTGTGACAGAATTCATCCCTGGAGAGTAAGAAGTCACAAGATGAAGGCTGAGATTGTCTATGATTGTTGTGTGCGATTGTTGCTGTGAGAACTGTTATTTTAGGAACTGTTTGCTGTGCTAGCTGTTGTTGTAGGAACTTTTGTTGTAGGAACTGTTATTGTATGAACTGTTTTGTATGAACTGTTGTTGTGAGAACTGTTATTTAGGAACTGTTGCTGTGCTAGCTGTTGTTGTAGGAACTTTTCTTGTGGGAGCTGTTGTTGTAGGAAATGTTGTTGTAGGAACTGTTGTTGTAGGAACTGTTATTGTAGGAACTGTTGTGTAGGAACTGATGTTGTAGGAACTGTTGTTGCAGGAACTGTTGTTGTAGGAACTTTTGTTGTGAGAACTGTTGTTGTAGGAACGGTTGTTGTGAGAACTGTTATTGTAGGAACTGATGTTGTAGGAACTGTTGTTGTAAGAACTGTTATTGTAGGAACTGTTATTATAAAAATTATTACTGTCTCGAACTGTGTATTCAAAAAAGCTAAAGTATGTTCATATTTGCCTGTGCCAACCTGTACATTGTAAAACGCACATATAAATGTGTGTATGTATTCGTGTGTCTGTGTGTGTATATATATATATATATATATATATATATATATATATATATATATATAATATATATATATATATAATTATGATTTTATTCTTTTCTATTTTTGCGTTCGTTAGCTTTCACATTTGGCGAAGTCCCTGGAAAAAAGGAACTAAATTGTCCCGGTTAATCTGTTTTTCCTTCGCAGGCGTGTGCGTTAAATCGCCGCACAGGCAGATAACCCCGTCATCGGAAGTATTTTTTTTCCGTCGATGAGTAATTGCCGTTTCAAACCGGGCCTCCCTGCCGAGACCAGGTATAGTTGCCACAGAGAGAAATCACAAATAAAAATCTGTACTGGGGAAGCCGGCATTTGAAGTCATCCTTGCTAACTTTCGATAGAACTGCACGAATTTTGAAAACGAACATTTGCCAAACGATCTGTCATCTAAATCTGATTAAGTTGTATTCTTATTATGCTATATAAATCATCACCAATTGATAGTAATACGATACAAAGGTGTCAGGCAATAACTCAAATGTGTTGTCAGCGGTCAGAGAATGGCAAGTGGTTCCTTGTCGTACAGGACAGACTTAAGAACATGAGGAGATTAAAAGGGGAAATTTTGTATAACTACAAGTTGGTAAATTATGTATAACTACAAGTTGGTAAATTATGTATAACTACAAGTTGGTAAATTATGTATAACTACAAGTTGGTAAATTATGTATAACTACAAGTTGGTAAATTATGTATAACTACAAGTTGGTAAATTATGTATAACTACAAGTGGTAAATTATGTATAACTACAAGTTGGTAAATTATGTATAACTACAAGTTGGTAAATTATGTATAACTACAAGTTGGTAAATTATGTATAACTACAAGATGGTAAATTATGTATAACTACAAGTTGGTAAATTATGTATAACTACAAGTTGGTAATTATGTATAACTACAAGTTGGTAAATTATGTATAACTACAAGTTGGTAAATTATGTATAACTACAAGTTGGTAAATTATGTATAACTACACATGGTAAATTATGTATAACTACAAGATGGTAAATTATGTATAACTACAAGTTGGTAATTATGTATAACTACAAGTTGGTAAATTATGTATAACTACAAGTTGGTAAATTATGTATAACTACAAGTTGGTAAATTATGTATAACTACAAGTTGGTAAATTATGTATAACTAAAAGTTGGTAAATTATGTATAATTACAATTTGGTAAATTATGTATAACTAAAAGTTGGTAAATTATGTATAACTACAAGTTGGTAAATTATGTATAACTACAAGAGGGGAAATTATGTATAACTACAAGTTGGTAAATTATGTATAACAACAAGAGGGGAAATTATGTATAACTACAAGAGGGAAATTATGTATAACTAAAAGTTGGTAAATTATGTATAACTACAAGAGGGTAAAATTATGTATAACTAAAAGTGGTAAATTATGTATAACTACAAGAGGGTAAATTATGTATAACTACAAGTTGGTAAATTATGTATAACTACAAGAGGGGAAATTATGTATAACTACAAGAGGGGAAATTATGTATAACTACAAGAGGGGAAAATTATGTATAACTACAAGTGGGGAAATTATGTATAACTACAAGAGGGGAAATTATGTATAACTACAAGATGGTAAATTATGTATAACTACAAGAGGGGAAATTATGTATAACTACAAGATGGTAAATTATGTATAACTACAAGATGGTAAATTATGTATAACCACAAATGACACAATTATGTATAACCACAAATGACACAATTATATATAACCACCAGAAGCAAAATTATATATAACCACAAATGACACAATTATGTATAACCGAAAGTGACAAAATTATGTGGCCACCTTAGAATCCAGGTAAAACACATCACGTGACTACAACACGTATAAAGACTCAGTATGGTGTTCACATTACATTATCCCGAGTCAAGGACACAAGTGATATGCACTTAAATTACACACACACGCATGCGAACACACAGATACACCTGCCTACATTAGTGAAAGTCTTCGTATCTCTAATATCTTACACGCAAATGGCTCGGGGAAATTGTGTGCACTTTGATTTGTTATCACGACATGGTCGTCTAGGCTTATTCCTGCAATTAAGTTGTTGGCTCATTGGGCATCTGTTGACATGTGACAGGTTACCTGTGGTCGACACAAACATACTCTGTTAATGAAGTCAGTTCATGTTTTGTGATTTTCACTCTCAGGCATAGCTGACTAGCAGGTTTGTTTATTTAGGCTGAAGATATACACAGTGAGATTACAGAGAAATATTAATAAGCAATCAGGAAGAAAGACTATTGATAAACAAGCATTAAAGATACATACAAGCTGGTCATCTTCAAGTGTCACGTCTGCTAGCGTAGGTGATCGTGTCTCTTCACAATTCTCCATATTGACAGCTGTTTATCATTTCTGTTGTTGACCTTCTGCCAAGCCATTCTCTTAAGCTGTATGGTATCTTTCTCTTTTCTTCCCGCTACCTTTATGTTCCTCAACTTTCCCAGTTGTTACATTATATTCCAGCTGTTCCCTTCTCATTTCCTGACCCAAAAAATAGTGATAATATTGGAAATTAGCTCTCCTTTTGTTTTCGGTTCTTTCAGAACTTTTCATTATCTTCTTAGCTGTCAATGGTATTCTGATTGAGTACATGTTAAGACGTTGCACTATGTTCTGCTCTAATAGCCAAGTGTATCTAATTTATGCCAGCATTTTATCCGGTTTGCCTTCCTTAACCTTTGATTGCCCCAATCTTTCTACAAGTCAGCGGATCTTTTCTGTAGGGGGATTCTGCCCTTAAATGTCGGTCCACCCGGGTTAACGAGCACCATCTGCCGTATCTTGTGTAGAGTTTCTCTCATAGGTGGCCTGGTCCTCGGATCCCTTGAGCGCATCTGTTGTTTGATAGAAGACAGAAAGCGGAGAAAGGACAGAGACGCATTGAACCCATGAAGTGGGGATGGATTCGTCCAGACAGAGACGCATTGAACCATGAAGTGGGGATGGATTAGTCCAGACAGAGACGCATTGAACCCATGAAGTGGGGATGGATTAGTCCAGACAGAGAAGCATTGAACCAATGAAGTGGGGATGGATTAGTCCAGACAGAGAAGCATTGAACCAATGAAGTGGGGATGGATTAGTCCAGACAGAGAAGCATTGAACCAATGAAGTGGGGATGGATTAGTTCAGACAGAGAAGCATTGAACCCATGAAGTGGGGATGGATTAGTCCAGACAGAGAAGCATTGAACCCATGAAGTGGGGATGGATTAGTCCAGACAGAGAAGCATTGAACCCATGAAGTGGGATGGATTAGTCCAGACAGAGAAGCATTGAACCCATGAAGTGGGGATGGATTAGTCCAGACAGAGAAGCATTGAACCCATGAAGTGGGGATGGATTAGTCCAGACAGAGAAGCATTGAACCCATGAAGTGGGGATGGATTAGTCCAGACAGAGAAACATTGAACCCATGAAGTGGGGATGGATTAGTTCAGACAGAGAAACATTGAACCCATGAAGTGGGGATGGATTAGTCCAGACAGAGAAGCATTGAACCCATGAAGTGGGGATGGATTAGTCCAGACAGAGAAGCATTGAACCATGAAGTGGGGATGGATTAGTCCAGACAGAGAAGCATTTAACCCATGAAGTGGGGATGGATTAGTCCAGACAGAGAAACATTGAACCCATGAAGTGGGGATGGATTAGTTCAGACAGAGAAGCATTGAACCCATGAAGTGGGGATGGATTAGTTCAGACAGAGAAGCATTGAACCCATGAAGTGGGATGGATTAGTTCAGACAGAGAAGCATTGAACCCATGAAGTGGGGATGGATTAGTTCAGAACAGAGAAGCATTGAACCCATGAAGTGGGGATGGATTAGTCCAGAAAGAGAAGCATGAACCCATGAAGTGGGGATGGATTAATTCAGACAGAGAAGCATTGAACCCATGAAGTGGGGATGGATAAGTTCAGATAGAGAAGCATTGAACCCATGAAGTGGGATGGATTAGTTCAGACAGAGAAGCATGAACCCATGAAGTGGGAATGGATTAGTTCAGACAGAGAAGCCTTTAACCCATGAAGTGGGATGGATTAGTTCAGACAGAGAAGCCTTTAACCCATGAAGTGGGTATGGATTAGTCCAGACAGAGAAGCATTGAACCCATGAAGTGGGGATGGATTAGTCCAGACAGAGAAGCATTGAACCCATGAAGTGGGGATGGATTAGTTCAGACAGAGAAGCATTGAACCCATGAAGTGGGGATGGATTAGTTCAGACAGAGAAGCATTGAACCCATGAAGTGGGGATGGATTAGTTCAGACAGAGAAGCATTGAGCCCATGAAGTGGGGATGGATTAGTTCAGACAGAGAAGCATTGAGCCCATGAAGTGGGGATGGATTAGTCCAGACAGAGAAGCATTGAACCCATGAAGTGGGGATGGATTAGTTCAGACAGAGAAGCATTGAACCCATGAAGTGGGGATGGATTAGTTCAGACAGAGAAGCATTGAACCCATGAAGTGGGGATGCATTAGTTCAGACAGAGAAGCATTTAACCCATGAAGTGGGGATGGATTAGTTCAGACAGAGAAGCATTGAACCCATGAAGTGGGGATGGATTAGTCCAGACAGAGAAGCATTGAACCCATGAAGTGGGGATGGATTAGTTCAGACAGAGAAGCATTGACCCCATGAAGTGGGGATGGATTCGTTCAGACAGAGAAGCATTGAACCCATGAAGTGGGGATGGATTAGTTCAGACAGAGAAGCATTTAACCCATGAAGTGGGGATGGATTAGTCCAGACAGAGAAGCATTTAACCCATGAAGTAGGGATGGATTAGTCCAGACAGAGAACCATGAACCCATGAAGTGGGGATGGATTAGTTCAGACAGAGAAGCATTGAACCCATGAAAGTGGGGATGGATTAGTTCAGACAGAGAAGCATTGAACCCATGAAGTGGGGATGGATTAGTTCAGACAGAGAAGCATTTAACCCATGAAGTGGGGATGGATTAGTCCAGACAGAGAAGCATTGAACCCATGAAGTGGGGATGGATTAGTTCAGACAGCGAAGCATTGAACCCATGAAGTGGGGATGGATTAGTTCAGACAGAGAAGCATTGAACCCATGAAGTGGGGATGGATTAGTTCAGACAGAGAAGCATTGAACCCATGAAGTGGGGATGGATTAGTTCAGACAGAGAAGCATTGAACCCATGAAGTGGGGATGGATTAGTCCAGACAGAGAAGCATTGAACCCATGAAGTGGGGATGGATTAGTCCAGACAGAGAAACATTGAACCCATGAAGTGGGGATGGATTAGTTCAGACAGAGAAACATTGAACCCATGAAGTGGGGATGGATTAGTCCAGACAGAGAAGCATTGAACCCATGAAGTGGGGATGGATTAGTCCAGACAGAGAAGCATTGAACCCATGAAGTGGGGATGGATTAGTCCAGACAGAGAAGCATTGAACCCATGAAGTGGGGATGGATTAGTCCAGACAGAGAAACATTGAACCCATGAAGTGGGGATGGATTAGTTCAGACAGAGAAGCATTGAACCCATGAAGTGGGGATGGATTAGTTCAGACAGAGAAGCATTGAACCCATGAAGTGGGGATGGATTAGTTCAGACAGAGAAGCATTGAACCCATGAAGTGGGGATGGATTAGTTCAGACAGAGAAGCATTGAACCCATGAAGTGGGGATGGATTAGTTCAGACAGAGAAGCATTGAACCCATGAAGTGGGGATGGATTAGTTCAGACAGAGAAGCATTGAACCCATGAAGTGGTGATGGATTAGTTCAGACAGAGAAGCATTGAACCCATGAAGTGGGGATGGATTAGTTCAGACAGAGAAGCATTGAACCCATGAAGTGGGGATGGATTAGTTCAGACAGAGAAGCATTGAACCCATGAAGTGGGGATGGATTAGTTCAGACAGAGAAGCATTGAACCCATGAAGTGGGGATGGATTAGTTCAGACAAAGAAGCATTGAACCCATGAAGTGGGGATGGATTAGTTCAGACAGAGAAGCATTGAACCCATGAAGTGGGGATGGATTAGTTCAGACAGAGAAGCATTGAACCCATGAAGTGGGGATGGATTAGTTCAGACAGAGAAGCATTGAACCCATGAAATGGGGATGGATTAGTTCAGACAGAAAAGCATTGAACCCATGAAGTGGGGATGGATTAGTCCAGACAGAGAAGCATTTAACCCATGAAGTGGGGATGGATTAGTCCAGACAGAGAAGCATTGAACCCATGAAGTGGGGATAGATTAGTTCAGACAGAGAAGCATTGAACCCATGAAGTGGGGATGGATTAGTTCAGACAGAGAAGCATTGAACCCATGAAGTGGGGATGGATTAGTTCAGACAGAGAAGCATTGAACCCATGAAGTGGGGATGGATTAGTTCAGACAGAGAAGCATTGAACCCATGAAGTGGGGATGGATTAGTTCAGACAGAGAAGCATTGAACCCATGAAGTGGGGATGGATTAGTCCAGAAAGAGAAGCATTGAACCCATGAAGTGGGGATGGATTAATTCAGACAGAGAAGCATTGAACCCATGAAGTGGGGATGGATAAGTTCAGATAGAGAAGCATTGAACCCATGAAGTGGGGATGGATTAGTTCAGACAGAGAAGCATTGAACCCATGAAGTGGGAATGGATTAGTTCAGACAGAGAAGCCTTTAACCATGAAGTGGGGATGGATTAGTTCAGACAGAGAAGCCTTTAACCCATGAAGTGGGTATGGATTAGTCCAGACAGAGAAGCATTGAACCCATGAAGTGGGGATGGATTAGTCCAGACAGAGAAGCATTGAACCCATGAAGTGGGGATGGATTAGTTCAGACAGAGAAGCATTGAACCCATGAAGTGGGGATGGATTAGTTCAGACAGAGAAGCATTGAACCCATGAAGTGGGGATGGATTAGTTCAGACAGAGAAGCATTGAGCCCATGAAGTGGGGATGGATTAGTTCAGACAGAGAAGCATTGAGCCATGAAGTGGGGATGGATTAGTCCAGACAGAGAAGCATTGAACCCATGAAGTGGGGATGGATTAGTTCAGACAGAGAAGCATTGAACCCATGAAGTGGGGATGGATTAGTTCAGACAGAGAAGCATTGAACCCATGAAGTGGGGATGCATTAGTTCAGACAGAGAAGCATTTAACCCATGAAGTGGGGATGGATTAGTTCAGACAGAGAAGCATTGAACCCATGAAGTGGGGATGGATTAGTCCAGACAGAGAAGCATTGAACCCATGAAGTGGGGATGGATTAGTTCAGACAGAGAAGCATTGACCCCATGAAGTGGGGATGGATTCGTTCAGACAGAGAAGCATTGAACCCATGAAGTGGGGATGGATTAGTTCAGACAGAGAAGCATTTAACCCATGAAGTGGGGATGGATTAGTCCAGACAGAGAAGCATTTAACCCATGAAGTGGGGATGGATTAGTCCAGACAGAGAACCATTGAACCCATGAAGTGGGGATGGATTAGTTCAGACAGAGAAGCATTGAACCCATGAAGTGGGGATGGATTAGTTCAGACAGAGAAGCATTGAACCCATGAAGTGGGGATGGATTAGTTCAGACAGAGAAGCATTTAACCCATGAAGTGGGATGGATTAGTCCAGACAGAGAAGCATTGAACCCATGAAGTTGGGATGGATTAGTTCAGACAGCGAAGCATTGAACCATGAAGTGGGGATGGATTAGTTCAGACAGAGAAGCATTGAACCCATGAAGTGGGGATGGATTAGTTCAGACAGAGAAGCATTGAACCCATGAAGTGGGGATGGATTAGTTCAGACAGAGAAGCATTGAACCCATGAAGTGGGGATGGATTAGTTCAGACAGAGAAGCATTGAACCCATGAAGTGGGGATGGATTAGTTCAGACAGAGAAGCATTTAACCCATGAAGTGGGATGGATTAGTCCAGACAGAGAAGCATTGAACCCATGAAGTGGGGATGGATTAGTTCAGACAGCGAAGCATTGAACCCATGAAGTGGGGATGGATTAGTTCAGACAGAGAAGCATTGAACCCATGAAGTGGGGATGGATTAGTTCAGACAGAGAAGCATTGAACCCATGAAGTGGGGATGGATTAGTTCAGACAGAGAAGCATTGAACCAAGAAGTGGGGATGGATTAGTCCAGACAGAGAAGCATTTAACCCATGAAGTGGGGATGGATTAGTCCAGACAGAGAAGCATTTAACCCATGAAGTGGGGATGGATTAGTCCAGACAGAGAAGCATAAACCCATGAAGTGGGGATGGATTAGTCCAGACAGAGAAGCATTTAACCCATGAAGTGGGGATGGATTAGTCCAGACAGAGAAGCATTTAACCCATGAAGTGGGGATGGATTAGTCCAGACAGAGAAGCATTGAACCCATGAAGTGGGGATGGATCAGTCCAGACAGAGAAGCATTGAACCATGAAGTGGGGATGGATTAGTCCAGACAGAGAAGCATTGAACCCATGAAGTGGGGATGGACTAGTCCAGACCAGAGCGTGTACCACTCGTTGGTGGATTCTGCGTCTTCACTTAAAGAGTTCCATCTACTCCTGGCTCCTTGTCTGACCCCTCACCAAGACCTGTCCAGCTTGGGTGACCCTGCCAGGAGCTAAGCTCCCGCTGACATAGCTCCTTGGATCCCGGAGAAGCACAAGCCCTTCAACCACAACATGGTGAGCCTAATGTGGAGTGTCCATGTTATTCTCAACTTTCTTCTGTAAATCACAATTCTGCAGTCTGCATTGTTTTTATGTTTGTTGTCCTATTGTCCATGATTCCCATTCATGTTTTAAGTCTGGCTCTACATAATATTTAAGAACTCATTTTTTTTTGTTTCCGCTGTCAACATTTCATTGCATAGTATCTTCCTCATTTCTTTGTTGAAACTGCTTTTGCCTGAGCCATTCCGCATCTCACCTCTGTTGTACTTCTAACATCTGAGGTTAGCATTGTTCCCAGATATTTAAATTCATTTATTTGTTTTAATATTGTCCCACTTGTCTTTATTGTGCACTGTGGTGATGACTTTTTCTTTGTTATTACCATTACTTCTGTCCTTTTACAATTACGGCTGAGTCCTTTATTTTTACTTTCTTTCACTATAATGTCTCAGATTTCTTGTAACTCATATTCACACTTAGCGATTAAGTCTGTATCATCTGGTTTCCTGAGATTATTTATATTATGACCTCAAATTGTTATTCCATGCATGTCCCCAATGGATCGTAAAATAAATTCACTATACATATCAAATAAAACTAGTGACATCCCTTGCCTAAACTTACCTACAAGCTGGTAGATAGGATTCAAAATATGCACTGTAGACATACAGACAGACAGGGAATAAGATATACAGACAAATATGAAAAAATATCAAGCAGTGATAAGAAAAGCGGTTGAGTGATAAACAGAGGCAGAGACATTCACCAAAGTGGAGAGACAAAAAATAGAGAATTGTAGAAAGAGGGAAAAGACGAAAATTATAGAAACACACATCCAATGGAAAACAAGAAGGATATGCAAAAATAAGCGAACAAATATGAGAAGAAAATTAGACACGCAAGGAGATATGAAACAAATAGATGGAGATTTATAAATATTTACAGAGACATATTTTAAAGACAGACAAAGAGATGTTGACACTCATAGACACAAAAAGAGAGATAATAAAATGTTGACACTCATAGACACAAAAAGAGAGATAATAAGATGTTGACACTCATAGACACAAATAGAGAGACAAGATGTTGACATTCATAGACACAAAAAGAGAGATAATAAGATGTTGACACTCATAGACACAAAAAGAGAGACAATAAGATGTTGACATTCATAGACACAAATAGAGAGACAAGATGTTGACACTCATAGACACAAAAAGAGAGACAATAAGATGTTGACACTCATAGACACAAAAAGAGAGACAATAAGATGTTGACATTCATAGACACAAAAAGAGAGACAATAAGATGTTGACATTCATAGACACAAAAAGAGAGACAATAAGATGTTGACACTCATAGACACAAAAAGAGAGACAATAAGATGTTGACATTCATAGACACAAAAAGAGAGACAATAAGATGTTGACACTCATAGACACAAAAAGAGAGACAATAAGATGTTGACACTCATAGACACAAAAAGAGAGACAATAAGATGTTGACACTCATAGACACAAAAAGAGAGACAATAAGATGTTGACACTCATAGACACAAAAAGAGAGACAATAAGATGTTGACACTCATAGACACAAAAAGAGAGACAATAAGATGTTGACACTCATAGACACAAAACGAGAGACAATAAGATGTTGACATTCATAGACACAAAAAGAGAGACAATAAGATGTTGACACTCATAGACACAAAAAGAGAGACAATAAGATGTTGACATTCATAGACACAAACAGAGAGATAATAAGATGTTGACACTCATAGACACAAACAGAGAGACAAGATGTTGACACTCATAGACACAAAAATAGAGACAATAAGATGTTGACACTCATAGACACAAACAGAGAGACAAGATGTTTGACACTCATAGACACAAAAAGAGAGACAATAAGATGTTGACATTCATAGACACAAAAAGAGAGACAATAAGATGTTGACATTCATAGACACAAAAAGAGAGATAATAAGATGTTGACATTCATAGACACAAACAGAGAGACAAGATGTTGAAACTCATAGACACAAACAGAGAGACAAGATGTTGACACTCATAGACACCAAAAAGAGAGATAATAAGATGTTGACACTCATAGACACAAACAGAGAGACAAGATGTTGACACTCATAGACACAAAAAGAGAGACAATAAGATGTTGACACTCATAGACACAAAAAGAGAGATAATAAGATGTTGACACTCATAGACACAAAAACAGAGACAATAAGATGTTGACATTCATAGACACAAAAAGAGAGACAATAAGATGTTGACACTCATAGACACAAAAAGAGAGATAATAAGATGTTGACACTCATAGACACAAAAAGAGAGACAATAAGATGTTGACACTCATAGACACAAAAAGAGAGACAATAAGATGTTGACACTCATAGACACAAAAGAGAGATAATAAGATGTTGACACTCATAGACACAAAAGAGAGACAATAAGATGTTGACATTCATAGACACAAAAAGAGAGACAATAAGATGTTGACACTCATAGACACACAAAAGAGAGACAATAAGATGTTGACACTCATAGACACAAAAGAGAGACAAGATGTTGACACTCATAGACACAAAAAGAGAGACAAGATGTTGACATTCATAGACACAAAAAGAGAGACAAGATGTTGACACTCATAGACACAAAAAGAGAGACAATAAGATGCTGACACTCATAGACACAAAAGAGAGATAATAAGATGTTGACACTCATAGACACAAACAGAGAGATAATAAGATGTTGACACTCATAGACACAAACAGAGAGACAAGATGTTGACACTCATAGACACAAAAAGAGAGATAATAAGATGTTGACATTCATAGACACAAACAGAGAGATAATAAGATGTGACACTCATAGACACAAAAAGAGAGACAAGATGTTGACACTCATAGACACAACAGAGAGACAAGATGTTGACACTCATAGACACAAAAAGAGAGATAATAAGATGTTGACACTCATAGACACAAACAGAGAGACAAGATGTTGACACTCATAGACACAAAAGAGAGATAATAAAATGTTGACACTCATAGACACAAAAAGAGAGACAATAAGATGTTGACATTCATAGACACAAAAAGAGAGATAAGATGTTGACACTCATAGACACAAACAGAGAGACAATAAGATGTTGACATTCATAGACACAAACAGAGAGACAAGATGTTGACACTCATAGACACAAAAAGAGAGACAATAAGATGTTGACACTCATAGACACAAAAAGAGAGACAATAAGATGTTGACATTCATAGACACAAAAAGAGAGATAATAAGATGTTGACATTCATAGACACAAAAAGAGAGACAATAAGATGTTGACATTCATAGACACAAAAAGATAGACAATAAGATGTTGACATTCATAGACACAAAAAGAGAGACAATAAGATGTTGACATTCAATGACACAAACAGAGAGACAATAAGATGTTGACATTCATAGACACAAAAAGAGAGATAATAAGATGTTGACATTCATAGACACAAAAAGAGAGACAATAAGATGTTGACATTCATAGACACAAAAAGAGAGATAATAAGATGTTGACATTCATAGACACAAACAGAGAGACAATAAGATGTTGACATTCATAGACACAAAAAGAGAGATAATAAGATGTTGACATTCATAGACACAAAAAGAGAGACAATAAGATGTTGACATTCATAGACACAAAAAGAGAGACAATAAGATGTTGACATTCATAGACACAAAAAGAGAGATAATAAGATGTTGACATTCATAGACACAAAGAGAGATAATAAGATGTTGACACTCATAGACACAAAAAGAGAGACAATAAGATGTTGACATTCATAGACACAAACAGAGAGACAATAAGATGTTGACATTCATAGACACAAAAAGAGAGACAATAAGATGTTGACATTCATAGACACAAAAAAGAGAGACAATAAGATGTTTGACATTCATAGACACAAAAGAGAGACAATAAGATGTTGACATTCATAGACACAAAAAGAGAGATAATAAGATGTTGACATTCATAGACACAAAAGAGAGATAATAAGATGTTGACACTCATAGACACAAAAAGAGAGACAATAAGATGTTGACATTCATGAACACAAACAGTGAGACAAGATGTTGACACTCATAGACACAAAAAGAGAGACAATAAGATGTTGACACTCATAGACACAAAAAGAGAGACAATAAGATGTTGACATTCATAGACACAAAAAGACAGACATTAAGATGTTGACACTCATAGACACAAAAGAGAGACAATAAGATGTTGACACTCATAGACACAAAAAGACAGACAATAAATGTTGACACTCATAGACACAAAAAGACAGACAATAAGATGTTGACGCTCAAAGAGACAAACAGACAAAGAGATGTAGACACTCATGGAGATAAAGAAAGCGACATAGAGATGTAGACACTGATAGAGATAAATAAAGAGACAGAGAGATGAAGACACTCATAGAGATAAAGAAAGAGACAGAGAGGTGTAGACACTCATAAAGATAAAGAAATATAGAGAAGTGTGTACTCGCTGAGATTCAATAAACTACTACAGACAGAGAAACAGGAAGGCAAACTTACTTTAAAGTTCAGTTTTTAAAAAAGTCAAAGAAGAAGACAAATATACTCACAGGTAAAATGCTTATAGAAATTGTCAAACAAGATGACTAACATACTCACAAGAACAACACTCATTGGTGATTTCTCTCTGATCATTGTACCACCTGGCGTGACATCCTTTACAGTAATCGTTTCTGATTTTTTGTGAATATAAATGGTGAATATAAATGGTGAATATAAATGGTGAATATAAATGGTTCATTTGAGATGAACATATCCGAACCCTGAGGTAAGACGGGTGATTAAGTTCGAACTGAACAAAGACAAGCGCGATGATAAGTGAGGCAAATGCCAAATGACATGATGACATGTGCGTTGATTATAAGATGAAGTGATTGTGACAATGATAATATGATTTGTTCATGATATTACCTATTTGTATTCATCATTTATGAGGTGGGATAACTATAAATGTGATAAACGTAGCATTTCTCCATTACAATAAGATAGTAGATAATAAATCAAAGTATCAAATAATGCAGCACGAAGAAGACAATGATAAATAAATACAGAGAAACAAAAGGAAACATTTCATGCCAATCTGCTTCTTCTTATTCTCTTCTTTTCCTTCCTCATTTGCCTTTCAGCGTCGAGGGGAGATATAATTTGAGGTCTTTTGCTCTTCTGCTGCTGTTATGTTTCCTAGTGCTTCTAATATTCCATCCATCCATCTTTTTCGTGGTCGACATGGGTCTGGTATTCTCGCACCGTTTACTGAAGGCTCGCCAATATTGTCTTTTGATCACTCTGCCTAGTCACGTGCCCAAACCATTGTATGTGTTGTTTCTTTAAATATTCTATGGCAGGGGCTATTCCTAGCTTTTTTCTCATTTCTTCATTTCTGATCTTATCTCTCAGGCTGTTTCCTGTCATTCGTCTAACACATTTAATCCCAGTAGAGGTTAATGTTCTTATTGTTCTTGCATCTAGGGTTCATTTGATTTCCGTGAAATTTCCGACATGTTTGAAATCAAGAACAGAAGAAGCAAAGGAATGTAAAATATTAGATTAAGGAAAACATTACTCTGAGAGTGAAAATCAAGGACACGAGATCAGGCCTAATGACTTTGTTAGTGGAAATAAAAAACACGAGATCTGTTTAATGACTTTGTTAGTGGAAATAAAAAACACGAGATCTGTTTAATGACTTTGTTAGTGGAAATAAAAAACACGAGATCTGTTTAAATGACTTTGTTAGTGGAAATAAAAACACGAGATCTGTTTAATGACTTTGTTAGTGGAAATAAAAAACACGAGATCTGTTTAATGACTTTGTTAGTGGAAATCAAAACACGAGATCTGTTTAATGACTTTGTTAGTGGAAATCAAAACACGAGATCTGTTTTAATGACTTTGTTAGTGGAAATAAAAAACACGAGATCTGTTTAATGACTTTGTTAGTGGAAATCAAAAACACGAGATCTGTTTAATGACTTTGTTAGTGGAAATAAAAAACACGAGATCTGTTTAATGACTTTGTTAGTGGAAATAAAAAACACGAGATCTGTTTAATGACTTTGTTAGTGGAAATAAAAAACACGAGATCTGTTTAATGACTTTGTTAGTGAAATCAAAAACACGAGATCTGTTTAATGACTTTGTTAGTGGAAATAAAAAAACACGAAATCTGTTTAATGACTTTGTTAGTGGAAATCAAAAACACGAGATCTGTTTAATGACTTTGTTAGTGGAAATCAAAAACACGAGATCTGTTTAATGACTTTGTTAGTGGAAATCAAAAACACGAGATCTGTTTAATGACTTTGTTAGTGGAAATAAAAAACACGAGATCTGTTTAATGACTTTGTTAGTGGAAATAAAAAACACGAGATCTGTTTAATGACTTTGTTAGTGGAAATAAAAAACACGAGATCTGTTTAATGACTTTGTTAGTGGAAATCAAAAACACGAGATCTGTTTAATGACTTTGTTAGTGGAAATCAAAAACACGAGATCTGTTTAATGACTTTGTTAGTGGAAATAAAAAACACGAGATCTGTTTAATGACTTTGTTAGTGGAAATCAAAAACACGAGATCTGTTTAATGACTTTGTTAGTGGAAATAAAAAACACGAGATCTGTTTAATGACTTTGTTAGTGGAAATAAAAAACACGAGATCTGTTTAATGACTTTGTTAGTGGAAATAAAAAACACGAGATCTGTTTAATGACTTTGTTAGTGGAAATCAAAAACACGAGATCTGTTTAATGACTTTGTTAGTGGAAATAAAAACACGAAATCTGTTTAATGACTTTGTTAGTGGAAATCAAAAACACGAGATCTGTTTAATGACTTTGTTAGTGGAAATCAAAAACACGAGATCTGTTTAATGACTTTGTTAGTGGAAATCAAAAACACGAGATCTGTTTAATGACTTTGTTAGTGGAAATAAAAAACACGAGATCTGTTTAATGACTTTGTTAGTGGAAATAAAAAACACGAGATCTGTTTAATGACTTTGTTAGTGGAAATAAAAAAACACGAGATCTGTTTAATGACTTTGTTAGTGGAAATCAAAAACACGAGATCTGTTTAATGACTTTGTTAGTGAAATAAAAAACACGAGATCTGTTTAATGACTTTGTTAGTGGAAATAAAAACACGAGATCTGTTTAATGACTTTGTTAGTGGAAATCAAAAACACGAGATCTGTTTAATGACTTTGTTAGTGGAAATCAAAAACACGAGATCTGTTTAATGACTTTGTTAGTGGAAATCAAAACACGAGATCATGTTTAATGACTTTGTTAGTGGAAATAAAAAACACGAGATCTGTTTAATGACTTTGTTAGTGGAAATAAAAAACACGAGATCTGTTTAATGACTTTGTTAGTGGAAATAAAAAACACGAGATCTGTTTAATGACTTTGCTAGTGGAAATAAAAAACACGAGATCTGTTTAATGACTTTGTTAGTGGAAATAAAAGACACGAGATCTGTTTAATGACTTTGTTAGTGGAAATCAAAGACACGAGATCTGTTTAATGACTTTGTTAGTGGAAATAAAAAACACGAGATCTGTTTAATGACTTTATTAGTGGAAATAAAAAACACGAGATCTGTTTAATGACTTTGTTAGTGGAAATAAAAAACACGAGATCTGTTTAATGACTTTGTTAGTGGAAATAAAAGACACGAGATCTGTTTAATGACTTTGTTAGTGGAAATCAAAGACACGAGATCTGTTTAATGACTTTGTTAGTGGAAATAAAAAACACGAGATCTGTTTAATGACTTTATTAGTGGAAATAAAAAACACGAGATCTGTTTAATGACTTTGTTAGTGGAAATAAAAAACACGAGATCTGTTTAATGACTTTGTTAGTGGAAATAAAAAACACGAGATCTGTTTAATGACTTTATTAGTGGAAATCAAAAACACGAGATCTGTTTAATGACTTTGTTAGTGGAAATCAAAGACACATGATCTGTTTAATGACTTTGTTAGTGGAAATCAAAGACACGAGATCTGTTTAATGACTTTGTTAGTGAAATAAAAAACACGAGATCTGTTTAATGACTTTATTAGTGGAAATCAAAAACACGAGATCTGTTTAATGACTTTGTTAGTGGAAATCAAGACACATGATCTGTTTAATGACTTTGTTAGTGGAAATCAAGACACGAGATCTGTTTAATGACTTTGTTAGTGGAAATCAAAGACACGAAATCTGTTTAATGACTTTGTTAGTGGAAATCAAAGACACGAGATCTGTTTAATGACTTTGTTAGTGGAAATCAAAACACGAGATCTGTTTAATGACTTTGTTAGTGGAAATCAAAGACACGAGATCTGTTTAATGACTTAGTGGAAATCAAAGACACGAGATCTGTTTAATGACTTTGTTAGTGGAAATCAAAGACACGAGATCTGTTTAATGACTTTGTTAGTGGAAATCAAAGATACGAGATCTGTTTTAATGACTTTGTTAGTGGAAATCAAAGACACGAAATCTGGTTTAATGACTTTGTTAGTGGAAATCAAGATACGAGCATTAACAGCGGCTGGAATATATGAACAGCTGACACATACCGAACTTTGTGTCCACAAAAACATGACACATTTTGTAACTAGCCACAGAATGGACCAAATGACTAGAGATATACCTGCTTAGTCACTGCTAGAAGTCATAACATGTGTATGATTGTACTAGCCACAGAATGGACCAAATGACTAGAGATATACCTGCTTAGTCACTGCTAGAAGTCATAACACGTGTATGATTGTACTAGCCACAGAATGGACCAAATGACTAGAGATATACCTGCTTAGTCACTGCTAGAAGTCATAACATGTGTATGATTGTACTAGCCACAGAATGGACCAAATGACTAGAGATATACCTGCTTAGTCACTGCTAGAAGTCATAACGCGTGTATGATTGTACTAGCCACAGAATGGACCAAATGACTAGAGATATACCTGCTTAGTCACTGCTAGAAGTCATAACACGTGTATGATTGTACTAGCCACAGAATGGACCAAATGACTAGAGATATACCTGCTTAGTCACTGCTAGAAGTCATAACATGTGTATGATTGTACTAGCCACAGAATGGACCAAATGACTAGAGATATACCTGATTAGTCACTGCTAGAAGTCATAACATGTGTATGATTGTACTAGCCACAGAATGGACCAAATGACTAGAGATATACCTGCTTAGTCACTGCTAGAAGTCATAAACACGTGTATGATTGTACTAGCCACAGAATGGACCAATGACTAGAGATATACCTGCTTAGTCACTGCTAGAAGTCATAACATGTGTATGATTGTACTAGCCACAGAATGGACCAAATGACTAGAGATATACCTGCTTAGTCACTGCTAGAAGTCATAACGCGTGTATGATTGTACTAGCCACAGAATGGACCAAATGACTAGACATATACCTGCTTAGTCACTGCTAGAAGTCATAACACGTGTATGATTGTACTAGCCACAGAATGGACCAAATGACTAGAGATATACCTGCTTAGTCACTGCTAGAAGTCATAACATGTGTATGATTGTACTAGCCACAGAATGGACCAAATGACTAGAGATATACCTGCTTAGTCACTGCTAGAAGTCATAACACGTGTATGATTGTACTAGCCACAGAATGGACCAAATGACTAGAGATATACCTGCTTAGTCACTGCTAGAAGTCATAACATGTGTATGATTGTACTAGCCACAGAATGGACCAAATGACTAGAGATATACCTGCTTAGTCACTGCTAGAAGTCATAACACGTGTATGATTGTACTAGCCACAGAATGGACCAAATGACTAGAGATATACCTGCTTAGTCACTGCTAGAAGTCATAACACGTGTATGATTGTACTAGCCACAGAATGGACCAAATGACTATAGATATACCTGCTTAGTCACTGCTAGAAGTCATAACACGTGTATGATTGTACTAGCCACAGAATGGACCAAATGACTAGAGATATACCTGCTTAGTCACTGCTAGAAGTCATAACATGTGTATGATGTTAGAAATTAAAACACTTGCATGATTTTAAAGGTTATATCACCTGTATGATGTTAGTGACTTATAACACCTGTATGATCTTAGAACCTTATAACACCTGTATGATGTTAGAGACTTGTAACCCCTGTATGATGTTAGAGACTTATAACACCTGTATGGTGTTAGAGACCTATAACACCAGTATGATGTTAGAGACTTGTAACACCTGTATGATGTTAGAGACGTGTAACACCTGTATGATGTTAGAACCTTATAACACCAGTATGATGTTAGTGACTTATAACACCTGTGTGATGTTAGAGACGTGTAACACCTGTATGATGTTAGAGACTTGTAACACCTGTATGATGTTAGAGACTTGTAACACCTCTATGATGTTAGAGACTTGTAACACCTCTATGATGTTAGAGACTTGTAACACCTCTATGATGTTAGAGACTTGTAACACCTGTATGATGTTAGAGACTTGTAACACCTGTATGATGTTAGTGACTTGTAACACCTGTATGATGTTAGTGACTTATAACACCTGTATGATGTTAAGGTTTTGTAACACCTGTATGATGTTAAGGACTTGTAACACCTGTATGATGTTAGAGACTTGTAACACCTGTATGATGTTAGAGACTTGTAACACTGTATGATGTTAGAGACTTGTAACACCTGTATGATGTTAGAGACTTGTAACACCTGTATGATGTTAGAGACTTGTAACACCTGTATGGTGTTAGAGACTTGTAACACCTGTACGATGTTAGAGACTTGTAACACCTGTATGATGTTAGAGACTTGTAACACCTTCATGATGTTAGAGACTTGTAACACCTCATGATGTTAGAGACTTGTAACACCTGTAGGATGTTAGAGACTTGTAACACCTGTATGATGTTAGAGACTTGTAACACCTTTATGATGTTAGAGACTTGTAACACCTTTATGATGTTAGAGACGTGTAACACCTGTATGATGTTAGAGACTTGTAACACCTGTATGATGTTAGAGACTTGTAACACCTGTATAATGTTAGAGACTTGTAACACCTGTATGATGTTAGAGACTTGTAGCACCTGTATGATGTTAGAGACTTGTAGCACCTGTATGATGCTAGAGACTTGTAACACCTGTATGATGTTAGAGACTTGTAACACCTGTATGATGTTAGAGACTTGTAACACCTGTGCGATGTTAGAGACTTGTAACACCTGTATGACTTGTAACACCTGTACGATGTTAGAGACTTGTAACACCTGTATGATGTTAGAGATTTGTAACACCTGTATGATGTTAGAGATTTGTAACACCTGTATGATGTTAAAGATCATAAACCTCTGTACACGTGCCAAGTATTCTGCGTTTTAAATTGTCAAGTATTTTCAACATCGCAGTAGTTAATGTTAAGTTATATAATTTTATAATTATAAGTTCAAGTGCTTTAATCTCATAGTAGTAAATGACTCACGTTTTAATCTCATAGTATTAATGGCTCATATTTTTATCTCATAGTAGTAAGTGATTTATTTGTTTAGGCTCGTAGTAGTGAGTCACGTTTTAATCTCTTAGTAGTAAATGACTCATGTTTAATACCATAGTATTTAATGACTTATGTTACAATCTCACAGTAGTAATCCCATAGTAGTAATTGACACATATTTTAATCTCAGTGTTAAAAAACTAATGTTTTAATCTCATAGTAGTAAATGACTCATGTTTTAATCTTAAAACATTAAATGACTCATGTTTTTACCTCTTAGTATAATTGATTCACTTTTATTAAGCTCATAGTAGTGATTCATGTTTTCTCTCATAGTAGTAAGTGACTCATGTTTCAATCTTATAGTAGTAATTGACTCATGTTTTTTATCTCATAGTAGTAAATTACTCGAGTTTTAATCTCGTATTAGTTAGTGATTAATTTTTTTAAGCTCATATTGGGAATTCATGCTTTTATCTCATAGTAGTAAGTGACTCATGTTTTAATCTTATAGTACTACATGACAGGTGATTAAGCCTCACAATAATAAATGTCATGTATTTTTTATAATTCAGTACTATATAACCTACGATATGTTGATGATACTGCATTACTAGCAGAAAATCCTGAAGATCTACAACAATTACTTAATGAAATGAACATGACAAGCACAAACATGGATTAGACATGAATATAAAAAAAAGACTAAAACTATGATCATAAACAAAGATATCAAAATTGAAGAAATAGACCTGGAGACAGTTCAGAGCTACAACTACCTTGGACATACTATAACCAGTGATGGAAAATGTACAACTGAAATAAACAAAAGAATAGGAAAGGCAAAAAAAAAATAATTTTAATGTCATGAAAATACTAACATCACAACATATAACACCAGGGCTAAAACTAAGAATAGTAAAATGTTTTATCTTCTCAATATTCCTCTATGGTGCAGAAACATGGACATTAGGCAAGAAAACAGAACACAAAATTAAAGCTATTGAAATGTGGATTTATAGAAGAATAGAAAGAATTGAGTGGAAAGAAAAGAAAAAAAACCGATGAAGTCTTGAGCACAATACAAACAGGACAAATGAGACTTTTAGCATAAACACAGCATCCTTTTAAATGTAATCTTGGAAGGAAAATACAAGGTAAAAGAGACAGAGACAGACCAAGACTAACATGGACTAGTAACATCAAAAGATGTACAATTCAGCCTATGACAGCCTGCACTATCAAAGCAAGAGACAGAGTGGAATCGCGCTCCATGATAGCCAACCTTCGATGCGGAGACGGCACTTAATGATGATGATTAAATCGCATTTTTGAATGTCAGTATACACGTAGTTGTCCCGCGAGACTCTTCCTAACTGTCCCACGTGGGTTCAGTTTAGAGTATCCATCAACACCACTCCATACTATAGTTGATTTTTGTTGATTATTTGTTGATCAACTATAGGTGATTTATGTTGATTATTTTGTTGACCAACATAGTTGATTTATGTTGATTATTTTGTTGACCAACAATAGTTGATTTATGTTGATTATTTTGTTGATCAATAATAGTTGATTTATGTTGATTATTTTGTTGATCAACAATAGGTGATTTATGTTGATTATTTTGTTGATCAACTATAGGTGATTTATGTTGATTTTTTGTTGATCAACAATAGTTGATTTATGTTGATTATTTTGTTGACCAACAATAGTTGATTTATGTTGATTATTTTGTTGACCAACAATAGGTGATTTATGTTGATTATTTTGTTGATCAACAATAGGTGATTTATGTTGATTATTTTGTTGATCAACAATAGGTGATTTATGTTGATTATTTTGTTGACCAACAATAGGTGATTTATGTTGATTATTTTGTTGACCAACAATAGTTGATTTATGTTGATTATTTTGTTGACCAACAATAGGTGATTTATGTTGATTATTTTGTTGATCAACAATTGGTGATTTATGTTGATTATTTTGTTGATCAACAATAGGTGATTTATGTTGATTATTTTGTTGACCAACAACAGTTGATTTATGTTAATTATTTTGTTGACCAACAATAGTTGATTTATGTTGATTATTTTGTTGATCAACAATAGGTGATTTATGTTGATTATTTTGTTGACCAACAATAGTTGATTTATGTTGATTTTTTTGTTGACCAACAATAGGTGATTTATGGACAAAAAAAACAAACTAAAAAGATCAAAGTATTCCCACAGCAATTTTCGTTGAGATAGGAAGTGTGATTTAATTTTAGTCAGCCTCAGCTCCAAAAGGTGGTCAGTTCCCTCCCTCGCTGACTTTCCTTCTCAACAAATATCTCTGGGACACATTTACAGAGGCTGGGTGGATCCCACCAGCCCATCAGGTCGGTGAAAATGTTGGCCTCAAGTGCGATTTGAACCCAGACTATTCAGCTCGACGGGCGAGTGCTCTAACCACAACACTACAGGGCTACCATGCACAGATTACTGCGGGGAAAAGCATATCCAAACAAATATTTCTAGAAATATTTTCCATCCACTCTTCTCATAATATTTCATAGTCTAGCTTGTGGTATTGTCACTTTATTTTGAAAAATAATTTGTTAGTTTCAGCTCACGAAACTCCATAGCACAGGCGAAGACATGAAAGGAAACAATACAATGGTTATCAACCTGTTTTCTCAATGACCCAGTTCCCCAGGAAGATCGGATTTACCTGGACTTGAAGGAAGGGGCCAGAGTCTCTAAACAGATCACCGCCGACACAAATCTGCTTATTGTGTTAGTTTCATCATCACCGCACACCGGGCAACCCCATAGGTGCACCTATATCTCTCTTAAGAATTTCGAGAAAATCCGTGGAGAACCCTGAAAAACGTGCACGAACTCCGTGGCACGATTAGGGTCCAAGTTGTAGGAACTTTTTTTCTTGCAATCTTGCCCGGACATCGGCCACATTTATGGTCCACTCTTTTATTTAATTGCCAAGGTTTCCTTGACGTGCGCGAGTGCACGTGGAACTACCTGTTTCCTGCATTTGTCCGAGAGGGCTAGACATCGGATCTCGCTATCCAAGAGATCAGGGAGGTAAAGTCACTAATAAACCACGGATTAATTTTTCTTGTTTTTGAAAAATCACTACCGTCTGTGGTGGGCTTAGAACCCGGGTCGTTCCTGCCCAGAAGCTGATGTCGTACCTCAAGGTCACCAAACATTTGCTTGTTTCTGTCAAGGTCATCCAGTGTAACAAAGGCTGAACGAGTGGGCTTGCTAGCATTGCTGTTGTGAGCAGTGGTCGAGCAGACTTGCTGGCATTGCTGTTGTGAGCAGTGGTCGAGCAGACTTGCTAGCATTGCTGTTGTGAGCAGTGGTCGAGCAGACTTGCTAGCATTGCTGTTGTGAGCAGTGGTCGAGCAGACTTGCTGGCATTGCTGTTGTGAGCAGTGGTCGAGCAGACTTGCTAGCATGCTGTTGTGAGCAGTGGTCGAGCAGACTTGCTAGCATTGCTGTTGTGAGCAGTGGTCGAGCAGACTTGCTAGCATTGCTGTTGTGAGCAGTGGTCGAGCAGACTTGCTGGCATTGCTGTTGTGAGCAGTGGTCGAGCAGACTTGCTGGCATTGCTGTTGTGAGCAGTGGTCGAGCAGACTTGCTGGCATTGCTGTTGTGAGCAGTGGTCGAGCAGACTTGCTAGCATTGCTGTTGTGAGCAGTGGTCGAGCAGACTTGCTAGCATTGCTGTTGTGAGCAGTGGTCGAACAGACTTGCTGGCATTGTGGTTGTGAGCAGTGGTCGAGCAGACTTGCTGGCATTGCTGTTGTGAGCAGTGGTCGAGCAAAAGAGAGGCTGACTTCTAAAAGACCTCAATAAGACAGGACTGGTCCAGACAATGAATGTTAGTCTACACCTTTGAATATCAGACTGCACGAATATCAGAACTACTACAGCAGCAATGGTTAGAACTATTGCAACAACAGTTGTTAGATTTACAACAACAATGGTTAGAGCTATTGCAACAAACAGTTGTTAGATTTACAACAACAATGGTTAGAACTATTGCAACAACAGATGTTAGATTTACAACAACAATGGTTAGAACTATTGCAACAACAGATGTTAGATTTACAATAACAATGGTTAGAACTATTGCAACAACAGTTGTTAGATTACAACAACAATGGTTAGAACTATTGCAACAACGGATGTTAGATTTACAACAACAATGGTTAGAACTATTGCAACAACAGTTGTTAGATTTACAACAACAATGGTTAGAACTATTGCAACAACAGTTGTTAGATTTACAACAACCGCAAGTCAGAATTACGATTAAAGCTTACGTCACAACTACAACAATTTCCTCTATCCTTCCTCCTTTGCTTTCAGCATCCAAGGTAGATCTAATTCCCATTCTTCCGACACTTCCGTTGAGCACACCGACTGTTAAGTTTCCTAGCGTTTCAAATATCCCATCAACCCATCTTTATATCCCATCAACCCATCTTTATATCCCATCAACCCATCTTTATCGTGGTCGGCCCTTGAGTCTTCACTCTCCCAGCTCCAGTTACACAGTTACTATTCACAACTTGATCATCTATATTCTTTTCCATTTATGGACTCGGTTTCATTGTAGTCGAGGTATCCCCATATCCGCTCCACCATATGTTTGAGCATATCTAGAAGCGTATGTAGACTGATTGTTCCTGTAACGTGTTGATTATAGATACATCTGCTTTTCCCACTAATTACACCGTATCGACAAAATCCCGTTTCCACCTTTAGTCTCACAATGTGTACATCCTTGCTCCACCTACCATCCCCATCTTCTCTTAAGGAGTGAATAACAAACTTGGCGATTTCCTCATTGTTAAGAGTAAGTCCAGACTCAGTGCTAGAGGTGCCAGCGATCGTGTCGGCTACGTCACTGCCGAGTACACCAGAATGCCATGGACAGTATATAAATATTATTATATGGGGAACTTCCGAGGCGATAATAGGGAATAATAGAACAAAGAAGTATGTGTTAGCACTCGGAAAATTGACAGACAAACAACAATAGAAAAAAACGAAGAACAATATATGGTCGAAGTGGGATCGAACCCGTACTCAGTGGCACCGCGCCTTGCCACGAGAAGCCGAACGCTTGGTACACTGCCACGCAGCCAACTAAAAAATTGGCTATTGCAGTAGTGTCTTCCACGAAAGGCGATCTCAATGACTATAGCATAGGGTAACGATCACAGACCGGAAATAAATTGTATATTTGTACTTTCCTATTAATGCAAGTATCTCCCAGTAGGGCTGAATACTTGTGTTGTAGACAAACATTTATTGGACGAAACAGCACGAATAGTAGTTCCCAGTGGTTATATACTGGGTACAAATAATAATACATAAATATTATTATATGGGGAACTTCCGAGGCGATAATAGGGAATAATAGAACAAAGAAGTATGTGTTAGCACTCGGAAAAATTGACAGACAAACAACAATAGAAAAAAACGAAGAACAATATATGGTCCGAAGTGGGATCGAACCCGTACTCAGTGGCACCGCGCCTTGCCACGAGAAGCCGAACGCTTGGTACACTGCCACGCAGCCAACTAAAAAATTGGCTATTGCAGTAGTGTCTTCCACGAAAGGCGATCTCAATGACTATAGCATAGGGTAACGATCACAGACCGGAAATAAATTGTATATTTGTACTTTCCTATTAATGCAAGTATCTCCCAGTAGGGCTGAATACTTGTGTTGTAGACAAACATTTATTGGACGAAACAGCACGAATAGTAGTTCCCAGTGGTTATATACTGGGTACAAATAATAATACATAAATATTATTATATGGGGAACTTCCGAGGCGATAATAGGGAATAATAGAACAAAGAAGTATGTGTTAGCACTCGGAAAAATTGACAGACAAACAACAATAGAAAAAAAACGAAGAACAATATATGGTCCGAAGTGGGATCGAACCCGTACTCAGTGGCACCGCGCCTTGCCACGAGAAGCCGAACGCTTGGTACACTGCCACGCAGCCAACTAAAAAATTGGCTATTGCAGTAGTGTCTTCCACGAAAGGCGATCTCAATGACTATAGCATAGGGTAACGATCACAGACCGGAAATAAATTGTATATTTGTACTTTCCTATTAATGCAAGTATCTCCCAGTAGGGCTGAATACTTGTGTTGTAGACAAACATTTATTGGACGAAACAGCACGAATAGTAGTTCCCAGTGGTTATATACTGGGTACAAATAATAATACATAAATATTATTATATGGGGAACTTCCGAGGCGATAATAGGGAATAATAGAACAAAGAAGTATGTGTTAGCACTCGGAAAAATTGACAGACAAACAACAATAGAAAAAAACGAAGAACAATATATGGTCCGAAGTGGGATCGAACCCGTACTCAGTGGCACCGCGCCTTGCCACGAGAAGCCGAACGCTTGGTACACTGCCACGCAGCCAACTAAAAAATTGGCTATTGCAGTAGTGTCTTCCACGAAAGGCGATCTCAATGACTATAGCATAGGGTAACGATCACAGACCGGAAATAAATTGTATATTTGTACTTTCCTATTAATGCAAGTATCTCCCAGTAGGGCTGAATACTTGTGTTGTAGACAAACATTTATTGGACGAAACAGCACGAATAGTAGTTCCCAGTGGTTATATACTGGGTACAAATAATAATACATAAATATTATTATATGGGGAACTACTTTGTTCCCCATATAATTTGTTCCCCATATAATAATATTATGTATCTGCTTTTCCCACTAATTACACCGTATCGACAAAATCCCGTTTCCACCTTTAGTCTCACAATGTGTACATCCTTGCTCCACCTACCATCCCCATCTTCTCTTAAGGAGTGAATAACAAACTTGGCGATTTCCTCATTGTTAAGAGTAAGTCCAGACTCAGTGCTAGAGGTGCCAGCGATCGTGTCGGCTACGTCACTGCCGAGTACACCAGAATGCCATGGACAGTATATAAATATTATTATATGGGGAACTTCCGAGGCGATAATAGGGAATAATAGAACAAAGAAGTATGTGTTAGCACTCGGAAAAATTGACAGACAAACAACAATAGAAAAAAACGAAGAACAATATATGGTCCGAAGTGGGATCGAACCCGTACTCAGTGGCACCGCGCCTTGCCACGAGAAGCCGAACGCTTGGTACACTGCCACGCAGCCAACTAAAAAATTGGCTATTGCAGTAGTGTCTTCCACGAAAGGCGATCTCAATGACTATAGCATAGGGTAACGATCACAGACCGGAAATAAATTGTATATTTGTACTTTCCTATTAATGCAAGTATCTCCCAGTAGGGCTGAATACTGTGTTGTAGACAAACATTTATTGGACGAAACAGCACGAATAGTAGTTCCCAGTGGTTATATACTGGGTACAAATAATAATACATAAAATATTATATGGGGAACTTCCGAGGCGATAATAGGGAATAATAGAACAAAGAAGTATGTGTTAGCACTCGGAAAAATTGACAGACAAACAACAATAGAAAAAAACGAAGAACAATATATGGTCCGAAGTGGGATCGAACCCGTACTCAGTGGCACCGCGCCTTGCCACGAGAAGCCGAACGCTGGTACACTGCCACGCAGCCAACTAAAAAATTGGCTATTGCAGTAGTGTCTTCCACGAAAGGCGATCTCAATGACTATAGCATAGGGTAACGATCACAGACCGGAAATAAATTGTATATTTGTACTTTCCTATTAATGCAAGTATCTCCCAGTAGGGCTGAATACTTGTGTTGTAGACAAACATTTATTGGACGAAACAGCACGAATAGTAGTTCCCAGTGGTTATATACTGGGTACAAATAATAATACATAAATATTATTATATGGGGAACTACTTTGTTCCCCATATAATTTGTTCCCCATTAATAATATTTATGTATTATTATTTGTACCCAGTATATAACCACTGGGAACTACTATTCGTGCTGTTTCGTCCAATAAATGTTTGTCTACAACACAAGTATTCAGCCCTACTGGGAGATACTTGCATTAATAGGAAAGTACAAATATACAATTTATTTCCGGTCTGTGATCGTTACCCTATGCTATAGTCATTGAGATCGCCTTTCGTGGAAGACACTACTGCAATAGCCAATTTTTTAGTTGGCTGCGTGGCAGTGTACCAAGCGTTCGGCTTCTCGTGGCAAGGCGCGGTGCCACTGAGTACGGGTTCGATCCCACTTCGGACCATATATTGTTCTTCGTTTTTTTCTATTGTTGTTTGTCTGTCAATTTTTCCGAGTGCTAACACATACTTCTTTGTTCTATTATTCCCTATTGTCGCCTCGGAAGTTCCCCATATAATAATATTTATGTATTATTATTTGTACCCAGTATATAACCACTGGGAACTACTATTCGTGCTGTTTCGTCCAATAAATGTTTGTCTACAACACAAGTATTCAGCCCTACTGGGAGATACTTGCATTAATAGGAAAGTACAAATATACAATTTATTTCCGGTCTGTGATCGTTACCCTATGCTATAGTCATTGAGATCGCCTTTCGTGGAAGACACTACTGCAATAGCCAATTTTTTAGTTGGCTGCGTGGCAGTGTACCAAGCGTTCGGCTTCTCGTGGCAAGGCGCGGTGCCACTGAGTACGGGTTCGATCCCACTTCGGACCATATATTGTTCTTCGTTTTTTTCTATTGTTGTTTGTCTGTCAATTTTTCCGAGTGCTAACACATACTTCTTTGTTCTATTATTCCCTATTATCGCCTCGGAAGTTCCCCATATAATAATATTTATGTATTATTATTTGTACCCAGTATATAACCACTGGGACTACTATTCGTGCTGTTTCGTCCAATAAATGTTTGTCTACAACACAAGTATTCAGCCCTACTGGGAGATACTTGCATTAATAGGAAAGTACAAATATACAATTTATTTCCGGTCTGTGATCGTTACCCTATGCTATAGTCATTGAGATCGCCTTTCGTGGAAGACACTACTGCAATAGCCAATTTTTTAGTTGGCTGCGTGGCAGTGTACCAAGCGTTCGGCTTCTCGTGGCAAGGCGCGGTGCCACTGAGTACGGGTTCGATCCCACTTCGGACCATATATTGTTCTTCGTTTTTTTCTATTGTTGTTTGTCTGTCAATTTTTCCGAGTGCTAACACATACTTCTTTGTTCTATTATTCCCTATTATCGCCTCGGAAGTTCCCCATATAATAATATTTATGTATTATTATTTGTACCCAGTATATAACCACTGGAACTACTATTCGTGCTGTTTCGTCCAATAAATGTTTGTCTACAACACAAGTATTCAGCCCTACTGGGAGATACTTGCATTAATAGGAAAGTACAAATATACAATTTATTTCCGGTCTGTGATCGTTACCCTATGCTATAGTCATTGAGATCGCCTTTCGTGGAAGACACTACTGCAATAGCCAATTTTTTAGTTGGCTGCGTGGCAGTGTACCAAGCGTTCGGCTTCTCGTGGCAAGGCGCGGTGCCACTGAGTACGGGTTCGATCCCACTTCGGACCATATATTGTTCTTCGTTTTTTTCTATTGTTGTTTGTCTGTCAATTTTTCCGAGTGCTAACACATACTTCTTTGTTCTATTATTCCTCATGGACAGTATATCCAGGTTAACGTGCTCACTGTATAGTAAAGTAAAAAAAGTAAAGTACCCCCGTCACGCCAAGTGGCGTATAAGGAAATATGGTGTTAGTGACCTTATATTTTATCGACCTTCAGCACATGATTTTTGGTGTAATGTGGTCGGTATTACGCCCGTGCTGCTTTACTTTCCCAGAAAAAATCCGGTACCCAATTAAGGCTCACTGTATAGTCATCTAAGAATTTTATCCACTCTTGCCTCTGACACTGTCTGTTATAATCTTCTGTAGCATACTTTGCGAGTCAGTCACTAAGATAGCATGATCCACGTTCTGTGTAACTAAGCATGTTATCGCTGCTGCTTTTATCTCCATTCTCATGATGGGCACTGTAACGCCACACTTGCCAGCTTCCCTAACCACTTCCATGCCATGTTGATATCAAACCTTAATTACGGTTATTCTACGTCATCAGCTAAGGTCGGGACTTACACACAGACCGCGGGGTGATGGTTGGGGCACTGCACATCTATGCACGGAGGGTGTGGACAGTGAACCTGTTCACTTCCGTCCGGGCACCAAAGTGGCAGATCTGTGGACAAAATGTGTGGGACATAACATCACTTTGATTACCTGAGAAACATCAATCTTCACAATATATCGTATCGCTATTAAATAGTCTGTGATAATATAAGTAGTAAAGTAAAGTACCCCCGTCGCGCCAAGTGGCGTATAGGGAATATGGTGTCAGTGATCATAAAGTTTACAGACCTTCGGCACATGATTTTTGGGGTAATGTGGTCGGTATTACGCCCGTGCCATCTGTGATAATATAATGTCTATATAATCTGTATGTATTGTTATATTTCACTTGTCTTCATGCCTTCTTGTCCCTGACAAAGGTTCAATAGGTCGTAACGTTTTTGGGAGCTATTTTCAAGTTTCCCTATATTTATAACATACACTATATATGTTGTCCCTCATTCTGCACACATATAGCTGAGATGTAGAAAATGAACACCAATTTAAAACAAAGTGGAATCTAGTCAAATACGATCACATACCGAGAAAACAGTATCAACAGGTAGAGAAGATGTTGCTAAAGATAAGTGCACATCAAAAAGTTCACAAGAACAGTTGTTGCTAACGTAAACAATAATAATATCAAATAAATGTTCATAATTAAGGCAAGTACTACATTAAGGAAATAAGATCATTTTGTATTTTGGTTTTGCTTTGAAATTAGTACGGCAAGTTCTCGTTCGTTCTTTCGTTCTTTCTTTCTTTATTCTTTCTTTCAGTCATTCCATCTTTCTTATTTTCAATTTCTTTTGTATCCGTTTGGGGGTAGAGGGAAATACAAAGTTCTGGTTCTCATCCTTTTGGCGACGTCACTCATTGTCAATTGATGTTGTTGTAGCGTTTCTGTAATGTTATCTGTCCATGTTACTCTTAGTCTGCCTCTTGCTCTCCTCCTTTCTCCTCTTTTAATATATGCTTCGTATGGTAAGGGATCACACGATTCTTTCTATGTTGACAAACCAGTTTATTTGTTGTTTCTGTATGTAGCTTAGGATTGGCTCAATGCCTACTCTTTCTCTTATAATATCATTTCCGATTCTGTCTTTTCTGGTCAGCCCAAACGCTTTTCTCAGACATCTCATCTCTGTGGTGACAAGCTTTCTTTTACGTTTAGTCGTAAGTGACCATGTTTGGTAGTGGTAGCACAATGTTGGAATAAATTTACTCTGTATAAGATGATACAACACAACGAGCCCTCAATAAACGTTGTGAGAACACCAGATACAAGGGTCGACGGCGAAAAAGATGGATCGATGGAATATTAGAAGCACTAGAAAACATAACAGCAGCAGAGGCGAACAGAAGAGCAAAATACATGCAAATTATATCTCCCCTCGACGCTGAAAGGCAGATGAGGAAGGAAAGAAGATGAAGAAGAGCAAGTAAAAAGAAGATGTTTCTTGGTGGTAATAGGTCTCGCTTTGTGTTGAAGTTTAGGGGATAGCTGTCCCAATATTTTATTTTGTCTTGTTGCATCGCATGTCTATTTCTTTATCAATTTTAGCATCTTCACAGAATGTTGTTCCCAGATATTTAAAGTGTGTTACTTGTTTTATATCTTGATGTTTTATGGCTATGTTTAGTGTCTTCTTGTGTCTTCCTATTGTTATAACATCTGGGGGGTTTTTAATCCCATCTTTTCCTTGATGCCAACTGGAGTTCTACTGTAGGTTTTAATTTTATTGCTATATTTTTTGTCATCAATTGTACCTAGCTACTTAACCTATAGGGTCAAGACACATTGTTCTGCATCCATAATCTCCTTCATTGCACTTGTGTGTTTTCAGTGCGTTTGCTGTTGTTTTTTTTTCTTTGTGGTGTACATGATAACCACAATCTTTTAACTGTTAACAATATCTAGTAACTGTTAACAATATCCAATTACTGTTAACAATAAGTTATTCATCATCATCATTGAGTGCCGTCTCCGCAACGAAGATTGGCTACCATGGAGCGTTATTCTGTTCTGTCTCTTGCTTTGATGGTGCAGATTGTCATAGGTTTACACGTCCATGTTAGTATTGATCTGCCTCTGCCTCTTTTACCTTGTATATTGCCTTTCAATATTACTTTTATTAGGCTATTGTGTCTTTTAACATGACCCAAAAATTTAATTTGTCTTGTTCTAATTGTGTTTAGTAGTTCTCTTTTCACTTTAGTTGTTTTAAAACTTTATCGTTTGTTATCTTTTGTTTCCATCCAATTCTACCTATTCTTCTATAAATCCACATTTCAAAGGCTTCAATTTTCTGTTGTTTTCTTGTCTAATGTCCATGTTTCTGCACCATACTTGAATATTGAGAAGATGTAACATTTTGCTATTCTTAGTTTTAGCCCTGGTGTGTTATTTGTTTTGATGTTAGTATATTTTTCATGGCATTAAAATTACTTTTAGCCATACCTATCATCATCATCATCATGTGCCGTACCGGTTGGCGTTGGCGATCATGTCCTTCACAATCTTCTATCCACAGTGCATCATATCAGTTCTGTTGTTGACTGTTTTCCATGCCATGACACCAAGCTATCCAGTATTTTCTTTTTTTTGTCGTCCCCGATCTCTCTTTCCTTTTATTTTGCCAGTCGTAACCAAGTATTCCAACTTTCCTCTTCTCATGATGTTTCCAAAAAATGTTGATTGCTTCTTTCTAATGTTTATTAAGAGCTCCTTTTTTGTGTTGGCCTCTTTGAGAACTTTCTCGTTGCTCTTTTTAGCTGTCCTGGAACTTCTATACTTATGCTTTTGTTTATTTCATTTGTACATTTTCCATCACTGGTTATAGTGTGGCCCAGGTAGTTGTAGCACTGAACTGTCTCCAGATGTATTCCTTCAACTTTAATATTTAATTGCAGGTCTTGAGAATTTTCTTTGTTTATGATCATAGTTTTAGTCTTTTTGATATTTATATCTAGTCCATATATTTTACTTGTCATGTTTATTACATTAAGTAATTGTTGTAGATCATTAGGAATTTCTGCTAGTAGTACAGTATCATCAGCATATCTTAGGTTATTGATTATCTTTCCATTAATGTTTAAACCTGGCATCTCAGTGATGTTTTAAAGATTTTCTCAGTGTATAGATTGAACAAACTTGGTGATAGGATGCATCATTTTCTTACTCCTTTTTTTTTATATCAATGGGTGTAGAGTTCTCCTCGTTATATTTTATTATTGCTGTTTGCTCCCGGTACAAATTACTTATTAGTCATATGTTTGTGTTGTCTAGATTTTTATCCTTTAGGCACTATATATAAGTTGATTATGGTGTATTCTATCAAATGCTTTGGTGTAGTCTATGAAGCAGGCATATATTGGTTTGTTTACTTCTATGTGCTTTTTAATCAATGTCTTCATGCTGAATATGGCATCTTTTGTCCCACTGTTTTTCCTGAATCCAAATTGCTGCTCATCTAATTCAGTATTAATTTTATTCTGAATCCTTCCATGTATAACTTTTAGTAAAATTTGTGTTACCTGGCTCATTAGGCTTATTGTTCTAAATCATTGCATTCAACTGCACCATTCTTTTTAGGCAATGCAATGAAAGTTGACGTTTTTAGTTCATTTGGTATGTATGGTATATTTCATTGCATATGTCTGTGATCACTTCAATGCCAAAATCTTCTAGTGCCTGTATCATCTCTATATGTATATTGTCAGATCCTGCTGTTTTCATTGTTTTTATAGCTTTTTCTACTTCAGATTTCAGTGGGATATGGAAAGAATATTTTGAAGACCTGTTAAACATACCAACTACCAACAAGACAACAAAAACCACGCTAGAACTCACAAATACTGAACCCAACATCATGAAAGAGGAAATAGAAGAAGTAATCAAATACGCACCAAGAAACAAAGCACCAGGGATAGATAACATTCCAATAGAAATAATAGCAGCAGCGGGAGAAACAGGAATGCAATGGCTGCACAGAATATTTAATGCAGCATGGCACCAACAACAAGCCCCAGAAGACTGGCAACAGGCAATCATCATACCAATATGGAAAAAGAAAGGTAGCAAAAGAGACTGCAATCAATATAGAGGTATATCTCTGCTCAGCCATGTAGGAAAGCTATACGCCAAATTTTGGAAAAAAGACTGAGACCAATAATAGAACTACAGTTAAGCGATTCTCAAATGGGGTCCCGAAAAAACAGAGGATGCACCGACGCACTATTCACACTAAAACAGCTTGCAGAAAAAACGACAGAACACAACCAAAACTTATACATAGCCTTCATTGACCAGGAAAAAGCATTCGACAGAGTAAACAGAGAACAACTGTGGGAGATACTAACAACATACGGAGTAAGCCAACATCTAACCAACATTATTAAAAGTCTCTACGCCAACAGCAGCTGCAGGGTCAGAACAGCAACAGGCTACACAGACCACTTCGAAGTTAGATCAGGTGTAAGACAGGGGTGCGTACTATCCCCCCTACTGTTTATTACATATATGGACCATATATGCAAGCTAGCCAACCCATCAGAGACAGAGGAGATCAACGAGCTTCTATTTGCAGACGACCAGGCACTAATACATGAAACAATAGAAGACCTACAAGAACACTTAAACAAACTCAACATCTTAGGAACAAAGTACAACATGAAAATCAACATCAACAAAACAGAAGTCATGAATGTCGCCAAAAATAAACAGAACATCAACATAACTATAGAAGGCAGACAACTAAAACAAGTAGAGGAATTCAAATACCTAGGAAGTCTAATGACAAACGACAATTCCCAAACAGCAGAGATAGAATCAAGATGCAACAAAGCTTGTCAAATCATCGGACAGTTATCACCACTATTGGCCAACAAGGAAATAACTCTGGAGGCAAAACGAGCAGTATACAATACAATCTTCATTCCAACGTTGTGCTACCAATGCCAGACCTGGACTCTAGATGCAAGAACAATAAGAAAAATAACCTCTACAGAGATGAAATGTGTTAGACGAATGACAGGAAACAGTCTGAGAGATAAGATCAGAAATGAAGAACTGAGAAAAAAGCTAGGAATAGCCCCAGCCATAGAATATATAAGGAAACAACAGATAAAATGGTTCGGCCACGTGACAAGGAAGAAAGAACAAAACACAACACAACGAGCCTTCAACAAACGTTGTGAGAACAACAGACCCAAGGGTCGACCACGAAAAAGATGGATCGATGGAATATTAGAAGCACTGGGAAAACATTACAGCAGCAGAGGCGAACAGAAGAGCAAAAGACCGCAAATTATATCTCCCCTCGACGCTGAAAGGCAGATGAGGAAGGAAAGAAGAAGAAGAAGAAGAAGGAGAAGATTTCAGTATTTTATAGCTGGATGTACATTTTATAAATGGTTTTTGTCCCTTTCGTCATGAAATAATTATGTTATATATTCCTGCCATCTATCGATTATATCTTTGTTGTCTGTTAGCATTCTTCCTCTATGTTTGCAATACATCCGCTTCCTGCAGCTTTTTTGTCTTTATTAGTCATTCTCTTTATTTCTGTGTGCATCCCTCTGAAATTGTGTTTACTTTCTATAGTTTCGATTTCTAGACATCTTTGGTTGAGCCAGTCTTCTTGTGCATTTTTGCACATTTTTCGTATTTCATTATCAATTTCCTTGTATCTGGAAGTGTTCTTGGCTTGTCTTCTTTCTTCCATTTTTGTTTTTTGTTACTTTCCTTCTTGGGTAAGGTGTCACATGATTCTTGTATGTGTGTTTTTTTATGCATTGCCATTTGGTTGTGACTTTTTCTTCAGGATTTTCTCTTCTGTATTGCTTATATGACTTGAGAACTACCCTGGACCAACTATACAATAACTTCCAGAGAGTAGTCATTCAGTGGATACCATCACAGGGTAATATACACTGGAACGAACGCGCAGACAAATTAGCTAAAAGGGAGGGAGATTACCACAAGAGAACCATCCGCTCAGTTATGATGAAGCCAAATCCATCCTCAAGGGTCAGTTCTATGAAAAATGGAAACGAGAACACCCAAAGCATAACGAGAGTGACGGATACCACCAACTATCAAGGAGGGATCAAGTCATCATACTTCGCCTACGCACTGGCCACAATAGAATGAGAAATCACATGTTCACCAAATTCAAAATAGGTACAACCAGCCTATGCCACTGTACACTGGACAATATGACTACAAAACATGTTCTACAGGATTGCCCCCAGTGCACAGACCTGAGAAGAGCAATGTGGTCCACGCCCACCTCCCTGGAGGAGAAACTACATGGAGCAATCTTTTCGCTGAAACATACAGCTAACTTCATGAGAGAGTCTGGAATCCTACTCTGATTGAGTCTTGATCGCAGATAGAGAGAGAGAGAGAGAATCCCTTCTTCCAGCAGCTTCTGATATGTGTTCTTTAGTTGTACTGTATAAGTTTCTTTTATATCTTTCTGATTTAAAGCTGTTATATCTATTGGTATTGGTGATTAGTCTTTTGTTTGTTTCTCTTTAGCTTGATTTTCATTTTAATCATTACAGGATTGTGATCTGAATTAATATCTGCTCCTGGGTAGGTTTTGGCTTTTTTTACGCGGTTCCGGAATCTGTGTGTAATCATTATTTACCAATATCTAGTTACTGTTAACATATCTGTTATTTCTGGTTTCAATTCCATATAAGGGATGATTTCATTTCAGGCCGAGGAGGCTCACCAGCCTCTAAAAATGGGTTCTAAGAATTTTCTGGAAATAAAAGCAGTCTGGTGTGGTACCGACCTCATTACTCAACAATGTGCAGTTTTTCATGTAAAACTATACCTATATTTCCAATAAATTTGACAAATCAGGGGGCTTTATTAACTATACCGTCAAAAAAATTATGGAAATTAAGGAAGCCTAGAAGCAAGGTTGTAGCATAGACCTATACGTGAGGAAGGAACTTACAGCAATGCTTGAAAGTGGTACATGTGTGGCTGATCTAGAATAGAGGGAAGGGGAACCAAACCCACATCATGTACTGTTAAAAAGTAGAGGGGAGAGAGGGGGAGATAAAGAGAGAGATAACACCAAAAGTACAGTTAATTGTTATGTTTATAGAGGGAAACTCCTTCCCAAACAAAAGTACAGTTACATGATGGTTATATAGAGGGAAACTCCCTTCCAAAGAAAAGTACAGTTACATGATGGTTATATAGAGGAAACTCCCTTCCAAAGAAAAGTACAGTTACATGATGGTTATATAGACGGAAACTCCCTTCCAAACAAAGGTACAGTTACATGATGGTTATATAGAGGAAACTCCCTTCCAAAGAAAAGTACAGTTACATGATGGTTATATAGAGGGAAACTCCCTTCCAAACAAAGGTACAGTTACATGATGGTTATATAGAGGGAAACTCCCTTCCAAAGAAAAGTACAGTTACATGATGGTTATATAGAGGTAAACTCTCTTCCAAACAAAAGTACATTCAATTCATGGGTTTATAGAGGGAAAAAGACCAATGAGGAAGTTCTCAAAGAGGCCAACACAAAAAGGGAGCTCTTAAAAAAACATCAGAAAGAAGCAATCAACATTTTTCGGGCACATCATGAGAAGAGAAAAGTTGGAATACTTGGTTACAACTGGCAAAATAAAAGGAAAGAGAGATCGCGGACGACAAAGAGAGAAAATACTGGATAGCTTGGTGTCATGGCATGGAAAACAGTCAACAACAGAACTGATACGATGCACTGTAGATAGAAGATTGTGGAGGGACATGATCGCCTACGCCAGCCGGCATGGTACATGATGATGATGATGATAGAGGGAAACTCCCTTCCAAACAAAAGTACAGTAAATTCATGGGTTTATAGAGGGATACTCCCTTCCAAACAAAAGACAGCCAATTCATGGGTTTATAGAGGGAAACTCCCTTCCAAACAAAAGACAGCCAATTCATGGGTTTATAGAGGGAAACTCCCTTCCAAACAAAAGTACAGTCAATTCATGGATTTATAGAGGGAAACTCCCTTCCAAACAAAAGTACAGTCAATTCATGGTTTATAGAGGGAAACTCCCTTCCAAACAAAAGTACAGTCAATTCATGGGTTTATAGAGGGAAACTCCCTTCCAAACAAAAGTACAGTCAATTCATGGGTTTATAGAGGGAAACTCCCTTCCAAACAAAAGTACAGTCAATTCATGGGTTTATAGAGGGAAACTCCCTTCCAAACAAAAGTACAGTCAATTCATGGGTTTATAGAGGGAAACTCCCTTCCACAAGTAATCTTTCACTGTATCACCAGCAGGAATACGGGACACACCATTTTGAATCAACACACACACACACAAACACACACAGTAATCCAATACAGTATTGCTGAAACATTAAAGTAAGTGAAAGTGAAAGTGACTCAAATACTTATATTCTTCAATTACATCATCATCATCACGTACCCGGCCTGCTGGCGTAGGTGATCATGTCTCTCCACAACTTTCGATCTCGACAGTTATTTATCATTTCTGTTGTTCACCCTCTGCCAAGCCATTCTCTCAAACTGTCTGGTATTTTTTTCTATTTGCTTCCTTTATCTCTTCGTCCCTAAATTTTCCCAGTTGTTACAATATATTGTCGCTGTTCTCGTCTCATTACATAGCCAAAAAATGATGATTGTTTCTTCCTAATATTGGAAATTAGCTCTCTTTTTGCTTTGTCCTCTTTCAGAACATCTTCATTACTCTTCTTAGCTGTCCATGGTATTCTCAACATTCTTCTGTAAAACCACATTTTTACAGACTCCAGTGATGTTCTTGTCTGTTGTCCTATTGTCCATGATTCACATCCATATGTTAAGACTGGCTCTATTCAATTAGATAAGAGAAAAAATTATCAGTCAATAGGGGAATTATCACAGAAAAAACATGAGGGTCCTGGCAACTTGATAAGTTTAGAAATGTAAATCTGAAATGAGAAATACAGAAATAGATAAATAGGGTAAGGTCAGTATACTTGTAATTGGTAGTGTACTGCCAGCTATTACTTGGACTGATATGGTGGGGGGGGGGGGGGGTGTGAGTAACAGGGAGTATTTGTACGTAGTGCTGGAGTTGTAAGTGGAGGATTGTAAATAACAGAAATAGAAATATTGTACTTGTATAGATAGATTGTATTTACTGAGGGAAGCTTTTACCTAGCGTTAGATTGTACTTTGTATAGATAGATTGTATTTACTGAGGGAAGCTTTTACCTAGCGTTAGATTGTACTTTGTATAGATAGATTGTATTTACTGAGGAAGCTTTTACTTAGCGTTAGATTGTACTTTGTATAGATAGATTGTATTTACTGAGGGAAGCTTTTACCTAGCGTTAGATTGTACATTGTATAGATAGATTGTATTTACTGAGGGAAGCTTTTACCTAGCGTTAGATTGTACTTACCGACGCAGTTGCAATTATCGGTCACATCTTTGTTGTTATCATAGTATTCGGCCGTACACCGGCAGCTGTTGTCCCTAGAGAGCAACAAAATGTTGGAGAATACGTTGTGCTTGATGGAAGTAACAAATAGGCAACTTGAGATGTACAATAATTAGTTTCTTGAGAGTTCAACGCTAACATGTAACGAAGTGCTAAATTGTGCTCGAGATGCTGGCGTGGCCATTGTTTTTAGTCTGGAGATATAGCATCGGACATGATTCTGACACTACTGTCTCCTTCCATTTCAGATCGCCAGGATATAGTACCTCTCTGGCGTGGCCATTGTTTTCAGTCTGGAGATATAGCATCGGACATGATTCTGACACTACTGTCTCCTTCCATTTCAGACCGCCAGGATATAGTACCTCTCTGGCGTGGCCATTGTTTTCAGTCTGGAGATATAGCATCGGACATGATTCTGACACTACTGTCTCCTTCCATTTCAGATCGCCAGGATATAGTACCTCTCTGGCGTGGCCATTGTTTTCAGTCTGGAGATATAGCATCGGACATGATTCTGACACTACTGTCTCCTTCCATTTCAGACCGCCAGGATATAGTACCTCTCTGGCATGGCCATTGTTTTCAGTCTGGAGATATAGCATCGGACATGATTCTGACACTACTGTCTCCTTCCATTTCAGATCGCCAGGATATAGTACCTCTCTGGCATGGCCATTGTTTTCAGTCTGGAGATATAGCATCGGACATGATTCTGACACTACTGTCTCCTTCCATTTCAGATCGCCAGGATATAGTACCTCTCTGGCGTGGCCATTGTTTTCAGTCTGGAGATATAGCATCGGACATGATTCTGACACTACTGTCTCCTTCCATTTCAGATCGCCAGGATATAGTACCTCTCTGGCGTGGCCATTGTTTTCAGTCTGGAGATATAGCATCGGACATGATTCTGACACTACTGTCTCCTTCCATTTCAGACCGCCAGGATATAGTACCTCTCTGGCGTGGCCATTGTTTTCAGTCTGGAGATATAGCATCGGACATGATTCTGACACTACTGTCTCCTTCCATTTCAGATCGCCAGGATATAGTACCTCTCTGGCGTGGCCATTGTTTTCAGTCTGGAGATATAGCATCGGACATGATTCTGACACTACTGTCTCCTTCCATTTCAGATCGCCAGGATATAGTACCTCTCTGGCATGGCCATTGTTTTCAGTCTGGAGATATAGCATCGGACATGATTCTGACACTACTGTCTCCTTCCATTTCAGATCGCCAGGATATAGTACCTCTCTGGCGTGGCCATTGTTTTCAGTCTGGAGATATAGCATCGGACATGATTCTGACACTACTGTCTCCTTCCATTTCAGATCGCCAGGATATAGTACCTCTCTGGCGTGGCCATTGTTTTCAGTCTGGAGATATAGCATCGGACATGATTCTGACACTACTGTCTCCTTCCATTTCAGATCGCCAGGATATAGTACCTCTCTGGCGTGGCCATTGTTTTCAGTCTGGAGATATAGCATCGGACATGATTCTGACACTACTGTCTCCTTCCATTTCAGATCGCCAGGATATAGTACCTCTCTGGCGTGGCCATTGTTTTCAGTCTGGAGATATAGCATCGGACATGATTCTGACACTACTGTCTCCTTCCATTTCAGATCGCCAGGATATAGTACCTCTCATGACTTCCTTGTTACTGGCATCACTTCTTCTTCCTCTGATACACACAGTCCGTTTGCCTTGGAGAACCGACTCATAGTCCGTTTTGACATTCTCGAACCGAGAGGTTTAATCTCTTTTCACTTTTTTCTTTAATCAACGGTCTCTTCTCATTTGCTTTTCCTGTATCCTATCTCTATTCCTCCACGCCTTATCTTTATTACCTTTCTTGCTCTTCTTCTCCTCTACCACCCTATCTTCTTTCTCTTTTTTTTTGTTTTGTTTTCATGGTACTCTTTTGGGCACCTTCATTTATACTTTTCATGATACACACTTTCTATTTTTCCATGTTTGGCTTCTTTTGGCCCAATTAAATCCTACCGGCACTATTGCCTATTAATCTTATTTATAACGAACCTCTACAAAAAAACGTGACTACCGTTTCATTCCGCCATTTTTTAGAATTATATTCAATTGTATTTGCTGGCTTGGATTTATTTGTTTAGTTTGTTTTACGTAATGAAGGCGTTTACCGAAACGTTGTAGCTTGTCTTGTCTTTCTATTAGTATAGCTGTTCCATACCATTCTATGTTTATTTTACGTGTATAGCTGTTCCATACCATTCTATGTTTATTTTACGTGTATAGCTGTTCCATACCATTCTATGTTTATTTTACGAGTATAGCTGTTCTATACCATTCTATGTTTATTTTACGTGAATATGTGTTCCATACCATTCTATGTTTATTTTACGTGTATCATCTGTCTGGGGCTTGCTACAATGGCTTGGTCATTGCTGTTGACAATAAAATCGACTATAAAAGACATCAATGTGACAGGACTGGCTTCTACAAAACAATGCAGATCTTTTCAGCTACAAATATGAATTAGACGTAATGACAGTGGAGTGAAAGAGTTGCTAGCTCTGACATGAACAGACCGATGGTTATCCTCACTTTCATAATCATCAGGTCGCATATGCAGAACATTGCATTCATATTAACCCGTCTGAAAGAATCTCTGTCTCTAGCCAGATCTCCCACAGAACATTGCATTCACGACAACCCGTCTGAAAGAATCTCTGTCTCTAGCCAGATCTCCCACAGAACATTGCATTCACGACAACCCGTCTGAAAGAATCTCTTTCTCTAGCCACATCTCCCACTTCTTCTATTTTTATGTTATATGTCTCATTGGTGTTTAGAAACTACCTTCTTCTTGGTCTGCCCCTGTCTCGTCGTCCTGGAACCATACCTTCCATTATTGTTCTTTCCAATTCACTGTGTCTTTTGACATGGCCATAGTTTTGTTTATTTCCTCTGTAGAATGGTGTTGATAAGCCAGTTATTTTTAATGCAAAAGACTTTAAATATGTCTTCATTGGTCTCTTTTATTATCCAAGGTATCTTAAGGATTTTTCTGTAAAATATTGTTGGAATCACATTATTTTATTCTTTGCTGTTTACGAAATTGTCCATGATTCGCAACCATATTTTGCTAACGGGAAACACATGTCCACAGTAATTTTAATGTTACTCCCCTTTAAGAAACAATAATGAGACATAATACATTAGCTACAAAATATTGATAATTTGTTGTTGTTGTTGTTGTTGTTGTTGTTGTTGTTGTTGTTGTTGTTGTTGACGTTGTTGTTGTTGTTGTTGTTGTTGTTGTTGTTGTTGTTGTTGTTGTTGTTGTTGTTGTTGTTGACGTTGTGTGAACACAGACAAGTACTTACCGACATTCAGCATTCGGGTACTTGAGGCACTTTGTTTGTGAGCACGGCGAGATAGGGCACTTATCTACCGGGACACAACCAGCTCCGGCTTTGGCAGCTGAGGGGGAGATCATGAATATCAGAGTCTGAATATTGTGTACACATTGTACAAGTTCTTTGTTTGGAGAATAAAGATGAACTGACTGTACATGACGGATTGATGAGAGGTTGACGGGCACAATGCCAACAATGAACAAAATGACAACTAAATAATTAGATAAATGGTCTGATCTTACGTCTGTTTCTACTCACTTTGATTACAGGTTACAGTTACAGAGTCCAGCAGTGTAGCTACAGCGAAGTAAAGAAGGATAGTTGCCATATTGTTACCACTTCTACACTCTACAAATGTAGGCAATATTACTTTCTTGTGTCCTTTATACGTCATTCAATAACCTGGTTCTTTATTTTATTAATTGTGAGATTAAAGGCGAGAGAATGGGACCGGTCGAAACCTCTTGTTGCTCTTTCATTGCATTCGCTTGTCAGTTACGATAGTCACGTCTTACAAGCAATTGATTAACAACATAACTAGCCACCATTGCTCAAACAGTTTAGGTGTGGCTTTATCGGCTTTTATGAGAAACACGCTCAATATCGGGTGGCTATTGTACATAAACAGTAACACTTAATCAAGAATCAAAAACTCGTTAGCAATTATTGATGGTTTCGCTTTTGAAGTGTCTTGTTATCGTCTGAGATATTGATGGCCGCGGCGTGGACATTAATCTTAACGGCAGTACTTCAATGTGGACGAGACAAGCGCTTCATGTCAACAATCATTGATCCCTCGTGTAACGTGAAAACTGTTTGTCTGGTAGGAAATTGTTTGCAAAAATCGAAAAACATACATTTTAGTGTCAGCGAGTGGTCATCAAGTAAAGGTTGTGATAACACAAAGTGAAGTCAACAGCAGTTCAGCAGAAATGTTGCACATGACAACTTGCAAGGAATTTGATGAAACAAACAACATGAGTACAGACATACCGACTAGAGCACTGGAGAAGAAAACAAAAGAAAAATACCGAACAGTCTATGACAAGCAGCCAACACAGGTTGTAGATAGATGTGGAGACATCAAAGTGTGGACAGGTGATCACATGAGTCAGCGGTTGTGGCACTTGATTTTGATAGCTGGAGAGTTTCCTTCTTCCCCTTCTTCTTTCCTTCCTCATCTGCCTTTCAGCGTCGAGGGGAGATATATTTTGCGGTCTTTTGCTCTTCTGTTCGCCTCTGCTGCTGTTATGTTTCCTAGTGCTTCTAATATTCCATCTATCCATCTTTTTCTTGGTGGACACTTTGGTCTAGTATTCTCGCGTTTAATGAGGGCGTGTTATGTTGTGTTTTGATTACTCTGCCTTGTCATGTGGCGAAACCATTTTATCTGTTGTTTCCTTATATATTCTATGGCGGGGGCTATTCCTATCTTTTTTCTCAGTTCTTCATTTCTGATCTTATCTCTCAGACTGTTTCCTGTCATTCGTCTAACACATTTCATCTCTGTAGAGATTATTATTCTTATTGTCCTTGCATCTAGGGTCCAGGTCTGGCATTGGCAGCACAACGTTGGGATTGAGATTGCATCGTATAGCAGCTGGAGAATGTTAAGAAGAAATGGAAAAAAAAATATAATGAAAAATAGAAAAAAAACGGTGTGTTTAAAGATATACGTAATAAGTGCACGACACAAATTAGGACAACGTTTCGGCTCAATAGGCCTTCAGCATGAACAAACATACAACACGCACACACACAGATATGTATTTAAAACCAAAAAAAATAATTAATAATCCTTTTATAGTTGAAATACATTTGTATCATTTTAAATAATTATTTTTAATTTTTCTTTTAAACAAATATCAATGTGTCTGTGTTGTATGTTCGTTCCTGCTGAAGACTTAAACGTCGTCCATTTTGTATCGTCCACTTTTTACGGAAAGCGTTAACAATTCCGTTTTACTGTTCGTACACACACAAACACATACTCACACACACACAAATGACTGGCGAGTTGTCACTTAAAACTTCGCCTGCAATCATTGCACTTTATATGCTGCATTTTGTAAGCGAATGTCTGTTGGTTGTAGTTTAGGTGATGATGCTATAGCGTTTTGTATTGCCTGGTGATTTTAGCTTAAGTGATACAATGATGATATAGCAGTTGATAGCGTCTGGTTATTGTATTTTGAGTGTTGATGCTGTAGCATTTGACAGTGCCTGGTGTTTGTAGTTTGAGTGTTGAACTCCTGTAGCAGTTGACAGCGTCTGGTGTTTGTAGTTTGAGTGTTGAACTCCTGTAGCAGTTGACAGCGCCTAGTGTTTGTAGTTTGAGTGTTGAACTCCTGTAGAATGGTGTTTATAACTCAGCTCTTTTCAATGTTTAAATCTTTTCATATGTCGTCATTGTTCTTGTTCATTATCCAAGGTAACTTAAGGATTTTTCTGTGTAAAATTTGTTTCGAATGAATCGATTGTCTTCCTTGCTATTTGCGAAATGTCCATGATTCACACCGTACAAAGCTATAGGGAAGATACCTGCCCTTAGTAATTGTAATTTTACTGCCTTGCTGTTATTGTGCCACATGTTTTTCATGGCGTTTAATTGTTGTGTTGCTATTGCTAATCGTCTTTTGATCTCTTTCTGGCAGTATTTTTAAATAGAGGTTTTGCTCTACATGTGATATTTTGCACACAATTATGTTTTAATCTTTCTGTTTGAAATGGAGGGCTATGCCATCAGCTTGTCTGAGTTCTGGAATTATGTTGTCATTTATTGGGCAAGGGTCGAACTTCACAAATCTGTCATCGTTTCTGACATTTCTCATGATGTTCTTTCAATCATCCTGCATGGCCTCACTTTGTACTTCAAACCAAGTTGATGTTTCGCTGCTTTTCTGATAGTTGCTTGCTAATTGTGATATAGCGATTCGATAAGATGTATTAGGTTTGTTGAAAAGCCCATATCTTTTATGATGTTCCACAATTTCTAATGTTGTACGCAGTCAAAGTCTCTGCTGTAATATATGAAGCATGTACAGTTCTTTGTTGTACTCCCTACACTTGTCAAGGATGTTTCTCATGTTAAAGATGTGGTCCCGGGTACCTCTACTCTGACTAAAGCCAGCTTGAACTATTGAAGTTCTTTTTTAACTTTCGTGCTATCTTCTTCATAATGATCCAAGAGTATTTTGCTGGCACGGCTTATTAGGGCAATTGTTTTGTAGAAGCACAGCTTCAGATTTCCTTTCTTTTGAATGGGGGTGTACACTGATTTCTTCCAGACTTTTGACCTGCATTTCCTCACACCTTCACACACAGAGCGTGGTAAATCCGAACAATGGCCTCCCCTCCAGCTCGGTTGAGTTCAGCTGGAATATCTTCACTTGCTGGTGGCTTCCCTCTCTTCAGAATTAGTTTTTTTTTGCGGAACGAACTTCATCTAGCACAGGCTCTGCTACACTTTCTATTAATATATTTGAGTATTTTTGAATTATCTTCATCCAATGCTGTGCCAACGTTAACACAAGACAATAACCAAGAGACAGATAGATATAAGGTGTAACAAAGCATGCCAAGTTATAGGCCAAGTATCAACACTATTGAAAAACAAAGCAATAACTACGGAAGCAAAAAGGGCAATTTATCAAATCAATGTTTCTACCAACTCTGTGCTATCAGTGCCAGAATTGGACGCTGGACTCTAGAACAATAAGAAAGATAACGACCACCGAAATGAAATGTGTCAGAAGAATGACAGAAAACAGCTTAAGGGACAGAGTAAGAAACACCGACCTGAGGAAGAAACTCGAAATTGAACCAGCCATCGAATACATAAAGAAACAACAGATAAATTAGTTCAGCCACATAACAAGACAAAAAGAACTAACAATGACTCAGCGAGCCATAAACAAACGCTACGAAAACGCCAGTTTAAGAGAAAGACCGAGAAAGAGATGGATAAAGGGAATACTAGAGACACTAGGAGGGATATCACCAGAAGAGGCCAACAGAAGAGCAAAGAATCGCAGATTGTATCTCCCCTCGACGCCAACGGCAATAGAGGAAGGATAAAAGAAGAAGATTGCTGTACCGTAATCTCTCCAAGTTTGCAATATATTTGTTGTTCAGTTAGTTTTCTGCCATTGTGATCATTACTTACTTGAATTGATGGTCTAAAATTGTCTGTTATCATTCAGATTTCTCTGAACATTTCTCCGTCTCTCCCTTGCTGTTAGAGCTCTTCAATTCTGTAAGAGACGTTCATCATAGAACTCCTTTGATCTCCTCTGATCTTTGTTCTAGCATTATTTGTATCTGTTACTGGCATTGTTTACCATTACTGATATTATTTCTGCCAAGCTATTGACACTTCCCCAAAATTTCCACTTAGGAAGACACCGATGTTGATACACGGATGTTTATACACTGATGTTGATACACCGATGTTGATACACCGATGTTGATACACCGATGTTGATACATCGATGTTGATACACCGTTTGTCGAGTTTTGTTGTAAAACGTTGCCTTATCTTGCAATTCGTTGACCGGTATGTAGTGCGCATGTTAAACAGGAAATATACAAATGTCTCACTGATGATGGGCTCCCCACGAGAGACGCCTATGGACATTGGGGTAGCGCAAGAGCCTGGTGTCGCTGCAGTAGGGTCGATGGTACATCAGCGGACCAGGACCTCACTTCGGCCTCCAGGATGGTCTCCCCTGGTAACAATTTGCGTCAAAACAGGTTAGCTAACAGAAGCTAGGATCGGTGGTGGGTCTTACTGATACAGAAGATCTTGTATTGTAGTAGCTCTAGGCAGGGCAAGTCACACAGGCTAACAGAAGCTAGGATGGCCATGTTCCTGTGGTGGTGGCTCTTAGTGATATAGAAGACCTTGTATTGCAGTACCATAGGCAGGATAAGTAGCTAGACAGGTTAGCTAACAGAAGCTAGGATCGCTGTGGTGGTGTCTCTTGCTGATATAGAAGACCTTGTATTGCAGTACCTCTAGGCATGGTAAGCCACACAGGTTAGCTAACATAAGCTATGATCGCTGTGGTGGTGGCTCTTACTGATATAGAAGACCATGTATTGCAGTACCTCTAGGCAGGACAAGCCACACAGGTTAGCTTACAGAAGCTAGGATCGCTGCGGTGGTGGCTCTTGCTGATATAGAAGACCTTGTATTGCAGTACCTCTAGGCAGGACAAGCCACACAGGTTAGCTAACAGAAGCTAGGATCGCTGTGGTGGTGGCTCTTACTGATATAGAAGACCTTGTATTGCAGTACCTCTAGGCAGGACAAGCCACACAGGTTAGCTAACAGAAGCTATGATCGCTGTGGTGGTGGCTCTTACTGATATAGAAGACCTAGTATTGCAGTACCTCTAGGCAGGGCAAGCCACACAGGTTAGCTAACAGAAGCTAGGATCGCTGTGGTGGTGGCTCTTACTGATATAGAAGACCTAGTATTGCAGTACCTCTAGGCAGGGCAAGCCACACAGGTTAGCTAACAGAAGCTAGGATCGCTGTGGTGGTGGCTCTTGCTGATATAGAAGACCTTGTATTGCAGTACCTCTAGGCAGGGCAAGCCACACAGGTTAGCTAACAGAAGCTATGATCGCTGTGGTGGTGGCTCTTACTGATATAGAAGACCTTGTATTGCAGTACCTCTAGGCAGGGCAAGCCACACAGGTTAGCTAACAGAAGCTAGGATCGCTGTGGTGGTTGCTCTTACTGATATAGAAGACCTAGTATTGCGTACCTCTAGGCAGGGCAAGCCACACAGGTTAGCTAACAGAAGCTAGGATCGCTGTGGTGGTGGCTCTTGCTGATATAGAAGACCTAGTATTGCAGTACCTCTAGGCAGGGCAAGCCACACAGGTTAGCTAACAGAAGCTAGGATCGCTGTGGTGTTGCTCTTACTGATATAGAAGACCTAGTATTGCAGTACCTCTAGGCAGGGCAAGCCACACAGGTTAGCTAACAGAAGCTAGGATCGCTGTGGTGGTGGCTCTTACTGATATAGAAGACCTAGTATTGCAGTACCTCTAGGCAGGACAAGCCACACAGGTTAGCTAACAGAAGCTAGGATCGCTGTGGTGGTGGCTCTTACTGATATAGAAGACCTTGTATTGCAGTACCTCTAGGCAGGGCAAGCCACACAGGTTAGCTAACAGAAGCTAGGATCGCTGTGGTGGTGGCTCTTACTGATATAGAAGACCTCGTATTGCAGTACCTCTAGGCAGGACAAGCCACACAGGTTAGCTAACAGAAGCTAGGATCGCTGTGGTGGTGGCTCTTACTGATATAGAAGACCTAGTATTGCAGTACCTCTAGGCAGGACAAGCCACACAGGTTAGCTAACAGAAGCTAGGATCGCTGTGGTGGTGGCTCTTGCTGATATAGAAGACCTTGTATTGCAGTACCTCTAGGCAGGGCAAGCCACACAGGTTAGCTAACAGAAGCTAGGATCGCTGTGGTGGTTGCTCTTACTGATATAGAAGACCTAGTATTGCAGTACCTCTAGGCAGGACAAGCCACACAGGTTAGCTAACAGAAGCTAGGATCGCTGTGGTGGTTGCTCTTACTGATATAGAAGACCTAGTATTGCAGTACCTCTAGGCAGGGCAAGCCACACAGGTTAGCTAACAGAAGCTAGGATCGCTGTGGTGGTTGCTCTTACTGATATAGAAGACCTAGTATTGCAGTACCTCTAGGCAGGGCAAGCCACACAGGTTAGCTAACAGAAGCTAGGATCGCTGTGGTGGTTGCTCTTACTGATATAGAAGACCTAGTATTGCAGTACCTCTAGGCAGGACAAGCCACACAGGTTAGCTAATAGAAGCTAGGATCGCTGTGGTGGTGGCTCTTACTGATATAGAAGACCTAGTATTGCAGTACCTCTAGGCAGGGCAAGCCACACAGGTTAGTTAACAGAAGCTAGGATCGCTGTGGTGGTGCTCTTGCTGATATAGAAGACCTAGTATTGCAGTACCTCTAGGCAGGACAAGCCACACAGGTTAGCTAACAGAAGCTAGGATCGCTGTGGTGGTGGCTCTTGCTGATATAGAAGACCTAGTATTGCAGTACCTCTAGGCAGGACAAGCCACACAGGTTAGCTAACAGAAGCTAGGATCGCTGTGGTGGTGGCTCTTACTGATATAGAAGACCTAGTATTGCAGTACCTCTAGGCAGGACAAGCCACACAGGTTAGCTAACAGAAGCTATGATCGCTGTGGTGTGGCTCTTACTGATATAGAAGACCTAGTATTGCAGTACCTCTAGGCAGGACAAGCCACACAGGTTAGCTAACAGAAGCTATGATCGCTGTGGTGGTGGCTCTTACTGTATAGAAGACCTAGTATTGCAGTACCTCTAGGCAGGACAAGCCACACAGGTTAGCTAACAGAAGCTATGATCGCTGTGGTGGTGGCTCTTACTGATATAGAAGACCTAGTATTGCAGTACCTCTAGGCAGGACAAGCCACACAGGTTAGCTAACAGAAGAATCTAGGATCGCTGTGGTGTGGCTCTTGCTGATAAGAAGACCTTGTATTGCAGTACCTCTAGGCAGGGCAAGCCACACAGGTTAGCTAACAGAAGCTAGGATCGCTGTGGTGGTTGCTCTTACTGATATAGAAGACCTAGTATTGCAGTACCTCTAGGCAGGACAAGCCACACAGGTTAGCTAACAGAAGCTAGGATCGCTGTGGTGGTTGCTCTACTGATATAGAAGACCTAGTATTGCAGTACCTCTAGGCAGGGCAAGCCACACAGGTTAGCTAACAGAAGCTAGGATCGCTGTGGTGGTGGCTCTTACTGATATAGAAGACCTAGTATTGCACTACCTCTAGGCAGGGCAAGCCACACAGGTTAGCTAACAGAGCTAGGATCGCTGTGGTGGTGGCTCTTACTGATATAGAAACGCTAGTATTGCAGTACCTCTAGGCAGGGCAAGCCACACAGGTTAGCTAACAGAAGCTAGGATCGCTGTGGTGGTGGCTCTTACTGATATAGAAACCTAGTATTGCAGCACCTCTAGGCAGGACAAGCCACACAGTTTAGCTAACAGAAGCTAGGATCGCTGTGGTGGTGGCTCTTGCTGATATAGAAGACCTAGTATTGCAGTACCTCTAGGCAGGACAAGCCACGCAGGTTAGCTAACAGAAGCTAGGATCGCTGTGGTGGTGGCTCTTGCTGATATAGAAGACCTAGTATTGCAGTACCTCTAGGCAGGACAAGCCACACAGGTTAGCTAACAGAAGCTATGATCGCTGTGGTGGTGGCTCTTACTGATATAGAAGACCTAGTATTGCAGTACCTCTAGGCAGGGCAAGCCACACAGGTTAGTTAACAGAAGCTAGGATCGCTGTGGTGGTGGCTCTTGCTGATATAGAAGACTAGTATTGCAGTACCTCTAGGCAGGACAAGCCACACAGGTTAGCTAACAGAAGCTAGGATCGCTGTGGTGGTGGCTCTTGCTGATATAGAAGACCTAGTATTGCAGTACCTCTAGGCAGGACAAGCCACACAGGTTAGCTAACAGAAGCTAGGATCGCTGTGGTGGTGGCTCTTACTGATTATAGAAGACCTAGTATTGCAGTACCTCTAGGCAGGACAAGCCACACAGGTTAGCTAACAGAAGCTATGATCGCTGTGGTGTGGCTCTTACTGATATAGAAGACCTAGTATTGCAGTACCTCTAGCAGGACAAGCCACACAGGTTAGCTAACAGAAGCTATGATCGCTGTGGTGGTGGCTCTTACTGATATAGAAGACCTAGTATTGCAGTACCTCTAGGCAGGACAAGCCACACAGGTTAGCTAACAGAAGCTAGGATCGCTGTGGTGGTGGCTCTTACTGATATAGAAGACCTAGTATTGCAGTACCTCTAGGCAGGACAAGCCACACAGGTTAGCTAACAGAAGCTATGATCGCTGTGGTGGTGGCTCTTACTGATATAGAAGACCTAGTATTGCAGTACCTCTAGGCAGGACAAGCCACACAGGTTAGCTAACAGAAGCTATGATCGCTGTGGTGGTGGCTCTTCTTACTTATAGAAGACCTAGTATTGCAGTACCTCTAGGCAGGACAAGCCACACAGGTTAGCTAACAGAAGCTATGATCGCTGTGGTGGTGGCTCTTACTGATATAGAAGACCTAGTATTGCAGTACCTCTAGGCAGGACAAGCCACACAGGTTAGCTAACAGAAGCTAGGATCGCTGTGGTGGTGGCTCTTGCTGATATAGAAGACCTAGTATTGCAGTACCTCTAGGCAGGACAAGCCACACAGTTTTTCTAGCCATCATCTGAAACTAGACGAACTCCAACTTCTCCAGTAAAAGTGTGGAACGTCAAGAAAGCCATTAGCGACCCGCCACACTGTGAGTCAATGGTCTTTTGTTTTGTTCAACTCGTGACATTACGTCAACCACAACATACAGAATATCAACATATGACTTCATATTGAATATAGTTACATATTACCTACACTAGTACATGGAAGGCTGCCATACACAATCTTCTTAATCCTCTTAGTTCGGTTGAAGCATAGAGCGCTCACAAGAAATCCCTGTTCAATTTTGTCTGGAGCATGCATGGACAACTCTCACTAGGACTTGCCAGCTTCTTTCATTTAATCGTCTATGAATCGTTGCCATGTCCCCAATGGTCTTCCTCTTCTTCGTTGCCAGGTGGTGTCATGTTAATGCTAGGTGCGGATGCCTGGTTCGTTCCATTCGCAGAACGTGACCTTTTCCAACGTCTTCTTTTCACTTCTTGATTGATGTTGTTATGCCTGATCTTTTGACGACTTCTTTGTTCGTATTGTGGTGGCCCCAAAGGATGTTTAGAATCTTTCTAAGCCTGCGACCTTCAAATACCTTAATCGACTTTCTATCTTATGATTGTTTTAGATGTTGTATCGTTTTAGTTATCTCCAGATTCATATCTATAGCGTGGAAACTGTCAATACATATTTTATTATACAGAGTTGAGATATTTTCCTAATTACTACACACAGATCACAACACGAAGTGCTAACAATGTCTTGACATGGGTTCATGAAGTCAGTAATGACAGGTTATGAATTTTTGCTCTGCAAACAGTTTATTGATCGTCGATTGTACAAGTGGAGATAGAATGAAGTACCTCTAACATTATAATTTAAATTCTAAATTAATGTTCTTGATCTGGATGCGCTCAAGAGGTTATCACGTTTGGATATGGACGCATATATTAGTACATATTTCTGTGACAGTTATAGTTCTATCTTCATGCTATCTATCGAAATATCACAACTTGTCTTGCTTGACACTTGTTATTCAATATCTACGCCTTACCTCATTCAATGCTACACTTAATCTACTTACTATTGTTCTCTGGAGCACTAAAACTTCTGATCTAACTTGAAACACTTCTTCAACGAAACTATGTCTGGTCTAATTGATGTCACTGGTGTTTCTCTATCTCTCTCTAACTTGTACTTTGATATGGTTCTCTATCTCTCTCTAACTTGTACTTTGATCTGGTTTCTCTATCCCTCTCTAACTTGATGTTCAATTAAGTGATTTTCTCTATCTCTCTCTAACTTGATGTTCATTAAGTGATTCTCTATCTCTCCCTAACTTATATCCATATTGATCTCCTTCTCTATCTCTCCCTAACTTATATCCATATTGATCTCCTTCTCTATCTCTCCCTAACTTATATCCATATTGATCTCCTTCTCTATCTCTCCCTAACTTATATCCATATTGATCTCCTCTCTATCTATCCCTAACTTATATCCATATTGATCTTGTTCTCTATCTCTCCCTAACTTATATCCATATTGATCTCCTTCTCTATCTATCCCTGAATTATATCCATATTGATCTCCTTCTCTATCTCTCCCTAACTTATATCCATATTGATCTCCTTCTCTATCTCTCCCTAACTTATATCCATATTGATCTCCTTCTCTATCTCTCCCTAACTTATATCCATGCAGATCTTCTTCTCTATCTCTCGCTAACTTATATCCATATTGATCTCCTTCTCTATCTATCCCTAACTTATATCCATATTGATCTTGTTCTCTATCTCTCCCTAACTTATATCCATATTGATCTTGTTCTCTATCTCTCCCTACTTATATCCATATTGATCTTGTTCTCTATCTCTCCCTAACTTATATCCATATTGATCTCCTTCTCTATCTCTCCCTAACTTATATCCATATTGATCTCCTTCTCTATCTCTCCCTAACTTATATCCATATGATCTTCTTCTCTATCTCTCCCTAACTTATATCCATATTGATCTCCTTCACTATCTCTCCCTAACTTATATCCATATTGATCTCCTTCTCTATCTCTCCCTAACTTATATCCATATAGATCTTGTTCTCTATCTCTCCCTAACTTATATCCATATAGATCTTGTTCTCTATCTCTCCCTAACTTATATCCATATTGATCTCCTTCTCTATCTCTCCCTAACTTATATCCATATTGATCTCCTTCTCAATCTCTCCCTAACTTATATCCATATTGATCTTGTTCTCTATCTCTCCCTAACTTATATCCATATTGATCTTGTTCTCTATCTCTCCCTAACTTATATCCATATTGATCTTGTTCTCTATCTCTCCCTAACTTATATCCATATTGATCTCCTTCTCTATCTCTCCCTAACTTATATCCATATAGATCTTGTTCTCTATCTCTCCCTAACTTATATCCATATTGATCTTGTTCTCTATCTCTCCCTAACTTATATTCCATATAGATCTTGTTCTCAATCTCTCCCTAACTTATATCCATATTGATCTTGTTCTCTATCTCTCCCTAACTTATATCCATATTGATCTCCTTCTCTATCTCTCCCTAACATATATCCATATTGATCTCCTTCTCTATCTCTCCCTAAACTATATCCATATTGATCTTGTTCTCTATCTCTCCCTAACTTATATCCATATTGATCTCCTTCTCTATCTCTCCCTAACTTATATCCATATTGATCTCCTTCTCTATCTCTCCCTAACTTATATCCATATTGATCTCCTTCTCTATCTCTCCCTAACTTATATCCATATTGATCTCGTTCTCTATCTATCCCTAACTTATATCCATATTGATCTTGTTCTCTATCTCTCCCTAACTTATATCCATATTGATCTCCTTCTCTATCTCTCCCTAACTTATATCCATATTGATCTCCTTCTCTATCTCTCCCTAACTTATATCCATATTGATCTCCTTCTCTATCTCTCCCTAACTTATATCCATATTGATCTCCTTCTCTATCTCTCCCTAACTTATATCCATATTGATCTTGTTCTCTATCTCTCCCTAACTTATATCCATATTGATCTCCTTCTCTATCTCTCCCTAACTTATATCCATATTGATCTCCTTCTCTATCTCTCCCTAACTTATATCCATATTGATCTCCTTCTCTATCTCTCCCTAACTTATATCCATATTGATCTCCTTCTCTATCTCTCCCTAACTTATATCCATATTGATCTCCTTCTCTATCTCTCCCTAACTTATATCCATCTTGATCTCCTTCTCTATCTCTCCCTAACTTATATCCATATTGATCTTGTTCTCTATCTCTCCCTAACTTATATCCATATTGATCTTGTTCTCTATCTCTCCCTAACTTATATCCATATTGATCTTGTTCTCTATCTCTCCCTAACTTATATCCATATTGACATCCTTCTCTATCTCTCCCTAACTTATATCCATATTGATCTTGTTCTCTATCTCTCCCTAACTTATATCCATATAGATCTTGTTCTCAATCTCTCCCTAACTTACATCCATATTGATCTTGTTCTCTATCTCTCCCTAACTTATATCCATATTGATCTCCTTCTCTATCTCTCCCTAATATATCCATATTGATCTCCTTCTCTATCTCTCCCTAAACAATATCCATATTGATCTTGTTCTCTATCTCTCCCTAACTTATATCCATATTGATCTCCTTCTCTATCTCTCCCTAACTTATATCCATATTGATCTCCTTCTCTATCTCTCCCTAACTTATATCCATATTGATCTCGTTCTCTATCTCTCCCTAACTTATATCCATATTGATCTCCTTCTCTATCTCCCTAACTTATATCCATATTGATCTCCTTCTCTATCTCTCCCTAACTTATATCCATATAGATCTCCTTCTCTATCTCTCCTAACTTATATCCATATTGATCTTGTTCTCTATCTCTCCCTAACTTATATCCATATTGATCTCCTTCTCTATCTCTCCCTAACTTATATCCATATTGATCTCCTTCTCTATCTCTCCCTAACTTATATCCATATAGATCTTGTTCTCTATCTCTCCCTAACTTATATCCATATTGATCTTGTTCTCTATCTCTCCCTAACTTAATCCATATTGATCTTGTTCTCTATCTCTCCCTAACTTATATCCATATTGATCTCCTTCTCTATCTCTCCCTAACTTATATCCATATTGATCTCCTCTCTATCTCTCCCTAACTTATATCCATAGTGATCTTGTTCTCTATCTCTCCCTAACTTATATCCATATTGATCTTGTTCTCTATCTCTCCCTAACTTATATCCATATTGATCTCCTTCTCTATCTCTCCCTAACTTATATCCATATTGACCTCCTTTTCTATCTCTCCCTAACTTATATCCATATTGATCTCCTTCTCTATCTCTCCCTAACTTATATCCATATTGATCTCCTTCTCTATCTCTCCCTAACTTATATCCATATTGATCTTGTTCTCTATCTCTCCCTAACTTATATCCATATTGATCTCCTTCTCTATCTCTCCCTAACTTATATCCATATTGATCTCCTTCTCTATCTCTCCCGAACTTATATCCATATTGATCTCCTTCTCTATCTCTCCCTAACTTATATCCATATTGATCTCCTTCTCTATCCCTCTCTAACTTATATCTATATTGATCTTGTTCTCTATCTCTCCCTAACTTATATCCATATTGATCTCCTTCTCTATCTCTCCCTAACTTATATCCATAATGATCTCCTTCTCTATCTCTCCCTAACTTATATCCATATTGATCTCCTTCTATATCTCTCCCTAACTTATATCCATATTGATCTCCTTCTCTATCTCTCCCTAACTTATATCCATATTGATCTCCTTCTCTATCTCTCCCTAACTTATATCCATATTGATCTCCTTCTCTATCTCTCCCCAAACTTATATCGATATTGATCTCCTTCTCTATCTCTCCCTAACTTATATCCATATTGCTCTTCTTCTCTATCTCTCTCTAACTTATATCCACATTGATCTCCTTCTCTATCTCTCACTAACTTAATCCATATTGATCTCCTTCTCTATCTCTCCCTAACTTATATCCATATTGATCTCCTTCTCTATCTCTCACTAACTTATATCCATATAGATCTTGTTCTCTATCTCTCCCTAACTTATATCCATATTGATCTCGTTCTCTATCTCTCCCTGACTTATATCCATATTGATCTCGTTCTCTATCTCTCCCTAACTTATATCCATATTGATCTCCTTCTCTATCTCTCACTAACTTATATCCATATAGATCTTGTTCTCTATCTCTCCCTAACTATCCATATTGATCTCGTTCTCTATCTCTCCCTAACTTATATCCATATTGATCTCTTCTCTATCTCTCCCTAACTTATATCCATATTGATCTCCTTCTCTATCTCTCCCTAACATATATCCATATTGATCTCCTTCTCTATCTCTCACTAACTTATATCCATATTGATCTCGTTCTCTATCTCTCCCTAACTTATATCCATATTGATCTCCTTCTCTATCTCTCACTAACTTATATCCATATAGATCTTGTTCTCTATCTCTCCCTAACTTATATCCATAGTGATCTCGTTCTCTATCTCTCCCTAACTTATATCCATATTGATCTCCTTCTCTATCTCTCCCTAACTTATATCCATGCAGATCTTCTTCTCTATCTCTCGCTAACTTATATCCATATTGATCTCCTTCTCTATCTATCCCTAACTTATATCCATATTGATCTTGTTCTCTATCTCTCCCTAACTTATATCCATATTGATCTTGTTCTCTATCTCTCCCTAACTTATATCCATATTGATCTTGTTCTCTATCTCTCCCTAACTTATATCCATATTGATCTCCTTCTCTATCTCTCCCTAACTTATATCCATATTGATCTCCTTCTCTATCTCTCCCTAACTTATATCCATATTGATCTTCTTCTCTATCTCTCCCTAACTTATATCCATATTGATCTCCTTCACTATCTCTCCCTAACTTATATCCATATTGATCTCCTTCTCTATCTCTCCCTAACTTATATCCATATAGATCTTGTTCTCTATCTCTCCCTAACTTATATCCATATAGATCTTGTTCTCTATCTCTCCCTAACTTATATCCATATTGATCTCCTTCTCTATCTCTCCCTAACTTATATCCATATTGATCTCCTTCTCTATCTCTCCCTAACTTATATCCATATTGATCTTGTTCTCTATCTCTCCCTAACTTATATCCATATTGATCTTGTTCTCTATCTCTCCCTAACTTATATCCATATTGATCTTGTTCTCTATCTCTCCCTAACTTATATCCATATTGATCTCCTTCTCTATCTCTCCCTAACTTATATCCATATAGATCTTGTTCTCTATCTCTCCCTAACTTATATCCATATTGATCTTGTTCTCTATCTTTTCCCTAACTTATATCCATATAGATCTTGTTCTCAATCTCTCCCTAACTTATATCCATATTGATCTTGTTCTCTATCTCTCCCTAACTTATATCCATATTGATCTCCTTCTCTATCTCTCCCTAACATATATCCATATTGATCTCCTTCTCTATCTCTCCCTAAACTATATCCATATTGATCTTGTTCTCTATCTCTCCCTAACTTATATCCATATTGATCTCCTTCTCTATCTCTCCCTAACTTATATCCATATTGATCTCCTTCTCTATCTCTCCCTAACTTATATCCATATTGATCTCCTTCTCTATCTCTCCCTAACTTATATCCATATTGATCTCGTTCTCTATCTATCCCTAACTTATATCCATATTGATCTTGTTCTCTATCTCTCCCTAACTTATATCCATATTGATCTCCTTCTCTATCTCTCCCTAACTTATATCCATATTGATCTCCTTCTCTATCTCTCCCTAACTTATATCCATATTGATCTCCTTCTCTATCTCTCCCTAACTTATATCCATATTGATCTCCTTCTCTATCTCTCCCTAACTTATATCCATATTGATCTTGTTCTCTATCTCTCCCTAACTTATATCCATATTGATCTCCTTCTCTATCTCTCCCTAACTTATATCCATATTGATCTCCTTCTCTATCTCTCCCTAACTTATATCCATATTGATCTCCTTCTCTATCTCTCCCTAACTTATATCCATATTGATCTCCTTCTCTATCTCTCCCTAACTTATATCCATCTTGATCTCCTTCTCTATCTCTCCCTAACTTATATCCATATTGATCTTGTTCTCTATCTCTCCCTAACTTATATCCATATTGATCTTGTTCTCTATCTCTCCCTAACTTATATCCATATTGATCTTGTTCTCTATCTCTCCCTAACTTATATCCATATTGATCTCCTTCTCTATCTCTCCCTAACTTATATCCATATTGATCTTGTTCTCTATCTCTCCCTAACTTATATCCATATAGATCTTGTTCTCAATCTCTCCCTAACTTACATCCATATTGATCTTGTTCTCTATCTCTCCCTAACTTATATCCATATTGATCTCCTTCTCTATCTCTCCCTAACATATATCCATATTGATCTCCTTCTCTATCTCTCCCTAAACTATATCCATATTGATCTTGTTCTCTATCTCTCCCTAACTTATATCCATATTGATCTCCTTCTCTATCTCTCCCTAACTTATATCCATATTGATCTCCTTCTCTATCTCTCCCTAACTTATATCCATATTGATCTCGTTCTCTATCTCTCCCTAACTTATATCCATATTGATCTCCTTCTCTATCTCTCCCTAACTTATATCCATATTGATCTCCTTCTCTATCTCTCCCTAACTTATATCCATATAGATCTCCTTCTCTATCTCTCCCTAACTTATATCCATATTGATCTTGTTCTCTATCTCTCCCTAACTTATATCCATATTGATCTCCTTCTCTATCTCTCCCTAACTTATATCCATATTGATCTCCTTCTCTATCTCTCCCTAACTTATATCCATATAGATCTTGTTCTCTATCTCTCCCTAACTTATATCCATATTGATCTTGTTCTCTATCTCTCCCTAACTTATATCCATATTGATCTTGTTCTCTATCTCTCCCTAACTTATATCCATATTGATCTCCTTCTCTATCTCTCCCTAACTTATATCCATATTGATCTCCTTCTCTATCTCTCCCTAACTTATATCCATAGTGATCTTGTTCTCTATCTCTCCCTAACTTATATCCATATTGATCTTGTTCTCTATCTCTCCCTAACTTATATCCATATTGATCTCCTTCTCTATCTCTCCCTAACTTATATCCATATTGACCTCCTTTTCTATCTCTCCCTAACTTATATCCATATTGATCTCCTTCTCTATCTCCCTAACTTATATCCATATTGATCTCCTTCTCTATCTCTCCCTAACTTATATCCATATTGATCTTGTTCTCTATCTCTCCCTAACTTATATCCATATTGATCTCCTTCTCTATCTCTCCCTAACTTATATCCATATTGATCTCCTTCTCTATCTCTCCCGAACTTATATCCATATTGATCTCCTTCTCTATCTCTCCCTAACTTATATCCATATTGATCTCCTTCTCTATCCCTCTCTAACTTATATCTATATTGATCTTGTTCTCTATCTCTCCCTAACTTATATCCATATTGATCTCCTTCTCTATCTCTCCCTAACTTATATCCATAATGATCTCCTTCTCTATCTCTCCCTAACTTATATCCATATTGATCTCCTTCTCTATCTCTCCCTAACTTATATCCATATTGATCTCCTTCTCTATCTCTCCCTAACTTATATCCATATTGATCTCCTTCTCTATCTCTCCCTAACTTATATCCATATTGATCTCCTTCTCTATCTCTCCCCAAACTTATATCCATATTGATCTCCTTCTCTATCTCTCCCTAACTTATATCCATATTGCTCTTCTTCTCTATCTCTCTCTAACTTATATCCACATTGATCTCCTTCTCTATCTCTCACTAACTTATATCCATATTGATCTCCTTCTCTATCTCTCCCTAACTTATATCCATATTGATCTCCTTCTCTATCTCTCACTAACTTATATCCATATAGATCTTGTTCTCTATCTCTCCCTAACTTATATCCATATTGATCTCGTTCTCTATCTCTCCCTGACTTATATCCATATTGATCTTGTTCTCTATCTCTCCCTAACTTATATCCATATTGATCTTGTTCTCTATCTCTCCCTAACTTATATCCATATTGATCTCCTTCTCTATCTCTCCCTAACTTATATCCATATAGATCTTGTTCTCTATCTCTCCCTAACTTATATCCATATTGATCTTGTTCTCTATCTCTCCCTAACTTATATCCATATAGATCTTGTTCTCAATCTCTCCCTAACTTATATCCATATTGATCTTGTTCTCTATCTCTCCCTAACTTATATCCATATTGATCTCCTTCTCTATCTCTCCCTAACATATATCCATATTGATCTCCTTCTCTATCTCTCCCTAAACTATATCCATATTGATCTTGTTCTCTATCTCTCCCTAACTTATATCCATATTGATCTCCTTCTCTATCTCTCCCTAACTTATATCCATATTGATCTCCTTCTCTATCTCTCCCTAACTTATATCCATATTGATCTCCTTCTCTATCTCTCCCTAACTTATATCCATATTGATCTCGTTCTCTATCTATCCCTAACTTATATCCATATTGATCTTGTTCTCTATCTCTCCCTAACTTATATCCATATTGATCTCCTTCTCTATCTCTCCCTAACTTATATCCATATTGATCTCCTTCTCTATCTCTCCCTAACTTATATCCATATTGATCTCCTTCTCTATCTCTCCCTAACTTATATCCATATTGATCTCCTTCTCTATCTCTCCCTAACTTATATCCATATTGATCTTGTTCTCTATCTCTCCCTAACTTATATCCATATTGATCTCCTTCTCTATCTCTCCCTAACTTATATCCATATTGATCTCCTTCTCTATCTCTCCCTAACTTATATCCATATTGATCTCCTTCTCTATCTCTCCCTAACTTATATCCATATTGATCTCCTTCTCTATCTCTCCCTAACTTATATCCATCTTGATCTCCTTCTCTATCTCTCCCTAACTTATATCCATATTGATCTTGTTCTCTATCTCTCCCTAACTTATATCCATATTGATCTTGTTCTCTATCTCTCCCTAACTTATATCCATATTGATCTTGTTCTCTATCTCTCCCTAACTTATATCCATATTGATCTCCTTCTCTATCTCTCCCTAACTTATATCCATATTGATCTTGTTCTCTATCTCTCCCTAACTTATATCCATATAGATCTTGTTCTCAATCTCTCCCTAACTTACATCCATATTGATCTTGTTCTCTATCTCTCCCTAACTTATATCCATATTGATCTCCTTCTCTATCTCTCCCTAACATATATCCATATTGATCTCCTTCTCTATCTCTCCCTAAACTATATCCATATTGATCTTGTTCTCTATCTCTCCCTAACTTATATCCATATTGATCTCCTTCTCTATCTCTCCCTAACTTATATCCATATTGATCTCCTTCTCTATCTCTCCCTAACTTATATCCATATTGATCTCGTTCTCTATCTCTCCCTAACTTATATCCATATTGATCTCCTTCTCTATCTCTCCCTAACTTATATCCATATTGATCTCCTTCTCTATCTCTCCCTAACTTATATCCATATAGATCTCCTTCTCTATCTCTCCCTAACTTATATCCATATTGATCTTGTTCTCTATCTCTCCCTAACTTATATCCATATTGATCTCCTTCTCTATCTCTCCCTAACTTATATCCATATTGATCTCCTTCTCTATCTCTCCCTAACTTATATCCATATAGATCTTGTTCTCTATCTCTCCCTAACTTATATCCATATTGATCTTGTTCTCTATCTCTCCCTAACTTATATCCATATTGATCTTGTTCTCTATCTCTCCCTAACTTATATCCATATTGATCTCCTTCTCTATCTCTCCCTAACTTATATCCATATTGATCTCCTTCTCTATCTCTCCCTAACTTATATCCATAGTGATCTTGTTCTCTATCTCTCCCTAACTTATATCCATATTGATCTTGTTCTCTATCTCTCCCTAACTTATATCCATATTGATCTCCTTCTCTATCTCTCCCTAACTTATATCCATATTGACCTCTTTTCTATCTCTCCCTAACTTATATCCATATTGATCTCCTTCTCTATCTCTCCCTAACTTATATCCATATTGATCTCCTTCTCTATCTCTCCCTAACTTATATCCATATTGATCTTGTTCTCTATCTCTCCCTAACTTATATCCATATTGATCTCCTTCTCTATCTCTCCCTAACTTATATCCATATTGATCTCCTTCTCTATCTCTCCCGAACTTATATCCATATTGATCTCCTTCTCTATCTCTCCCTAACTTATATCCATATTGATCTCCTTCTCTATCCCTCTCTAACTTATATCTATATTGATCTTGTTCTCTATCTCTCCCTAACTTATATCCATATTGATCTCCTTCTCTATCTCTCCCTAACTTATATCCATAATGATCTCCTTCTCTATCTCTCCCTAACTTATATCCATATTGATCTCCTTCTCTATCTCTCCCTAACTTATATCCATATTGATCTCCTTCTCTATCTCTCCCTAACTTATATCCATATTGATCTCCTTCTCTATCTCTCCCTAACTTATATCCATATTGATCTCCTTCTCTATCTCTCCCCAAACTTATATCCATATTGATCTCCTTCTCTATCTCTCCCTAACTTATATCCATATTGCTCTTCTTCTCTATCTCTCTCTAACTTATATCCACATTGATCTCCTTCTCTATCTCTCACTAACTTATATCCATATTGATCTCCTTCTCTATCTCTCCCTAACTTATATCCATATTGATCTCCTTCTCTATCTCTCACTAACTTATATCCATATAGATCTTGTTCTCTATCTCTCCCTAACTTATATCCATATTGATCTCGTTCTCTATCTCTCCCTGACTTATATCCATATTGATCTCGTTCTCTATCTCTCCCTAACTTATATCCATATTGATCTCCTTCTCTATCTCTCACTAACTTATATCCATATAGATCTTGTTCTCTATCTCTCCCTAACTTATATCCATATTGATCTCGTTCTCTATCTCTCCCTAACTTATATCCATATTGATCTCCTTCTCTATCTCTCCCTAACTTATATCCATATTGATCTCCTTCTCTATCTCTCCCTAACATATATCCATATTGATCTCCTTCTCTATCTCTCACTAACTTATATCCATATTGATCTTGTTCTCTATCTCTCCCTAACTTATATCCATATTGATCTCCTTCTCTATCTCTCACTAACTTATATCCATATTGATCTCGTTCTCTATCTCTCCCTAACTTATATCCATAGTGATCTCGTTCTCTATCTCTCCCTAACTTATATCCATATTGATCTCCTTCTCTATCTCTCCCTAACTTATATCCATGCAGATCTTCTTCTCTATCTCTCGCTAACTTATATCCATATTGATCTCCTTCTCTATCTATCCCTAACTTATATCCATATTGATCTTGTTCTCTATCTCTCCCTAACTTATATCCATATTGATCTTGTTCTCTATCTCTCCCTAACTTATATCCATATTGATCTTGTTCTCTATCTCTCCCTAACTTATATCCATATTGATCTCCTTCTCTATCTCTCCCTAACTTATATCCATATTGATCTCCTTCTCTATCTCTCCCTAACTTATATCCATATTGATCTTCTTCTCTATCTCTCCCTAACTTATATCCATATTGATCTCCTTCACTATCTCTCCCTAACTTATATCCATATTGATCTCCTTCTCTATCTCTCCCTAACTTATATCCATATAGATCTTGTTCTCTATCTCTCCCTAACTTATATCCATATAGATCTTGTTCTCTATCTCTCCCTAACTTATATCCATATTGATCTCCTTCTCTATCTCTCCCTAACTTATATCCATATTGATCTCCTTCTCTATCTCTCCCTAACTTATATCCATATTGATCTTGTTCTCTATCTCTCCCTAACTTATATCCATATTGATCTTGTTCTCTATCTCTCCCTAACTTATATCCATATTGATCTTGTTCTCTATCTCTCCCTAACTTATATCCATATTGATCTCCTTCTCTATCTCTCCCTAACTTATATCCATATAGATCTTGTTCTCTATCTCTCCCTAACTTATATCCATATTGATCTTGTTCTCTATCTCTCCCTAACTTATATCCATATAGATCTTGTTCTCAATCTCTCCCTAACTTATATCCATATTGATCTTGTTCTCTATCTCTCCCTAACTTATATCCATATTGATCTCCTTCTCTATCTCTCCCTAACATATATCCATATTGATCTCCTTCTCTATCTCTCCCTAAACTATATCCATATTGATCTTGTTCTCTATCTCTCCCTAACTTATATCCATATTGATCTCCTTCTCTATCTCTCCCTAACTTATATCCATATTGATCTCCTTCTCTATCTCTCCCTAACTTATATCCATATTGATCTCCTTCTCTATCTCTCCCTAACTTATATCCATATTGATCTCGTTCTCTATCTATCCCTAACTTATATCCATATTGATCTTGTTCTCTATCTCTCCCTAACTTATATCCATATTGATCTCCTTCTCTATCTCTCCCTAACTTATATCCATATTGATCTCCTTCTCTATCTCTCCCTAACTTATATCCATATTGATCTCCTTCTCTATCTCTCCCTAACTTATATCCATATTGATCTCCTTCTCTATCTCTCCCTAACTTATATCCATATTGATCTTGTTCTCTATCTCTCCCTAACTTATATCCATATTGATCTCCTTCTCTATCTCTCCCTAACTTATATCCATATTGATCTCCTTCTCTATCTCTCCCTAACTTATATCCATATTGATCTCCTTCTCTATCTCTCCCTAACTTATATCCATATTGATCTCCTTCTCTATCTCTCCCTAACTTATATCCATCTTGATCTCCTTCTCTATCTCTCCCTAACTTATATCCATATTGATCTTGTTCTCTATCTCTCCCTAACTTATATCCATATTGATCTTGTTCTCTATCTCTCCCTAACTTATATCCATATTGATCTCCTTCTCTATCTCTCCCTAACTTATATCCATATTGATCTCCTTCTCTATCTCTCCCTAACTTATATCCATATTGATCTTGTTCTCTATCTCTCCCTAACTTATATCCATATAGATCTTGTTCTCAATCTCTCCCTAACTTACATCCATATTGATCTTGTTCTCTATCTCTCCCTAACTTATATCCATATTGATCTCCTTCTCTATCTCTCCCTAACATATATCCATATGATCTCCTTCTCTATCTCTCCCTAAACTATATCCATATTGATCTTGTTCTCTATCTCTCCCTAACTTATATCCATATTGATCTCCTTCTCTATCTCTCCCTAACTTATATCCATATTGATCTCCTTCTCTATCTCTCCCTAACTTATATCCATATTGATCTCGTTCTCTATCTCTCCCTAACTTATATCCATATTGATCTCCTTCTCTATCTCTCCCTAACTTATATCCATATGATCTCCTTCTCTATCTCTCCCTAACTTATATCCATATAGATCTCCTTCTCTATCTCTCCCTAACTTATATCCATATTGATCTTGTTCTCTATCTCTCCCTAACTTATATCCATATTGATCTCCTTCTCTATCTCTCCCTAACTTATATCCATATTGATCTCCTTCTCTATCTCTCCCTAACTTATATCCATATAGATCTTGTTCTCTATCTCTCCCTAACTTATATCCATATTGATCTTGTTCTCTATCTCTCCCTAACTTATATCCATATTGATCTTGTTCTCTATCTCTCCCTAACTTATATCCATATTGATCTCCTTCTCTATCTCTCCCTAACTTATATCCATATTGATCTCCTTCTCTATCTCTCCCTAACTTATATCCATAGTGATCTTGTTCTCTATCTCTCCCTAACTTATATCCATATTGATCTTGTTCTCTATCTCTCCCTAACTTATATCCATATTGATCTCCTTCTCTATCTCTCCCTAACTTATATCCATATTGATCTCCTTCTCTATCTCTCCCTAACTTATATCCATATTGATCTTGTTCTCTATCTCTCCCTAACTTATATCCATATTGATCTCCTTCTCTATCTCTCCCTAACTTATATCCATATTGATCTCTTCTCTATCTCTCCCTAACTTATATCCATATTGATCTCCTTCTCTATCTCTCCCTAACTTATATCCATATTGATCTCCTTCTCTATCCTCTCTAACTTATATCCATATTGATCTTGTTCTCTATCTCTCCCTAACTTATATCCATATTGATCTCCTTCTCTATCTCTCCCTAACTTATATCCATAATGATCTCCTTCTCTATCTCTCCCTAACTTATATCCATATTGATCTCCTTCTCTATCTCTCCCTAACTTATATCCATATTGATCTCCTTCTCTATCTCTCCCTAACTTATATCCATATTGATCTCCTTCTCTATCTCTCCCTAACTTATATCCATATTGATCTCCTTCTCTATCCCTCTCTAACTTATATCCATATTGATCTTGTTCTCTATCTCTCCCTAACTTATATCCATATTGATCTCCTTCTCTATCTCTCCCTAACTTATATCCATATTGATCTCCTTCTCTATCTCTCCCTAACTATATCCATATTGATCTCCTTCTCTATCTCTCCCTAACTTATATCCATATTGATCTCCTTCTCTATCTCTCCCTAACTTATATCCATATTGATCTCCTTCTCTATCTCTCCCTAACTTATATCCATATTGATCTCCTTCTCTATCTCTCCCCAAACTTATATCCATATTGATCTCCTTCTCTATCTCTCCCTAACTTATATCCATATTGCTCTTCTTCTCTATCTCTCTCTAACTTATATCCACATTGATCTCCTTCTCTATCTCTCACTAACTTATATCCATATTGATCTCCTTCTCTATCTCTCCCTAACTTATATCCATATTGATCTCCTTCTCTATCTCTCACTAACTTATATCCATATAGATCTTGTTCTCTATCTCTCCCTAACTTATATCCATATTGATCTCGTTCTCTATCTCTCCCTAACTTATATCCATATTGATCTCGTTCTCTATCTCTCCCTAACTTATATCCATATTGATCTCCTTCTCTATCTCTCACTAACTTATATCCATATAGATCTTGTTCTCTATCTCTCCCTAACTTATATCCATATTGATCTCGTTCTCTATCTCTCCCTAACTTATATCCATATTGATCTCCTTCTCTATCTCTCCCTAACTTATATCCATATTGATCTCCTTCTCTATCTCTCCCTAACATATATCCATATTGATCTCCTTCTCTATCTCTCACTAACTTATATCCATATTGATCTCGTTCTCTATCTCTCCCTAACTTATATCCATATTGATCTCCTTCTCTATCTCTCCCTAACTTATATCCATATTGATCTCGTTCTCTATCTCTCCCTAACTTATATCCATAGTGATCTCGTTCTCTATCTCTCCCTAACTTATATCCATATTGATCTCCTTCTCTATCTCTCCCTAACTTATATCCATATTGATCTCCTTCTCTATATCTCCCTAACTTATATCCATATTGATCTCCTTCTCTATCTCTCCCTAACTTATATCCATATTGATCTCCTTCTCTATCTCTCCCTAACTTATATCCATATTGATCTCCTTCTCTATCTCTCCCTAACTTATATCCATATTGATCTCCTTCTCTATCTCTCCCTAACTTATATCCATATTGATCTCCTTCTCTATCTCTCACTAACTTATATCCATATAGATCTTGTTCTCTATCTCTCCCTAACTTATATCCATATTGATCTTGTTCTCTATCTCTCCTAACTTATATCCATATTGATCTTGTTCTCTATCTCTCCCTAACTTATATCCATATTGATCTCCTTCTCTATCTCTCCCTAACTTATATCCATATTGACCTCCTTTTCTATCTCTCCCTAACTTATATCCATATTGATCTCCTTCTCTATCTCTCCCTAACTTATATCCATATTGATCTCCTTCTCTATCTCTCCTAACTTATATCCATATTGATCTTGTTCTCTATCTCTCCCTAACTTATATCCATATTGATCTCCTTCTCTATCTCTCCCTAACTTATATCCATATTGATCTCCTTCTCTATCTCTCCCGAATATATCCATATTGATCTCCTTCTCTATCTCTCCCTAACTTATATCCATATTGATCTCCTTCTCTATCCTCTCTAACTTATATCTATATTGATCTTGTTCTCTATCTCTCCCTAACTTATATCCATATTGATCTCCTTCTCTATCTCTCCCTAACTTATATCCATAATGATCTCCTTCTCTATCTCTCCCTAACTTATATCCATATTGATCTCCTTCTCTATCTCTCCCTAACTTATATCCATATTGATCTCCTTCTCTATCTCTCCCTAACTTATATCCATATTGATCTCCTTCTCTATCTCTCCCTAACTTATATCCATATTGATCTCCTTCTCTATCTCTCCCAAACTTATATCCATATTGATCTCCTTCTCTATCTCTCCCTAACTTATATCCATATTGCTCTTCTTCTCTATCTCTCTCTAACTTATATCCACATTGATCTCCTTCTCTATCTCTCACTAACTTATATCCATATTGATCTCTTCTCTATCTCTCCCTAACTTATATCCATATAAATCTTGTTCTCTATCTCTCCCTAACTTATATCCATATTGATCTCGTTCTCTATCTCTCCCTAACTTATATCCATATTGATCTCCTTCTCTATCTCTCCTAACTTATATCCATATTGATCTCCGTCTCTATCTCTCCCTAAACATATATCCATATTGATCTCCTTCTCTATCTCTCACTAACTTATATCCATATTGATCTCGTTCTCTATCTCTCCCTAACTTATATCCATATTGATCTCCTTCTCTATCTCTCACTAACTTATATCCATATTGATCTCGTTCTCTATCTCTCCCTAACTTATATCCATAGTGATCTCGTTCTCTATCTCTCCCTAACTTATATCCATATTGATCTCCTTCTCTATCTCTCCCTAACTTATATCCATATTGATCTCCTTCTCTATCTCTCCCTAACTTATATCCATATTGATCTCCTTCTCTATCTCTCCCTAACTTATATCCATATTGATCTCCTTCTCTATCTCTCCCTAACTTATATCCATATTGATCTCCTTCTCTATCTCTCCCTAACTTATATCCATATTGATCTCCTTCTCTATCTCTCCCTAACTTATATCCATATTGATCTCCTTCTCTATCTCTCACTAACTTATATCCATATAGATCTTGTTCTCTATCTCTCCCTAACTTATATCCATATTGATCTGTTCTCTATCTCTCCCTAACTTATATCCATATTGATCTCCTTCTCTATCTCTCCCTAACTTATATCCATATTGATCTTGTTCTCTATCTCTCACTAACTTATATCCATATTGATCTCCTTCTCTATCTCTCCCTAACTTATATCCATATTGATCTCCTTTTCTATCTCTCCCTAACTTATATCCATATTGATCTCCTTCTCTATCTCTCCTCTAACTTTTATCCATATTGATCTCCTTCTCTATCTCTCCCTAACTTATATCCATATTGATCTCGTTCTCTATCTCTCCCTAACTTATATCCATATTGATCTCCTTCTCTATCTCTCCCTAACTTATATCCATATTGATCTCCTTTTCTATCTCTCCCTAACTTATATCCATATTGATCTCCTTCTCTATCTCTCCTCTAACTTTATCCATATTGATCTCCTTCTCTATCTCTCCCTAACTTTATCCATATTGATCTCCTTCTCTATCTCTCCCTAACTTATATCCATATTGATCTCGTTCTCTATCTCTCCCTAACTTATATCCATATTGATCTCCTTCTCTATCTCTCACTAACTTATATCCATATTGATCTCGTTCTCTATCTCTCCCTAACTTATATCCATAGTGATCTCGTTCTCTATCTCTCCCTAACTTATATCCATATTGATCTCCTTCTCTATCTCTCCCTAACTTATATCCATATTGATCTCCTTCTCTATATCTCCCTAACTTATATCCATATTGATCTCCTTCTCTATCTCTCCCTAACTTATATCCATATTGATCTCCTTCTCTATCTCTCCCTAACTTATATCCATATTGATCTCCTTCTCTATCTCTCCCTAACTTATATCCATATTGATCTCCTTCTCTATCTCTCCCTAACTTATATCCATATTGATCTCCTTCTCTATCTCTCACTAACTTATATCCATATAGATCTTGTTCTCTATCTCTCCCTAACTTATATCCATATTGATCTTGTTCTCTATCTCTCCCTAACTTATATCCATATTGATCTCCTTCTCTATCTATCCCTAACTTATATCCATATTGATCTTGTTCTCTATCTCTCACTAACTTATATCCATATTGATCTCCTTCTCTATCTCTCCCTAACTTATATCCATATTGATCTCCTTCTCTATCTCTCCCTAACTCATATCCATATTGATCTCCTTCTCTATCTCTCCCTAACTTATATCCATATTGATCTTGTTCTCTATCTCTCCCTAACTTATATCCATATTGATCTCCTTCTCTATCTCTCCCTAACTTATATCCATATTGATCTCCTTCTCTATCTCTCCCTAACTTATATCAATATAGATCTTGTTCTCTATCTCTCCCTAACTTATATCCATATAGATCTTGTTCTCTATCTCTCCCTAACTTATATCCATATAGATCTTGTTCTCTATCTCTCCCTAACTTATATCCATATTGATCTCGTCTCTATCTCTCCCTAACTTATATCCATATTGATCTCCTTCTCTATCTCTCCCTAACTTATATCCATATTGATCTCCTTCTCTATCTCTCCCTAAACTATATCCATATTGATCTCCTTCTCTATCTCTCCCTAAACTATATCCATATTGATCTCCTTCTCTATCTCTCGCTAACTTATATCCATATTGATCTCGTTCTCTATCTCTCCCTAACTTATATCCATATTGATCTCCTTCTCTATCTCTCCCTAACTTATATCCATATTGATCTCCTTCTCTATCTCTCCCTAACTTATATCCATATTGATCTCCGTCTCTATCTCTCCCTAACTTATATCCATATTGATCTCCTTCTCTATCTCTCCCTAACTTATATCCATATTGATCTCCTTCTCTATCTCTCCCTAACTTATATCCATATGATCTCCTTCTCTATCTCTCCCTAACTTATATCCATATTGATCTCCTTCTCTATCTCTCCCTAACTTATATCCATATTGATCTCCTTCTCTATCTCTCCCTAACTTATATCCATATTGATCTCCTTCTCTATCTCTCCCTAACTTATATCCATATTGATCTCCTTCTCTATCTCTCCCTAACTTATATCCATATTGATCTCCTTCTCTATCTAACTTATATCCATATTGATCTCCTTCTCTATCTCTCCCTAACTTATATCCATATAGATCTTGTTCTCTATCTCTCCCTAACTTATATCCATATAGATCTTGTTCTCTATCTCTCCCTAACTTATATCCATAATGATCTTGTTCTCTATCTCTCCCTAACTTATATCCATATTGATCTCCTTCTCTATATCTCCCTAACTTATATCCATATTGATCTCCTTCTCTATCTAACTTATATCCATATTGATCTCCTTCTCTATCTCTCCCTAACTTATATCCATATAGATCTTGTTCTCTATCTCTCCCTAACTTATATCCATATTGATCTTGTTCTCTATCTCTCCCTAACTTATATCCATATTGATCTTGTTCTCTATCTCTCCCTAACTTATATCCATATTGATCTCCTTCTCTATCTCTCCCTAACTTATATCCATATTGATCTCCTTCTCTATCTCTCCCTAACTTATATCCATATTGATCTCCTTCTCTATCTCTCCCTAACTTATATCCATATTGATCTCCTCTCTATCTCTCCCTAACTTATATCCATATAGATCGTGTTCTATATCTCTCCCTAACCTATATCCATATTGATCTCCTTCTCTATCTCTCCCTAACTTATATCCATATTGATCTCGTTCTCTATCTCTCCCTAACTTATATCCATATTGATCTCCTTCTCTATCTCTCCCTAACTTATATCCATATTGATCTCCTTTTCTATCTCTCCCTAACTTATATCCATATTGATCTCCTTCTCTATCTCTCCTCTAACATTTATCCATATTGATCTCCTTCTCTATCTCTCCCTAACTTTTATCCATATTGATCTCCTTCTCTATCTCTCCCTAACTTATATCCATATTGATCTCGTTCTCTATCTCTCCCTAACTTATATCCATATTGATCTCCTTCTCTATCTCTCCCTAACATTTATCCATATTGATCTCCTTCTCTATCTCTCCCTAACTTATATCCATATTGATCTCCTTTTCTATCTCTCCCTAACTTATATCCATATTGATCTCCTTCTCTATCTCTCCCTAACTTATATCCATATTGATCTCCTTTTCTATCTCTCCCTAACTTATATCCATATAGATCTTGTTCTCTATCTCTCCCTAACTTATATCCATATAGATCTTGTTCTCTATCTCTCCCTAACTTATATCCATATAGATCTTGTTCTATATCTCTCCCTAACTTATATCCATATTGATCTCCTTCTCTATCTCTCCCTAACTTATATCCATATTGATCTTGTTCTCTATCTCTCCCTAACTTATATCCATATTGATCTCCTTCTCTATCTCTCCCTAACTTATATCCATATTGATCTCGTTCTCTATCTCTCCCTAAATTATATCCATATAGATCTTGCTCTCTATCTCTCCCTAACTTATATCCATATTGATCTTGTTCTCTATCTCTCCCTAACTTATATCCATATTGATCTCCTTCTCTATCTCTCCCTAACTTATATCCATATTGATCTCCTTCTCTATCTCTCCCTAACTTATATCCATATTGATCTCCTTCTCTATCTAACTTATATCCATATTGATCTCCTTCTCTATCTCTCCCTAACTTATATCCATATAGATCTTGTTCTCTATCTCTCCCTAACTTATATCCATATTGATCTTGTTCTCTATCTCTCCCTAACTTATATCCATATTGATCTTGTTCTCTATCTCTCCCTAACTTATATCCATATTGATCTCCTTCTCTATCTCTCCCTAAATTATATCCATATTGATCTCCTTCTCTATCTCTCCTAACTTATATCCATATTGATCTCCTTCTCTATCTCTCCCTAACTTATATCCATATTGATCTCCTTCTCTATCTCTCCCTAACTTATATCCATATAGATCTTGTTCTATATCTCTCCCTAACCTATATCCATATTGATCTCCTTCTCTATCTCTCCCTAACTTATATCCATATTGATCTCGTTCTCTATCTCTCCCTAACTTATATCCATATTGATCTCCTTCTCTATCTCTCCCTAACTTATATCCATATTGATCTCCTTTTCTATCTCTCCCTAACGTATATCCATATTGATCTCCTTCTCTATCTCTCCTCTAACTTTTATCCATATTGATCTCCTTCTCTATCTCTCCCTAACTTTTATCCATATTGATCTCCTTCTCTATCTCTCCCTAACTTATATCCATATTGATCTCGTTCTCTATCTCTCCCTAACTTATATCCATATTGATCTCCTTCTCTATCTCTCCCTAACTTTTATCCATATTGATCTCCTTCTCTATCTCTCCCTAACTTATATCCATATTGATCTCCTTCTCTATCTCTCCCTAACTTATATCCATATTGATCTCCTTTTCTATCTCTCCCTAACTTATATCCATATTGATCTCCTTCTCTATCTCTCCTCTAACTTTTATCCATATTGATCTCCTTCTCTATCTCTCCCTAACTTTATCCATATTGATCTCCTTCTCTATCTCTCCCTAACTTATATCCATATTGATCTCGTTCTCTATCTCTCCCTAACTTATATCCATATTGATCTCCTTCTCTATCTCTCACTAACTTATATCCATATTGATCTCGTTCTCTATCTCTCCCTAACTTATATCCATAGTGATCTCGTTCTCTATCTCTCCCTAACTTATATCCATATTGATCTCCTTCTCTATCTCTCCCTAACTTATATCCATATTGATCTCCTTCTCTATATCTCCCTAACTTATATCCATATTGATCTCCTTCTCTATCTCTCCCTAACTTATATCCATATTGATCTCCTTCTCTATCTCTCCCTAACTTATATCCATATTGATCTCCTTCTCTATCTCTCCCTAACTTATATCCATATTGATCTCCTTCTCTATCTCTCCCTAACTTATATCCATATTGATCTCCTTCTCTATCTCTCACTAACTTATATCCATATAGATCTTGTTCTCTATCTCTCCCTAACTTATATCCATATTGATCTTGTTCTCTATCTCTCCCTAACTTATATCCATATTGATCTCCTTCTCTATCTATCCCTAACTTATATCCATATTGATCTTGTTCTCTATCTCTCACTAACTTATATCCATATTGATCTCCTTCTCTATCTCTCCCTAACTTATATCCATATTGATCTCCTTCTCTATCTCTCCCTAACTCATATCCATATTGATCTCCTTCTCTATCTCTCCCTAACTTATATCCATATTGATCTTGTTCTCTATCTCTCCCTAACTTATATCCATATTGATCTCCTTCTCTATCTCTCCCTAACTTATATCCATATTGATCTCCTTCTCTATCTCTCCCTAACTTATATCAATATAGATCTTGTTCTCTATCTCTCCCTAACTTATATCCATATAGATCTTGTTCTCTATCTCTCCCTAACTTATATCCATATAGATCTTGTTCTCTATCTCTCCCTAACTTATATCCATATTGATCTCCTTCTCTATCTCTCCCTAACTTATATCCATATTGATCTCCTTCTCTATCTCTCCCTAACTTATATCCATATTGATCTCCTTCTCTATCTCTCCCTAAACTATATCCATATTGATCTCCTTCTCTATCTCTCCCTAAACTATATCCATATTGATCTCCTTCTCTATCTCTCGCTAACTTATATCCATATTGATCTCGTTCTCTATCTCTCCCTAACTTATATCCATATTGATCTCCTTCTCTATCTCTCCCTAACTTATATCCATATTGATCTCCTTCTCTATCTCTCCCTAACTTATATCCATATTGATCTCCTTCTCTATCTCTCCCTAACTTATATCCATATTGATCTCCTTCTCTATCTCTCCCTAACTTATATCCATATTGATCTCCTTCTCTATCTCTCCCTAACTTATATCCATATTGATCTCCTTCTCTATCTCTCCCTAACTTATATCCATATTGATCTCCTTCTCTATCTCTCCCTAACTTATATCCATATTGATCTCCTTCTCTATCTCTCCCTAACTTATATCCATATTGATCTCCTTCTCTATCTCTCCCTAACTTATATCCATATTGATCTCCTTCTCTATCTAACTTATATCCATATTGATCTCCTTCTCTATCTCTCCCTAACTTATATCCATATAGATCTTGTTCTCTATCTCTCCCTAACTTATATCCATATAGATCTTGTTCTCTATCTCTCCCTAACTTATATCCATATTGATCTTGTTCTCTATCTCTCCCTAACTTATATCCATATTGATCTCCTTCTCTATATCTCCCTAACTTATATCCATATTGATCTCCTTCTCTATCTAACTTATATCCATATTGATCTCCTTCTCTATCTCTCCCTAACTTATATCCATATAGATCTTGTTCTCTATCTCTCCCTAACTTATATCCATATTGATCTTGTTCTCTATCTCTCCCTAACTTATATCCATATTGATCTTGTTCTCTATCTCTCCCTAACTTATATCCATATTGATCTCCTTCTCTATCTCTCCCTAACTTATATCCATATTGATCTCCTTCTCTATCTCTCCCTAACTTATATCCATATTGATCTCCTTCTCTATCTCTCCCTAACTTATATCCATATTGATCTCCTTCTCTATCTCTCCCTAACTTATATCCATATAGATCGTGTTCTATATCTCTCCCTAACCTATATCCATATTGATCTCCTTCTCTATCTCTCCCTAACTTATATCCATATTGATCTCGTTCTCTATCTCTCCCTAACTTATATCCATATTGATCTCCTTCTCTATCTCTCCCTAACTTATATCCATATTGATCTCCTTTTCTATCTCTCCCTAACTTATATCCATATTGATCTCCTTCTCTATCTCTCCTCTAACTTTTATCCATATTGATCTCCTTCTCTATCTCTCCCTAACTTTTATCCATATTGATCTCCTTCTCTATCTCTCCCTAACTTATATCCATATTGATCTCGTTCTCTATCTCTCCCTAACTTATATCCATATTGATCTCCTTCTCTATCTCTCCCTAACATTTATCCATATTGATCTCCTTCTCTATCTCTCCCTAACTTATATCCATATTGATCTCCTTTTCTATCTCTCCCTAACTTATATCCATATTGATCTCCTTCTCTATCTCTCCCTAACTTATATCCATATTGATCTCCTTTTCTATCTCTCCCTAACTTATATCCATATAGATCTTGTTCTCTATCTCTCCCTAACTTATATCCATATAGATCTTGTTCTCTATCTCTCCCTAACTTATATCCATATAGATCTTGTTCTCTATCTCTCCCTAACTTATATCCATATTGATCTCCTTCTCTATCTCTCCCTAACTTATATCCATATTGATCTTGTTCTCTATCTCTCCCTAACTTATATCCATATTGATCTCCTTCTCTATCTCTCCCTAACTTATATCCATATTGATCTCGTTCTCTATCTCTCCCTAAATTATATCCATATAGATCTTGCTCTCTATCTCTCCCTAACTTATATCCATATTGATCTTGTTCTCTATCTCTCCCTAACTTATATCCATATTGATCTCCTTCTCTATCTCTCCCTAACTTATATCCATATTGATCTCCTTCTCTATCTCTCCCTAACTTATATCCATATTGATCTCCTTCTCTATCTAACTTATATCCATATTGATCTCCTTCTCTATCTCTCCCTAACTTATATCCATATAGATCTTGTTCTCTATCTCTCCCTAACTTATATCCATATTGATCTTGTTCTCTATCTCTCCCTAACTTATATCCATATTGATCTTGTTCTCTATCTCTCCCTAACTTATATCCATATTGATCTCCTTCTCTATCTCTCCCTAACTTATATCCATATTGATCTCCTTCTCTATCTCTCCCTAACTTATATCCATATTGATCTCCTTCTCTATCTCTCCCTAACTTATATCCATATTGATCTCCTTCTCTATCTCTCCCTAACTTATATCCATATAGATCGTGTTCTATATCTCTCCCTAACCTATATCCATATTGATCTCCTTCTCTATCTCTCCCTAACTTATATCCATATTGATCTCGTTCTCTATCTCTCCCTAACTTATATCCATATTGATCTCCTTCTCTATCTCTCCCTAACTTATATCCATATTGATCTCCTTTTCTATCTCTCCCTAACTTATATCCATATTGATCTCCTTCTCTATCTCTCCTCTAACTTTTATCCATATTGATCTCCTTCTCTATCTCTCCCTAACTTTTATCCATATTGATCTCCTTCTCTATCTCTCCCTAACTTATATCCATATTGATCTCGTTCTCTATCTCTCCCTAACTTATATCCATATTGATCTCCTTCTCTATCTCTCCCTAACTTTTATCCATATTGATCTCCTTCTCTATCTCTCCCTAACTTATATCCATATTGATCTCCTTTTCTATCTCTCCCTAACTTATATCCATATTGATCTCGTTCTCTATCTCTCCCTAACTTATATCCATATTGATCTCCTTTTCTATCTCTCCCTAACTTATATCCATATAGATCTTGTTCTCTATCTCTCCCTAACTTATATCCATATAGATCTTGTTCTCTATCTCTCCCTAACTTATATCCATATAGATCTTGTTCTCTATCTCTCCCTAACTTATATCCATATTGATCTCCTTCTCTATCTCTCCCTAACTTATATCCATATTGATCTTGTTCTCTATCTCTCCCTAACTTATATCCATATTGATCTCCTTCTCTATCTCTCCCTAACTTATATCCATATTGATCTCCTTCTCTATCTCTCCCTAACTTATATCCATATAGATCTTGCTCTCTATCTCTCCTTAACTTATATCCATATTGATCTTGTTCTCTATCTCTCCCTAACTTATATCCATATTGATCTCCTTCTCTATCTCTCCCTAACTTATATCCATATTGATCTCCTTCTCTATCTCTCCCTAACTTATATCCATATAGATCTTGCTCTCTATCTCTCTCTAACTTATACCTCAAATACCTCAGTCTCATATGCTTAATTTATTGTCCCAGTCGCTTTCTAGTGATCTCTTAGGGAATGGCTGAATTCGAAGTTCAACTCTATATGACTTTTGTGTCAAATTTTGCAAAACAAACTCTATCTTGACATTTTAGTTAACCTCTGAATTTGAAAATAATGTTACAATGAACTCTAAGAGCGACATCTCTCACATAAACTTAACCTGGCCCATAGTTTGTCTATCAACTTCATGTCTGGACATGTGACGGTCAAGCCCAGTTAAGTGTAATTTTATTCCCTACCTTTCAAATAACAGCTAAAACTGTCCACTTCCTAAATTTTCTGTTCTTCTGTGCATGTGTTATTTTTGGACTGCTATAATTTGTCAGGTCGGGTAATTTTACCTGCTACTGTATGCAGTAAACAGTACAACCTGTGGCTGCCCTGCTGGCTTGCAGGTAAGCTCGGAAGAGTAAAAGGCTAAGGGAGGGTACTCCGAAGTAAAACAACCGCACTGACTTGTGGATGAGACTTTTTAGTTAAAGGCTAGCGGAGCCAACCGTAAACAAACCGACGGAAGACAACAGAAAACCACCATCGTAACTTCTTTGTACAATCGTGAATCGCCACAACAATAGAAATCACGACAACAACATTAAGGGAGATTCCAATAGAAAACCCTCGTTCGGTAGGGGACATCATGTGCTACAGGTGATACCCGATCGTCATCAAGTTACTGTAAGCAAAATAAAGATAAAACAAACTCTAAAGATAGGTACTTGAAATGTGAGAACACTCATGCAGAATGGTAAACTAGAAAACATCATATAAGAAATGAAAAGAATGGGTTTACAATTACTGGGACTTTGCGAAATGAGAAACACCGGATCACGGGAGATGTATTCTGATAAACATAAAATAATCTATTCTGGAGGTACAGAACACCAAAGAGGAGTAGGTATCATCTTGGATGCAGAAAGCGCAAGAACAGTGAAAGGCTTTTACCCAATATCTGACAGAGTCCTTTTAGTGAAATTGAATGGAAAGCCATAGACATAAATCTTATACAAGTTTATGCACCAACAGCAGACAGTCTAGAGGAAACAATTGATACATTTTACAATGAGTTAAATGAGGCACTTCATAAATGCAACCACATGAAAAACACCATAGTTCTAGGGGATTTTAACGCAAAAGTAGGAAAGGAAAGGTTTGAGGAAGCAGTTGGTCATTATGGCTTAGGCGAGAGGAATGAAAGAGGTGAGAAACTTATTGACTGGGCAGAATACACAAACATGATGATAGGATACACCTGGTTTAAGCAACATCCAAGACGTCTGTGGACATGGAAAAGCCCAGTGGATAATCAAATTGATTATGTAATGATAAGCAATAGATTTAGAAACAGTCTGGTGTGTGTGAAAACTAGACCAGGGGCAGATTGCAATAGTGATCATGTACCAGTTGTGGGAAAGCTTAGAGTAACATTAAAAAACAACAAGACGAGCCATAGTTAACATCAAGTTAAATTTAGATTTACTCAAATCAGACAAGTAGCTGCAAGACAAATATAAAATCACAATTCAGAACCGGTACAAAGTAATAGAGAAAATACAAAGCATTGATGAACAGTGGGAAATGCTAAAAGAATCAATGCAACAAACATCAAAAGAGTTCATACCACCAGTCTCTCTCTCTCTCTCTCTCTCTCTCTCTCTCTGCGATCAGGACTCAATCAGAGTAGGATTCCAGACTCCCACATGAAGTCAGCTGTCAGGTTAAGTGTGTTGATCGCCCCCACAGACAGAACGTCACAAGTAGAGTTCGCCAGATCCACTCTGATTGAACACCCGTTAATACGTTGCACTGTGTTCTGCGCCAGTGGCCCAGTGCATCCGATTTCAGCCAGCATTTTATTCGGGTTTGCTTTCCCTAGCCTTTGATTGTCCTCAATCTTCCTGCAAGGCAGCAGGTTGTCTTTTATGTAGGCGGATTCTGCCTTAGATGGTCGGCCCTCCCAGGTTTACGAGCACCATCTGCCCGAGTCACTAGAGGTGACTAACACAGACAAGCACACAGCGATACGAGGCATGACTAACACAGACACACATCAAGATATATGACACATGACTAACATAAACATGCACATAAAGATATGAGATATAACTGACATAGACATGCACACACAAAGAAATGACACATGCCTAACATAGACATGCACACAAAGATAAGAGATATGACTAACATAGATATGCACACACAAAGACATGAGATGGGACTAACATAGTCATGCACACACAAGGATATGAGATGTGACAAACACAGACATGCACACACAAAGATATGAAATATGACTAACACTGGTGCACACTAAGATATGAGATATGACTAAACACAGACACACATAAAGATATGAGACATGATTAACACGGACGCACCAAGATATGAGATATCACTAACCCAGACATGCACACACAAAGATATGACATACGACTAACACTGGTGCACACTAAGATATGAGATATGACTAAACACAGACACACATAAAGATATGAGACATGATTAACACGGACGCACCAAGATATGAGATATCACTAACCCAGACATGCACACACAAAGATATGACATACGACTTACACTGGTGCACACTAAGATATGAGATATGACTAAACACAGACACACATAAAGAAATGAGACATGATTAACACGGACGCACCAAGATATGAGATATCACTAACCCAGACATGCACACACAAAGATATGACATACGACTTACACTGGTGCACACTAAGATATGAGATATGACTAAACACAGACACACATAAAGATATGAGACATGATTAACACGGACGCACCGAGATATGAGATATGACTAACATGACACACACCAAGATATGAGCCATGGCCAGCACACACAAGCCAAGATATGAGCCATGGCTAACACAGAAACACATCAAGATATGAGCCATGGCTTCACGGAAAAACACCAAGAAATGAACCATGTCTAGCACAGAAACACATTAAAGTGTCCATATGCTTGGGCTTGTTGTAGTCGGCAGACTCTTCTGAACGTGGGAATCACAGGTTTCGTTCAAACAGTTGTCCGGAGATTTGAGAGTGCAGTCTGGCCCATAGAACGTTCTCTTGCATGTATAGTTCCCGATTGACTGTTTACAGGTGTCGTTGAAACAGTTGTCCGGACATTTAAGAGTGCAATATGACTCGTAGTACATTTCCTTGCACGTACAGTCTGCACTTTCCGGGTCACATATGATGTCACAGCCATCAGATTCACACTGTATCCCAAAATTTCCATCGGGACAAGTGTCATTACAGGTATAGCCAGGATGTTTACATAGTATGCATTTTCCTGATTTTTCCTCAAATAAAGGACAGACACAAAGACAAGACCCGGAACAGTCGTGTCCATAGATCCCATGTGAACAGTTGCCGTGACACATACCGATGATGGCGTTGCAGCCTTTACTACACCCACTAGACATTGCACAAAACGACCAAGAATGCTCGTCCAGACAATAGGTGTCTGTATATGTTTGCACCTCACATACCGTCAGTGCACTGTCGTCCTGCGAAATGTTCGGTGAGAACTCAATCTTAATGTGTGCCATTGGGGTTGTGTGTTGACTATAATAGTGCTCACAGAAACATTAAGGTATGATATATCATTATACTGGAATACTATGCCGCCACTGTCAGAGAAAGCCCTTAGAGTGGAATTCTCTACCCGAATCATATTGCTAGCTCGATGATAGATTCGAATGGTGTGAGTCTTCTGGGGCGTGGCAAAGTTCAGATACCAGTAAACAAAATTGGTTCCACTTCTCCATTGTGTGTGTGTACAGTTATTGTCATAGAGATTGGTCTTTGTTTTGCCATTAACTGCGGCCTCTGGTCCACATCCGTCTCCTGTATAACAAGCATCAAATATGTCTATCTGGTTTGGGATCTGTTTGAGAGCCACATTTCTACCCCCCGCCAATGTAGATGGAGCAGATATTTGCAACTATCGCCCCTTCAATCCGTAACTTGTTGATCAGACCAGCCCCAGAGCAAAAGACATCAATCTCGTGCGGACTAACTACAAACCTTGATACATTGTTACATGAGGCAGAACCATTCAGATTTACCGTGAAACTGTCCGTATCTGTTAAGTCATTCACATAAATCCTAAACCAGGAGTGCGGCAAAGATTGATTGCGAGTTGCCTCAACTGATGTAGAAACTGTGTCCCGATTACATGTGGTGTCGTTGTTATCAAACAGGAAAGTAGGTTCACATTTTTGGGCGTATTTGTAAACGAGATCCAAGTACTGACACTGAGGTCAGAAATATTCGTGCTGACAACTGTCATTGTTTGGGCATGTCCCTGTAGTTTTGTCACAAACTACGTAATTATAGCAGTGTGAGTGGCATTGTAACGTACAATTTGCCCCAAACAACCGTTTGCACAAGTAAGGTCATTAGCTTCCAAGGTCGCGAGCGGATCCAGCGAATAAAGACTTGATCTACAGCGATGGTTCACGAACTGTGTACAAACATTTATTATCAACCCACCATTACATTTATAAAAATCCGCAAACTCGCTGTGATAACAGATAGCATGACATTTTCTAATAGAATGAGATAAATCGTTGGAGACAAGGAAAGTCAACATTGTTTACATGGCTTGGACGCAGGAAGCGTCCATCTTGGTGCCTACCACCAGTGAGGACAGTTTCAAGAAAGAAATGGATGACAGATGACATTTTGCAGCTAATGGATACAAGAAGAAGAAATAAAGTAAATAAAGATGAGTATAAGAGATTAAATAAAGAAATTGTAGCAAAATGCAATGAAGCAAAAGAAGCATGGCTAAAAGAGAGATGCAAAATGATTTAAATGCAACAAATAGAAGCTGCTAAAGCTATATACAAACAAATTGAGGAACTAACAGGAGAAAAACGCAATCAAAAACTGGATGATAAAGATCAATGGAAGGATAACTGTTGATTGAACAAGAAAGCATAAGGGAACGATGGACAGAATACATTCATTACCATCATCATCGAGTTCCGTCTCCGCAACGAAGGTTGGCTACCATGGAGCGCCATTCTACTCTGTCTCTTGCTTTGATGGTGCAGATTGTCATAGGCTGATTTGTCCATCTTTTGATGTTAATCGTCCATGTTAGTCTTGGTCTCCTTCTGCCTCTTTTACCTTGTATTTCCCCCTCCAGTTTTGCTTTTAGTAGGCTGTTGTGTCTTTTAACATGTCCCAAAATCGCATTTGTCTTGTTTGAATTGTGTTTAGTAGTTCTCTTTCATTTTTAGTTGTTTTAAGACTTCATCGTTTGTTTTCTTTTCCTTACATCCAATTCTACCTATTCTTCTATATATCCACATTTCAAAGGCTTCAATTCTCTGTTCTGTTTTCTTATCTAATGTCCATGTTTCTGCACAATATAGGAATATTGAGAAGAAGTAACATTTTGCTATTCTTAGTTTTAACCCTGGTGTTATTTGTTTTGATGTTAGTATGTTCTTCATGACATTAAAATTACTTTTTGCCATTTCTATTCTTTTGTTTATTTCAGTTATACATTTTCCATCACTGGTTATAGTATGTCCAAGGTAGATGTAGTTCTGAACTGTCTGCAAGTGTATACCTTCAATTTTGATATTCACTTGTGGGTTTTGAATATTTTCTTTGTTTATGATCATATTTGGTTATTTGGTTATTTGGTTATTTGGTTATGGAAGGCCCCGGTATCACTGCAAACGTATTAAAATCCATAATTGCTCAACTGCCCGTGCCAGTGGAATCATCCGAATGACTAACTCATATCCCAAACAAAGAAAGGTAGCTGTAGTCCCCATCATAGCAGTCTCAGCACACGTCAAAAGACATAAGGCGAAACCGCACAGAAAGTGAACACGGCCAACTGTTCCCTGTCATACGATATTAGCATTCATCGTAAACAATTGGAATCAAAACGGATGAAACACACAGCTCACGGTGTGCACAGAGCACTTAACTCAGTAGCTCCTGCACAAGCCGGACTTAGAATATGAGGAACTGCAACAAGGAACACTTTTCAGACATAGCCTTCAATGATTCCTGCCGCCTATCCACCATATTGCCCGGAAGTTCACGTCCTCCTGAAAATGATGATCAAAATAAGTATTTAAATTATAGCGCTTGATGATGTTAGGACATCGTGTTTGACTCCAACTACGAACATACAAAACACAGTTCGTCGTCAGATTATCCCCGTTGCACACCAAACAACAGATCGCAAGATTAGCGTCTTCTTGGAACACACGATGAGCCTTTATGATGACGTAGCACGCACAAAATGGCTGCGCCCATGGATTCATGATCACTCTAGTGAATGCAGTCTACAACGAACGAAATCATGGTGCAAATTTCCCAAAGAGATAAAACTTCGGCTGACTTGACGGAGCCCACCACATTAATACGTTGGAAATTGTAACTAACCTGCGGCAAACATCTCCATCAACGATCATTGAACAGCACTCAGTGTGACGTAAAACGCAGATCAACATTAGACGGTGGAAGGCGCATTCACAACACTTTATTTGTCAAAACGGAGTATTGCCGTGCGTTCAACGCCAATTCAATGGCGCAGATCTGACAAATAGAACAACATTTCGACTGGAATGCAGAAAATTGTAACGGAAAGCCGAAATTGATCAGATTCCAAAGCAATTTCTGCAGCGATAGAGAGAACGTGACTTAGTTCCGCCATCTTGGAAACGGAAGTCCTAGTTTGATCATAGTTTTAATCTTTTTGATATGCATATCTAGTCCATATTGTTTGCTTGTCATGTTTATTTCATTAAGTAATTGTTGTAGATCTTTAGGATTTCTGCTAGTAGTACAGTATCGTCAGCATGTCTTAGGTTATTGATTATCTTTCCATTAATGTTTAGGCCTGGGATCTCTGAGATGTTTTTAAAGATTTGTTCAGTGTATAGATCGAACAAGATTGGTGATAGGATGCATCCTTGTCTTACTTCTATTTTTATATCAATGGGTGCAGAGTTCTCTTTGTTATATTTTATTATTGCTGTTTGCTCCCAGTATAGTATTAAATATTAGTTGTATGTCCATGTCATCTAGATGTATCTCTTTTAGGCACTCTATAATTTGTTTGTGGTGTATTCTGTCAAAAGATTTTGGTGTAGTCTATGAAGCAGGCATATATTGGTTTGTTTACTTCTGTGTATTTTTCGATTAATGTTCTCATGCAGAATATGGCTTCTTTTGTCCCGCTATTTTTCCTAAATCCAAATTGCTGCTCATCTAATTCAGTATTGATTTTATTCTGAATCCTTCCTTGTATAACTTTTAGCAAGATTTTTGTAACATGGCTCATTAGGCTTATCGTTCTAAAGTCACTGCATTCAACTGCACCATTCTTTTTAGGCCATGCAATGAAAGTTGATGTTTTTAGTTCATTTGGTACGTATCCTGTATGGTATATGTCGTTGCATATGTCTGTAATCACTTCAATGCCAAAATTTACTAGTTCCTGTATCATCTTTATCTGTACGCTGTCAGCTCCTGCAGCTTTTCCCTTTTTCATTGTTATAGTTTTTCCACCTCAGATTTTAAGATTTTATAGCCTAATGTACATTTTATAACTGGTTTCTTGTCCCTTTGATCATTAAATAGTTCTGTTATATATTCCTGCCATCTATCTATAATATCTTTATTGTCTGTTAGCATTTTTCATTTTTTGTCTGCAATGCATCCACCTACTGTGGCTTTTTTTATTTTTATTAGTCATTCTCTTTATTTCTGTGTGCATTCCTCTTAAGTCGTGTTTGCTCTCAATAGTTTCTATTTCTATACATTTTTGGCCGAGCCAGTCTTCTTTTGCCTTTTTGCACATTTTACGTATTTCATTATCTATTTTATTGTATTGGGCAGTGTTCTTCGCTTGTCTCCTAATACATTACAACATTACATTAAAGATCTTTATAATGATGAACGAACATACGTAGGTATTAAGGATAATGGAGAAGGACCAGAAATACTAAGAGAAGAAATGGAGGACGCTTTGCGCAATATGAAAGCAGGAAAGCTCCTGGACCAGATACTATAACTAAAGAAGAGATTGAAGCCATGGGTGATTTGGGAATTGAAATAATAATAAAAATATTGAATGATATCTACAGCAGCGGATACCAGACGACGTGCTCAAATCAATATTCATAGCCCTACCAAGAAATCGGGTGCGATTGAATGCGATGATCATCGCACAATAATCCTTATGAGTCACATGACTAAGATATTACTAAGAATCATCATGCGAAGAGTGCGAAACAAAATCAGTCCAAAAATTAGCGATGAACAGTGTGGTTTTTGTTAGAGATAAAGGAACGAGCAATGCCATTTATATCATAAGATCTTTAGTAGAAAGAGTCATAGAGGTGAAAACAGATCTATACCTATGTTTCATAGATTATAACAAAGCATTTGACAAAGTAAAGCACCAAGAAATAATCAAAATTTTAGAAAGCATACAAGTAGACAGCAAAGATCTAAGAATAATAAAGAATATGTACTGGCAAAAAACATGGGCCATAAGAAATGAAAACCATTTGGGAATGTTTCAACAAATAAAACAGGGTGCTAGACAAGGTTGTGTGCTGTTACCAGATTTGTTTAATATTTATAGTGAGTTTATTTTAAGATCCATGAGGGGCATGCCTAGAATAACAATTGAAGGTCATAATATAAATAATCTAAGATATGCTGATGATACAGTCTTAATCGCTAAGAGTGAAAATTAGTTACAAGAAATGTTGGACATTATAGAGAAAGAAAGCAAAAATAAAGTACTCAGCCTTTATAGCAAAAAGACAGAAGTAACAACAAAGAAAAAGTCATCACCTCATTGCAAAATAAAGTCAAGTGGAACAATATTAAAACAGGTAAATGAATTTAAATATTTGGGAACTTTGTTAACCTCAAACGGAAGATGTACAAAAGAGGTGAGATACAGAATGGCTTAGGCAAAAGTAGCTTTCAAAATATGAGGAAGATACTATGCAATCCATTTTTGACAATAGAAACAAGAAAAAGAGTTCTTAAATGTTATGTAGAGCCAGTCTTAACATATGGATGTGAATCATGGACAATAAGACAACTGACAAGAAAATCACTTGAGTCTGTAGAAATGTGGTTTTACAGAAGAATGTTGAGAGTACCATGGACAGCTAAGAAGAGTAATGAAGATGTTCTGAAAGAGGTCAAAGCAAAAAGAGAGCTAATTTCCAATATTAGGAAGAAACAAGCATCATTTTTTGGCCATGTAATGAGAACAGAACAACTGGAATATATTGTAACAACTGGGAAAATTGAGGGACGAAGAGATAGAGGGAAGCATCGATGAAAAAATACCTGACAGCTTAAGAGAATGACTTGGTAGAAGGTCAACAACAGAAATGATAAATAACTGTCGAGATCGAAAGTTGTGGAGAGACATGATCACCTACGCCAGCAAGCCCGGTACTTGATGATGATGATGACGGATATCATCTACTTAATCTATGTGTATATGTAACTACCAGGGGAGCTACAAAATATATAAGTAACCACTGGACATACAGTGATATGATTATACTACTCAAGTTGAAAGCAAAACCATTCGACATAGCAATAATACAGACATATGCTCCTACTCAAGACTACACAGATGAACAAATAGAGGCATACTATGAAGACCTAAATAAAGTTATGAAGCAAGTGAAATCTTCAGACATCTTGATTGTAATGGTGACATGAACGCTAAAGTAGGAAAAGGTAGATATAAGACCATTATAGGAAATCATGGGTTAGGAAAAAGAAATGACAGAGGAGAAAGATTAATACAATTCTGTGAAGAAAACGGGCTGACTATATGTAACACCTACTTTGAGCAAGAGAAAAGGAAATTATACACATGGAAAAGCCCTGGAGATAGGAAGAGGAATCAATAGATTACATAATGATAAAAGACAGATTCAGGAACAGCGTCAAGAAAGCCAAAACCTACCCAGGAGCAGATATTAATTCAGACCACAACCCTGTAATGATTAAAATGAAAATCAAGTTAAAGAGAAACAAACAAAAGACTAATTCAGCAATACCAATGGATGAAACAGCTTTAAATCAGAAAGATATAAAAGAAACATATACATTAAGAGTAACGAACACATACCAGAAGCTGCCAGAAGAAGGAATTGAACAATACAGAAGAGAAAATCCTCATGAAAAAGTAACAACCAATGGCAATGCATAAAGAAAAGCATACAAGAAACCTGCGACACCTTACCCAAAAGAGAAAAGAACAACAAACAAAATGGATAACTAACACCATCTTAGAAAAAATGGAAGAAAGGAGTCATGCGAAGAACACTGCCCAATACAATAAAATAGATAATGAAATACGCAAAATGTGCAAAAAGGTAAAAGAAGACTGGCTCGGCCAAAAATGTATAGAAATAGAAACTATGGAAAGCAAACAAGACTTAAGAGGAATGCACACAGAAATAAAGAGAATGTCTAATAAAAATTTTAAAAAGTCACAGAAGGTGGATGCATTGCAGACAAAAAAGGAAAAATGCTAATGGCTAATAAAGACAAAAATGCTGCAGGAAACATTCCAAACAAAGAGGGAAGAATGCTAACAGACAACAAAGATATTATAGATAGATGGCAGGAATATATAACAGAACTATTTCATGATCAAAGGGACAAGAAACCAGTTATCAAATGTACATCAGGCTATAAAATCTTAAAATCTAAGGTGGAAAAAGCTATAAAAACAATGAAAAAGGGAAAAGCAGCAGGAGCTGACAGCATACAGATAGAGATGATACAGGCACTAGTAGATTTTGGCATTGCAGTAATTACAGACATATGCAACGACATATACCATACATGATACATACCAAATGAACTAAAAACATCAACTTTCATTGTATTGCCTAAAAAGAATGGTGCAGTTGAATGCAGTGACTAGAACGATAAGCCTAATGAGCCATGTTACAAAATCTTGCTAAAAGTTATACAAGGAAGGATTCATAATAAAATCAATACTTAATTAGATGAGCAGCAATTTGGATTTAGGAAAAATAGCGGGACAAAAGAAGCCATATTCTGCATGAGAACATTAATCGAAAAGTGCACATAAGTAAACAAACCAATATATGCCTGCTTCATAGACTGCACCAAAGCTTTTGACAGAGTACACCACAAACAACTTATAGAATGCCTAAAAGAGATACATCTAGATGATATGGACATACGACTAATATGTAATCTATACTGGGAGCAAAAAGCAATAATAAAATATAACAAAGAGTTCTCTACACCCATTGATATAAAAAGAGGAGTAAGACAAGGATGCATCCTATCACCAAGCTTGTTCAATCTATACACTGAGCAAATCTTTAAAAACATCATAGAGATGCCAGGCTTACAAATTAATGGAAAGATAATCAATAACCTAAGATATGCTGACGATACTGTACTACTAGCAGAAAATCCTAAAGATCTACAACAATTACTTAATGAAAAAAACATGATAAGCAAAAAAATATGGACTAGATATGAATATCAAAAAGGCTGAAACTATGATCATAAACAAAAAAATACTCAAAACCCACAAGTGGATATCAAAATTGAAGGAATAGACCTGGAGACAGTTCAGAACTACAACTACCTTGGACATACTATAACCAATGATGGAAAATGCACAATTGAAATAAACAAAAGAATAGGAATGGCAAAAAGTAATGTTAATGTCATGATGAACATTCTAGCATCAAAACAAATAACACCAGGGCTAAAACTAAGAATAGCAAAATGTTACATCTTCTCAATATCCCTTATGCTGCAGAAAAATTGACATTAGACAAGAAAACAGAACAGAGAATTGAAGCCTTTGAAATGTGGATATATAGAAGAATAGGTAGAATTGGATGGAAGGAAAAGAAAACAAACGATGAAGTCTCAAAACAACTAAAAATAAAAAAGAGAACTGCTAAGCACAATTCGAACAAGACAAATGCGAATTTTGGGACATGTTAAAAGACACAACAGCCTGCTAAAAGTAATCCTGGAGGGGAAAATACAAGGTAAAAGAGGCAGAGGTAGACCAAGACTAATATGAACGAGTAACATCAAAAGATGGACAAATCAGCCTATGACAACCTGCACCATCAAAGCAAGAGACAGAGCAGAACGGCGCTCCATGGTAGCCAACCTTCGTTGCGGAAACGGCACTCGATGATGATGATGAACTACTAAGATATCCGACGCAAGCTATATCTCATATCTCCCATTGTGTGATCTTTTCTATCCAATTCTGTATTCAACTACACTATTTCTACTACACTATTTCTACTACACTATTTCTACTTTTCTATCCAATTCTGTATTCTACTACACTATTTCTACTTTTCTATCCAAGTCTGTATTCTACTACACTATTTCTACTTTTCTATCCAAGTCTGTATTCTACTACACTATTTCTACTTTTCTATCCAAGTCTGTATTCTACTACACTATTTCTACTACACTGTTTCTACTTTTCTATCCAAATCTGTATTCTACTACACTATTTCTACTACATTGTTTCTACTTTTCTATCCAATTCTGTATTCTACTACACTATTTCTACTACACTGTTTCTACTTTTCTATCCAATTCTGTATTCTACTACACTATTTCTACTACACTATTTCTACTTTTCTATCCAAGTCTGTATTCTACTACACTATTTCTACTACACTATTTCTACTTTTCTATCCAAGTCTGTATTCTACTACACTATTTCTACTATACTGTTTCTACTTTTCTATCCAATTCTGTATTCTACTACACTATTTCTACTTTTCTATCCAAGTCTGTATTCTGCTACACTATTTCTACTGCACTATTTCTACTACACTATTTCTACTTTTCTATCCAAGTCTGTATTCTACTACACTATTTCTACTATACTGTTTCTAATTTTCTATCCAATTCTGTATTCTACTACACTATTTCTACTTTTCTATCCAAGTCTGTATTCTGCTACACTATTTCTACTGCACTATTTCTACTACACTATTTCTACTACACTATTTCTACTTTTCTATCCAATTCTGTATTCTACTACACTATTTCTACTTTTCTATCCAAGTCTGTATTCTACTACACTATTTCTACTACACTATTTCTACTTTTCTATCCAAGTCTGTATTCTACTATACTATTTCTACTGCACTATTTCTACTACACTATTTCTACTACACTATTTCTACTACACTATTTCTACTTTTCTATCCAAGTCTGTATTCTACTACACTATTTCTACTTTTCTATCCAAGTCTGTATTCTACTACACTATTTCTACTTTTCTATCCAAGTCTGTATTCTACTACACTATTTCTACTTTTCTATCCTAGTCTGTATTCTACTACACTATTTCTACTACACTATTTCTAATACACTATTTCTACTACACTATTTCTACTACACTATTTCTACTTTTCTATCCAAGTCTGTATTCTACTACACTCTTTCTACTTTTCTATAAAAGTCCTTATTCTACTACACTATTTCTACTACACTATTTCTACTACACTATTTCTACTGCACTATTTCTACTACACTATTTCTGCTACACTATTTCTACTACACTATTTCTACTACACTATTTCTACTTTTCTATCCAAGTCTGTATTCTACTACACTATTTCTACTACACTATTTCTACTACACTATTTCTACTTTTCTATCCAAGTCTGTATTCTACTACACTATTTCTACTGCACTATTTCTACTACACTATTTCTAATACACTATTTCTACTACACTATTTCTACTACACTATTTCTACTACACTATTTCTACTTTTCTATCCAAGTCTGTATTCTACTACACTATTTCTACTTTTCTATCCAGTCTGTATTCTACTACACTATTTCTACTACACTATTTCTACTACACTATTTCTACTTTTCTATCCAAGTCTGTATTCTATTACACTATTTCTACTACACTATTTCTACTACACTATTTCTACTGCACTATTTCTACTACATTATTTCTACTACACTATTTCTACTTTTCTATCCAAGTCTGTATTCTACTACACTATTTCTACTACACTATTTCTACTACACTATTTCTACTTTTCTATCCAAGTCTGTATTCTATTACACTATTTCTACTACACTATTTCTACTACACTATTTCTACTACACTATTTCTACTACACTATTTCTACTACACTATTTCTACTACCTTATTTCTACTACACTATTTCTACTGCACTATTTCTACTGCACTATTTCTACTACACTATTTCTACTAAACTTTTTCTACTTTTCTTCTGCATGTAGGAGGTTATACACATTGCAGACCATGTTGTTATTCTTCGTGCTTCCTTACCTTCCTCATTAGCCTTTCAGCGTCGAGGGAGATATAATTCGCGGTTTTTTGCTCTTCTGTTCGCCTCTGCTGCTGTTATGTTTCCTAGTGCTTCTAGTCTTCAGTCGATCCATCTTTTTCGCGGTCGACCCTTGAGTCTGGTATTCTCGCAACATTTATTGAGGGCTAGTTGTGTTGTGTTTTGATCTTTCTGTCGTGTCAATTGGCCAAAAATTGTATCTGTTGTTTCTTAATATATTCTATGGCGGTGTCTATTCCTAGCTTTTTTCTCAATTCTTCATTCTGATCTTATCTCTCAGACTGTTTCCTGTCATTCGTCTGGCACATTTAATCTCTGTAGAGGTTATTTTTCTTATTGTTCTCGCATCTAGGGTCCATGACTGGCATTTATAGCACAACGTTGTTCGGCTGACACAAATTCATGGACCAGTTTAAAGGATAGCAATGAGCGACATGTTGAACCTGCAAGGAACAGCTCTCGAGTTTCGTTCTGACTTCTGAACTAAGGAGATAACAACATCACAAACAGGTCGAGGTTCTTGAAATATTACAGCTTGAACTTGTGTCAATGAATTCTTGCTGGAGACACTTTATGGGCAACAGAATAAATCAACAAAAGTCTAGAGCAGCTACATGAAGCAATAATTGTGAACGAAGTCACACAACATAAATGCCATGTCAGCAGATTATGTAACAATGACTGGACCAGTGGTAGCCAACAGTTGACCGAGGGCCGGATTATAGCCAAGGCTAGGACCAGATGGCCAAACTTATCGTCAAAAATTACTTGATGTCATTTAGTCTTATATAAGTAATGCTTGCACTTTGACGACATGTTTTATAATTTGTAACAAGACAATTAATTATTTATTCCATAATTACCTTTATATTATTTTCCTAATTGACTGAAACTTTTGCCTTTATTTATAGATATTTAATATAGAAGTTTATGTGTAGGCTTCAAGGGTCAAGAAAAATGGACTGGCGGAACGGATCTGGCCCGCATGCTACTTGTACATATGACATCTCTGGACTATACAGTTGAAACTTGACGGCATATAATTTTAAGACAAGCACAATAACACGAGAATGAATGGCTTAAAACATTATTACAACAAGAAGAACTTCAGGTTAATATATGACGGAGAGGCGGCAGGAATCATTGAGGCTCAGTCTGAAAAATATTCCTTTCTGCAGTTTCCGCATATTCCAAGTCCGCCTTGCAGATGAGCTACTGAGTTTATTGCTCTGTGCACATCGTATGCTGTGTGTTTCATCCGGATCGCGTTTCGATATTCCGATTGCTTATGATAGGTAATGATATAGTACAATAAAGAACAGTTCTGCTGCATTCACTTTCGGTGGCGCTTGGCCTTATGTCTTTTGGCGTATGCTGTAGCTGCTATGATGTGGATTGCAGCTGCCTATCCTTGTTTGAATCCTTCAATGAGATTAGTTTTAATTCGGATGATTCCACTGGCACTGGTGGTTGAGAAATTAGGATTTTAATTCATTTGCAGTGATACCGGGGCCTTCAACTAACCATTATTATAACAACATACATTAAGACCAGACTACAGTAACCATCGTCCACTATACCGTTCCGTGTACGGTGATAGACTTTCTGAACCTCTAGACCTACTGGATGTGCAACCACACCGGATATTAAATAAATGGACAACGTGTTGTTGAGTAATCGACTAAGTCATTAGTTAATAAATTTATGTAATTTAAATTTCATTAATAATGATTTTTTAAAAAACTCAATAGATGATATTTATATTCTGAATATGAAACCCGATGTTACCACACACACTCAAGGGTGTATCACTAATACTATAATGTTGATAATCCTTGCTTTTACATTTTGCTAGCTGATCTTCATTACTTCACAGATGATACGTAAGTTTAAGGAAAGTATGAGTTGTTTCTGTGTTCACTCTCTTAAAATGTAATTTATGTCGAGGTGAGGCCCCGAAGCAATTACGTGACACGTAGCCCCGTTGAACGTTTTAATTAAAAAAGACGGAAGATCACTTACACAGAAGATCACTTACACAGAAGATCACTTACACAGAAGATCACTTACACAGAAGATCACTTAGACAGAAGATCACTCACACAGAAGGTCACTCACACAGAAGGTCACTCACACAGAAGGTCACTCACACAGAAGGTCACTCACACAGAAGGTCACTCACACAGAAGGTCACTTACTAAGAATATCACCGTCCTGCTACCTCCTCATCTTTACTCATTAATTGTTTCAGTAATTAGAAACTGCATAACTGAACGCATCAAAATTAACTAAGTACCTATTATACCAAATTGATGTCATGTGATGATTCATTTTAAACGACTAATCAATAATAGTAGAGTGACAGAAACACTGCCCTTAGAGACTAGAGATAATTAGGGATACCTGTCATAAAGGAAGCGGTATCAAGGACTGAAGTTACCAATTAGTCACAGATGCTGCATGGCTATACCAAGAATTTCCAGGACTGACATCAATTTGTACCGTCACCAAATTTTACAGCATTGACATCAATTTGTATCATCACCAAATTTTACAGAATTGACATCAATGGGCATCATCAGTAAAGTTTACAGGACTGACATCAATTTGTATCATCACTAAATTTTACAGGATTGACATCAATTTGTATCGTCACCAAATTTTACAGGATTGACATCAATTTGTATCATCACCGATTTTACAGGCTTGACATCAATTTGTATCATCACCAAATTTTACAGGATTGACATCAATTTGTATCATCACCGAATTTTACAGGATTGACATCAATTTGTATCATCACCGAATTTTACAGGATTGACATCAATTTGTATCATCACCGAATTTTTCAGGATTGACATCAATTTGTATCATCACCAAAGTCTCACAGAAGGTCACTCACACAGAAGATAACTCACACAGAAGATCATCCACACAGAAGATCACTCTCACAGAAAATTACTCACACAGAAGATCATTCACACAGAAGATCACTCGCACAGAAGATCACTCACACAGAAGATCACTCACACAGAAGATCACTTACACAGAAGATCACTCACACAGAAGATCTCTCACACAGAAGATCACTCACGCAGAAGATCTCTCACACAGAAGATCACTTACACAGAAGATCTCTCACACAGAAGATCACTTACACAGAAGATCTCTCACACAGAAGATCACTTACACAGAAGATCACTCACACAGAAGATCATCCACACAGAAGATCACTCTCACAGAAAATTACTCACACAGAAGATCATTCACACAGAAGATCACTCGCACAGAAGATCACTCACACAGAAGATCACTCACACAGAAGATCACTTACACAGAAGATCACTCACACAGAAGATCTCTCACACAGAAGATCACTCACGCAGAAGATCTCTCACACAGAAGATCACTTACACAGAAGATCTCTCACACAGAAGATCACTTACACAGAAGATCACTTACACAGAAGATCACTTACACAGAAGAACACTTACTCAGAAGATCACTCACCACACAGAAGATCTCTCACACAGAAGATCACTTACACAGAAGGTCACTCACACAGAAGATCATTCACACAGAAGATCGCTCACACAGAAGATCACTTGCACAGAAGATCACTCACACAGAAGATCACTCACACAGAAGATCACTTACACAGAAGATCTCTCACACAGAAGATCACTTACACAGAAGATCACTCACAAAGAAGATCACTTACACAGAAGATCACTCACACAGAAGATCTCTCACACAGAAGATCACTCACACAGAAGATCACTCACACAGAAGATCACTGACACAGAAGATCTCTCACACAGAAGATCACTTACACAGAAGATCACTCACACAGAAGATCTCTCACACAGAAGATCACTCACGCAGAAGATCTCTCACACAGAAGATCACTTACACAGAAGATCTCTCACACAGAAGATCACTTACACAGAAGATCACTCACACAGAAGATCTCTCGCACAGAAGATCACTTACACAGAAGATCACTTACACAGAAGAACACTTACTCAGAAGATCACTCACCATACAGAAGATCTCTCACACAGAAGATCACTTACACAGAAGGTCACTCACACAGAAGATCATTCACACAGAAGATCGCTCACACAGAAGATCACTTGCACAGAAGATCACTCACACAGAAGATCACTCACACAGAAGATCACTTACACAGAAGATCTCTCACACAGAAGATCACTTACACAGAAGATCTCTCACACAGAAGATCTCTCACACAGAAGATCTCTCACACAGAAGATCACTTACACAGAAGATCTCTCACACAGAAGATCTCTCACACAGAAGATCTCTCACACAGAAGATCACTTACACAGAAGATCTCTCACACAGAAGACTCTCACACAGAAGATCACTTACACAGAAGATCACTCACACAGAAGATCTCTCACACAGAAGATCACTTACACAGAAGATCTCTCACACAGAAGATCACTTACACAGAAGATCACTCACACAGAAGATCTCTCACACAGAAGATCACTCACACAGAAGATCTCTCACACAGAAGATCTCTCACACAGAAGATCACTTACACAGAAGATCACTCACACAGAAGATCATCCACACAGAAGATCACTCTCACAGAAAATTACTCACACAGAAGATCATTCACACAGAAGATCACTCGCACAGAAGATCACTCACACAGAAGATCACTCACACAGAAGATCACTTACACAGAAGATCACTCACACAGAAGATCTCTCACACAGAAGATCACTCACGCAGAAGATCACTCACGCAGAAGATCACTTACACAGAAGATCACTTACACAGAAGATCACTTACACAGAAGGTCACTCACACAGAAGATCACTTACACAGAAGATCACTTACACAGAAGAACACTTACTCAGAAGATCACTCACCACACAGAAGATCTCTCACACAGAAGATCACTTACACAGAAGGTCACTCACACAGAAGATCATTCACACAGAAGATCGCTCACACAGAAGATCACTTGCACAGAAGATCACTCACACAGAAGATCACTCACACAGAAGATCACTTACACAGAAGATCTCTCACACAGAAGATCACTTACACAGAAGATCACTCACAAAGAAGATCACTTACACAGAAGATCACTCACACAGAAGATCACTCACACAGAAGATCACTCACACAGAAGATCACTCACACAGAAGATCACTGACACAGAAGATCTCTCACACAGAAGATCACTTACACAGAAGATCACTCACACAGAAGATCTCTCACACAGAAGATCACTCACGCAGATCTCTCACACAGAAGATCACTTACACAGAAGATCTCTCACACAAAAGATCACTTACACAGAAGATCACTCACACAGAAGATCTCTCACACAGAAGATCACTCACACAGAAGATCTCTCACACAGAAGATCTCTCACACAGAAGATCTCTCACACAGAATATCACTCACACAGAAGATCGCTCACACAGAAGATCACTCGCACAGAAGATCACTCACACAGAAGATCACTCACACAGAAGATCACTTACACAGAAGATCACTTACACAGAAGAACACTTACTCAGAAGATCACTCACCACACCGAAGATCTCTCACACAGAAGATCACTTACACAGAAGGTCACTCACACAGAAGATCATTCACACAGAAGATCGCTCACACAGAAGATCACTTGCACAGAAGATCACTCACACAGAAGATCACTCACACAGAAGATCACTTACACAGAAGATCTCTCACACAGAAGATCTCACACACAGAAGATCTCTCACACAGAAGATCACTTACACAGAAGATCTCTCACACAGAAGATCTCTCACACAGAAGATCTCTCACACAGAAGATCACTTACACAGAAGATCTCTCACACAGAAGATCTCTCACACAGAAGATCACTTACACAGAAGATCACTCACACAGAAGATCTCTCACACAGAAGATCACTTACACAGAAGATCTCTCACACAGAAGATCACTTACACAGAAGATCACTCACACAGAAGATCTCTCGCACAGAAGATCACTCACACAGAAGATCTCTCACACAGAAGATCTCTCACACAGAAGATCACTCACACAGAAGATCGCTCACACAGAAGATCACTTGCACAGAAGATCACTCTCACAGAAGATCACTCGCACAGAAGATCACTTACACAGAAGATCACTTACACAGAAGAACACTTACTCAGAAGATCACTCACCACACAGAAGATCTCTCACACAGAAGATCACTTACCACACAGAAGATCTCTCACACAGAAGATCACTCACCACACAGAAGATCTCTCACTCAGAAGATCACTCACCACACAGAAGATCTCTCACACAGAAGATCACTTACACAGAAGGTCACTCACACAGAAGATCATTCACACAGAAGGTCACTTACACAGAAGATCACTCACACAGAAGGTCACTTACACAGAAGGTCACTTACACAGAAGATCATTCACACAGAAGTTCACTTACACAGAAGATCATTCACACAGAAGGTCACTTACACAGAAGGTCACTTACACAGAAGATCATTCACACAGAAGGTCACTTACTAAGAATATCACCGTCCTTTCTACCTCCTCATCTTTACTCATTAATTGTTTCAGTAATTAGAAACTGCATAACTGAATGCATCAAAATTAACTAAGTACCTATTATACCAAATTGATGTCATGTGATGATTCATTTTAAACGACTAATCAATAATAGTAGAGTGACAGAAACACTGCCCTTAGAGACTAGAGATAATTAGGGATACCTGTCATAAAGGAAGCGGTATCAAGGACTGAAGTTACCAATTAGTCACAGATGCTGCATGGCTATACCAAGAATTTCCAGGACTGACATCAATTTGTATCGTCACCAAATTTTACAGGATTGACATCAATTTGTATCGTCACCAAATTTTACAGGATTGACATCAATTTGTATCATCACCAAATTTTACAGAATTGACATCAATGGGCATCATCAGTAAAGTTTACAGGACTGACATCAATTTGTATCGTCACTAAATTTTACAGGATTGACATCAATTTGTATCATCACCGAATTTTACAGGATTGACATCAATTTGTATCATCACCAAATTTTACAGTATTGACATCAATTTGTATCATCACCAAAGTTTCGAGGATTGAAATCAATCTTTATCATCACCAAAGTCTCCAGGACTGACATAAATTTGTATCATCACCAGATTTTACAGGATTGAAATCAATTTGTATCATTACCAAAATGTCCAGGACTGACATCAATCTGTATCATTACCAAAATTTCCAGGACTGACATCAATCTGTATCATTACCAAAGTTTCCAGGACTGACACAATTTATATCATCACCAACGTTTCCAGGACTGACACCAATTTGTATCATCACCAAAGTTTGCAGGACTGACACCATTTTGTATCATCACCAAATTTTCCAGGACTGACACCAATTTGTATCATCACCAAAGTTTCCAAGAATGACATCAATTTGTATCATCACCAAAGTTTCCAGGACTGACACCATTTTGTATCATCACCAAATTTTCCAGGACTGACACCAATTTGTATCATCACCAAAGTTTCCAAGAATGACATCAATTTGTATCATCACCAAAGTTTCCAGGACTGACACCATTTTGTATCATCACCAAAGTTTCCAGGTTTGACATCAATTTGTATCATCACCAAAGTTTCCAGGTTTGACACCAATTTGTATCATCACCAAAGTTTCCAGGTTTGACATCAATTTGTATCATCACCAAAGTTTCCAGGACTGACATCAATTTGTATCAATCACCAAAGTTTCCAGGATTTACATCAATTTGTATCATCACCAAAGTTTCCAGGATTTACATCAATTTGTATCATCACCAAAGTTTCCAGGATTTACATCAATTTGTATCATCATAAAAATTCCCAGTATTTACATCAATTTGCAACATCACCAAAGTTTCCAGGTTTGACATCAAATGCTATTTTTACTAAAGTTTATAGGACTGACATCAATTTGTATCATCACTAAAGTTTCTTGTATTGACATCAATCTGTATCATCACTAAAGTTTCTTAGACTGACATCAAGTTGTATCATCACTAAAGTTTCTTAGACTGACATCAAGTTGTATCATCACTAAAATCTACAGGTTTTACATCAATTTGTATCGTCACTAAGTTTCCAGGACTGACATCAATGTGTTTCATCAATAAAGTCTTCAGGTCGGCACTCCAGCTAATCAAAACCATATATCTCTTCTATATGGAAGTGGATCATGGACAATCAGACAACAGATAATAAAATCATTTAAAATCACACAATGTAGTTTAAGCGAAGAATGTTCAAGACACAGCTGAAAGGGTGTCATGCCGACGTTCTCAGAGAGGCCAAAACACAACAGAAACTTGTTGACCACATCTGAAGAAAGTAACAGTAATGTTGTGGTTATAGTCATATGAACAGCAGGCTTAAATTGTGCCATTTGGAAGAATTGAAGAAAGAAATGAAAGAGAAATACAAAAAGAAAAGAGAAAATGGTTTTGATGAGCAATGTTTGATAAGAAATCAGTCAAATAAATACGCAACAAGATTTCATGAAACATTCAATATGTGACACTGCAAAAATAGCTTGGGTCACGCTTGTTTTTATTGAGAAATGACATTTATTGAAATATGTATCTCTTGTTTCATTTTAGCGTTCAAGATGGCCAGTTCGTATTATCGCTTGACTCCTCATCTAACTTCACAAAACACAGCGACTGGTAACCTCGGTACAGTTAGACAGAAACCACCTGTCCCTACATTTGTTGCAGTATTCATCCCTGGCAAGAAGAAATCACAGGATGAAAGCTGAACTTCTCTTAGTCTATCTTTCATTGTCTGTGACTCTGGTATGTGATTATGTTTGTTAGATGTCTTCAGTAAATAAATTAACTGTGGACTAAAGTCAGGCTAAATATTTGACTGTGTGTGTCAATCTGAATAACGTGACGTGTGTGTGTGTGTTTCCTGCCAGTTAGTATTTAAACCGAAAAACGTAATTGGTTCATTAATTGTGACTTCCGGAAAAGATGGCGGCCATTTCCGTGGATCCTTTTAGAGAGTATCAACACTAAAACAGTTTTTTGTTTTGACTAGTTTCTGCCTGTTTTGACTAGTTGCTGCCTGTTTTGACTAGTTGCTGCCTGTTTTGATTAGTTGCTGCCTGTTTTGACTAGTTGCTGTCTGTTTTGACTAGTTACTGTCTGTTTTTACTGGTTTCTGTGAGTTTTAACTAGTTGCTGTCTGTTTTTACTGGTTTCTGTGAGTTTTGACTAGTTGCTGGCTGTTTTGACTGGTTTCTGTGAGTTTTGACTAGTTGCTGTCTGTTGTGACTAGTTGCTGTCTGTTTTGACTGGTTTCTCTGTGTTTTGACTGCTTTCTTTGTGTTTTGACTGATTTATGTCTGTTTTGACTAGTTTCGTTGTGTTCTGACTGGTTTCTGTGTTTTGAATGGTTTATGTGAGTTATGACTGGTTTCTGCGCGTTGTATTGGTTTCTTTTTGTTTTGACTGGTTTCTGTGTTTTGACTGGTTTCTGTGGGTTTACTGGTTTCTGTGTTTTGACTGCTTTCTTTTTGTTTTGACTGGTTTCCGCGGGTTTTATTGGTTTCTTTTTGTTTTGAGTGGTTTCTGTGGGTTTACTGGTTTCACTGTGTTTTGACTGCTTTCTTTTTGTTTTGACTGGTTTCTGCGTTTTGACTGGTTTCTGCGGGTTTTGTTGGTTTGTTTTTGTTTTGACTGGTTTTTTGGGGGGTTTATTGGTTTCACTGTGTTTTGACTGCCTTCTTTGTGTTTTGACTGATTTATGTGTGTTTTGACTAGTTTCGTTATGTTTTGACTGGTTTCTGTAAGTTATGACTGGTTTGACTGTGTTTTGACTGGTTTTTGGGGGGTTTATTGGTTTCACTGTGTTTTGACTGCTTTCTTTGTGTTTTGACTGATTTATGTGTGTTTTTACTTGTTTCGTTATGTTTTGACTGGTTTCTGTGAGTTATGACTGGTTTCTTTGTGTTTTCTCTATTTATTTGAGTGAATTGGAGTTGGAGTGACTGAAGACACTCTCTTTCCCGTGATGTCGTTTGAAATCGTCGCCCACACAGCTGTCTTGGCTCGCACTGAAGTTCGACATCGCTAAATGTCGCCACCTGACAACGCAAAATCAAAATGGCGGCATTTCTGCAGAGACTAACCCAGACCCTTAAGTCGTACCGGTTACTTTGTTTTACTTCTTTTTTTTTCGAAAAAAACTGGAGTACGAAAGTGACTGTCCACTTTCTGGTCAATGAAAGTGACTGTCCACTCTCTGGTCAATGAAAGTAACTGTCCACTCTCTGCTCGATGAAAGTGACTGTCCACTCTCTGTTCGATGGAAGTGACTGTCCACTCTCTGGTCGATGGAAGTGACTGTCCTCTCTCTGGTCGATGGAAGTGACTTTCCTCTCTCTGGTCGATGGAAGGGACTGTCCTCTCTCTGGTCGATGAAAGTGACTGTCCTCTCTCTGGTCGATGGAAGTGACTGTCCTCTCTCTGGTCGATGGAAGTGACTGTCCTCTCTCTGGTCAATGAAAGTGACTGTCCTCTCTCTGGTCGATGAAAGTGACTGTCCTCTCTCTGGTCGATGGAAGTGACTGTCCTCTCTCTGGTCGATGGAAGTGACTGTCCACTCTCTGGTCGATGGAAGTGACTGTCCTCTCTCTGTTCGATGGAAGTGACTGTCCTCTCTCTGGTCGATGAAAGTGACTGTCCTCTCTCTGGTCGATGGAAGTGACTGTCCTCTCTCTGGTCGATGGAAGTGACTGTCCACTCTCTGGTCGATGGAAGTGACTGTCCTCTCTCTGTTCGATGGAAGTGACTGTCCACTCTCTGGTCGATGGAAGTGACTGTCCACTCTCTGGTCGATGGAAGTGACTGTCCACTCTCTGGTCGATGGAAGTGACTGTCCACTCTCTGTTCGATGGAAGTGACTGTCCACTCTCTGTTCGATGGAAGTGACTGTCCACTCTCTGGTCGATGGAAGTGACTGTCCACTCTCTGGTCGATGGAAGTAACTGTCCACTCTCTGTTCGATGGAAGTGACTGTCCACTCTCTGGTCGATGGAAGTGACTGTCCACTCTCTGGTCGATGGAAGTGACTGTCCACTCTCTGGTCGATGGAAGTGACTGTCCACTCTCTGGTCGATGGAAGTGACTGTCCACTCTCTGGTCGATGGAAGTGACTGTCCTCTCTCTGGTCGATGAAAGTGACTGTCCTCTCCCTGGTCGATGGAAGTGACTGTCCACCCTCTGTTCGATGAAAGTCATTGACATCGCTTCCTGTGCGTCGAGATTCGGGTTGCATGGTAAACGACCTAGTCAATAGAAAGAACTCTTTTTCTTGTTTCTATTGTCAAAAATGGATTGCACAGTATCTTCTTCATTTTTTGGAAAGCTGCTTTTGCCTGAGCCATTCTGCATCTCGCATCTGTTGTACATCTAGTATATGAGGTTAACAATATTCCCATATATTTAAACTCATTTACCTGTTTTAATGTTGTTCCACTTGTCTTTATTGAGCTCTGTAAGTAGTAAAGTAAAGAGCTCCCGTCATGCCAAGTGGCGTATAGGGAATATGGTGTTAGTGACCATAAATTTTACAGACCTTCAGCACATGATTTTTGGGTAATGTGGTCGGTATTACGCCCGTGCCGCTTTACTTTCCCAGAAAAAATCCGGTACCCATTTAAGGCTGGGTGAACCCGGAGGCCGTCGGTTGGGATCGAACCCTACCTCTTGTCCTTTATAGTCCAGTTCACTAACCACTGAGCTATCGCCGCTCCCTATTGAGCACTGTGGTGATGTCTTTTTCTTTGTTGCTACTATTACTTCTCTACTTCTGCTATTAAGGCTGAGTCCTTCACTATAATCTCTAACATTTCTTATAACTCATTTTCACTCTTGGCGATTAAGACAGTATCATCATTATCATCATCATCATGTGTCATACCGTTTGGCGTAGGCAATCATGTCTTTAAACAATCTTCTATCTACAGTGCATTGTATCAGTTCTGTTGTTGACTGTTTTCCATGCCATGACACCAAGCTATCCAGTATTTTCTCTCTTTGTCGTCTGCGATCTCACTTTCCTTTTATTTTGCCAGTTGTAACCAAGTATTCCAACTTTCCTCTTCTCATGATGTGCCCAAAAAATGTTGATTGCTTCTTTCTGATGTTTTTTAAGAGCTCCCTTTTTATGTTGGCCTCTTTGAGAACTTCCTCATTGGTCTTTTTAGCTGTCCAGGGAACTTTCAACATTCTTCTGAGAAATCCCATCTCTGTGGCCTCTAATTGTCTTTTCATTTGTTTGTCTATTGTCCATGATTCGCTTCCATAGGTCAGAATTGGTTCTATATAGCATCGATGAACTCTCTTTCTTATTTCTATTGACATAGATTTGTTGCATAAGATATTTTTCATTTTCTGAAATGCTATTTTGTCCTGAGCTATTCTGTTTTTTATTTCTGTGGTGCATCTCCCATCTGATGTTATTATTGTGCCCAAGTATTTCAAAACGTTGCACTTGTTTCAGATTTGTGTCGTTTATTTTTATGCTGCATGATAGTGATAATTGTTTCTTCGATATAACCATTACTTCTGTTTTCTTACTATTAAGACTGAGACCTTTCTTGTTGCTTTCTTCTACTATTATGTCTATCATTTCTTGTAGTTCATTCTCTGTTTCTTCTATTAAGACTGTGTCATTCGCGTATCGTAAATTATTTATGCTGTGACCGTTGACTTTAATTCCTTTTATGTCTACTATTGATCTCATAATATGTTCGCTGTAAAGTGAAAACAAATCCGGCGACAGAACACAGCCTTTTCTAACTCCTTGTTTTATATATTGGAAATGTCCTGTTTGGTTGTTAATTCGTATAGCTGCTGTTTGTTGCCAGTACATGTTTTTTATGATTCGCATATCCTTGCCATCAATCTTTAATTTCTCCAGCATATTGATTATTTCCACGTGCTTTACATTGTCAAATGCTTTTGTGTAGTCTATAAAGCCCATATATATATATATATATATATATATATATATATATATATATATATATATATATATCTTTCTTTACCTCTATAGATCTTTCTATCAAAGTTCTTAAGATGTATATTGCATTATTGGTGCCCTTTCCTTCCACGAATCCACATTGTTCCTCACTTATTTCAGGTTTTATTTTGTTCCTTACACGTCTCATGATGATGATTCTTAGTAATATTTTAGTCATATGGATCATGAGACTAATAGTGCGATGGTCTTCACAATCAGTGGCGCCTGACTTCTTCGGTATGGCTACAAAGATAGATTTTAGTAGATCTTCGGGTATGTGTCCAGTGTTATATATGTCATTGAGTAGTTTTGTTATGACTTGTACTCCCAGCTCTCCTAATGCATTTATCTCTTCGATTGTTATATTGTCAGGACTTGGAGCTTTGCCTCTTTTCATGTGTTGAATTGCGTCCTCCACTTCACTCTGCATTAATGGTGGTCCTGTGTCTTCATTTGAATTGTTTAATTCTGGTCTTTCATCATCATAGAGTTGACTGATATATTCTGTCCATCTTTCCATTGTCTTCTCCTGTCCCATTATTATATTTCCTTCCTTTGATTTCATACATCCTGAAACTTTGACTTCTTTTCTTCCTGTTAATTCATTTAACTGATTGTGCATAAATTTTTAGTCTTTCTTTTATTGTTTTTCCATTTCTTCACATTTCTGTTTTAACAATCCTTCCTTTGCTTCTCTGCATTTATTCTGGATCTCTTTGTGCAATATTTTATGTGTCTATTCTTCTTTCTTATGTATTCGTCTTTCGTCCATTAGTTCTAATATCTCTTCTGTCATCCATTTCGTTTTGTTGATTCTTTTAGTCACTGGTATTACTTCTTTTGATGTTTGTTGAATCGATTGTTTGAGCATTTCCCATTGTCCTCGATGTCCTGTATTTTCTCAAAAGCATTATATCTATTTTGTACTATTGTACTGTACTTATCACTCATCTGTCTATCTACTCTAAACATATTTAGTTCTAATTCTATACTTCTTGGGGATTTCAGTACCTTCCGTAGTTTTATTCTTATCTTTCCAACTACTGGTATATGGTCACTTTTGCAATCTGTTCCTGGCCTACTGTATCATCAGGGCACCTTAAATTATTTATAATATGATCTCCAATTGTTATTCCAGGCATGCCCCTTATGGATCTTAAAATAATCTTACTATACATATTAAACAAATCTGGTGACAGCACACAACCTTGCCTAACACCCTGCTTTGTTTGTTGAAACATTCCCAATTGGTTGCCAGTTCTTGTGGCCGGTGTTCTATGCTCCCAATACAGATAAGTGTATAGATAGAAAGTTGCACTGTTGGGATCTTCGCTGGTGAAGCAGATTACGTGCATGTGATCTGAAATCCTTTACAGTGTTGGCAATAGTGTGTTCTGTGTTGAGTGCACTATAGGCTATCATAGGAATACTGGTCAATATGGCGGATAGGCGGTAGGAACTGTTAAAGGCTGTGTCTGAAAAGTGTTCCTTGTTGCAGTTTTCTCGTATTCCAAGACCGGCTTGTTGCAGGAGCTACTGAGTTAAGTGCTCTGTGCACACCATGAGCTGTGCGTTTCATCCGTTTTAATCGTGTTTCAATATTCCGATTGCTTACGATGAATGATGATATCGTATGACGGTGAACAGATGGGTGTGTTAACTTTCTGTGCGGTTTTGCCTTATATCTTTTGGCTTGTGCTGAGACTGCCTTGATTGGGACTACAGCTACCTTTTTTTGTTTGGGAGATGAGATAATAATTCGGATGATTCCACTGGCACAGGCGATTGAGCAACTATGGATTTCAATTCGTTTGCAGTGATACCGGGGCCTTCCATAACCATAACATAAAAACCGTATGTGAAATAATCATCTTACAAACAAAAGGCTTGGGGGATGTTTTTACAATGTGCAGAGCTGGAAGCACAAGGTCCAGGTCTACAAATTTTCAGGCCGCTCACTGGACATTTGTTGACTAATGGCAGACGGCCTGTGGAAGACAAATATCATCTACTTAATGAGGTCCATACCATCCGTTAGTGACAAGAACGTTGTAAACTGGTTTGTTCATCAATTATCAAAGTTTATGTTAAATTAAAGAAACAGTCAGACCATGGATAAATGTAAAAAAAAAGCTGGAAGAAAGACAACGAAATAGGTAAGTATAGAGAGTGAAATATGAACTGGTACATATAATATTATTACTTAAGTTAAGCACAGCTGAGAGACAAACGAGAGAAAAAGAGAGAACATAGTGAGACAGAAGATAAATAAATATCATACATGACAAAAAATACATATTGAGATAGAGTGATTGACATAGAGCATAGAGAAATACTCATGAAAATGAAAAGACAGGAAAGTAGAGTATTGTTTCCCAACTTGGGTGCTACCGCCCCCTTGAGAATGCTGAAATAATCCAAGGAGGGCGGTAGTATACGCGGGTATTTGTGGGGGCCGCAAATAAATTATGTCCGGTGGAAGTATAAAGAAACAGGACAAGGGAATACGGTTTTGGAAGAAGTGCTTTCCTATGATGATGAACCGAGATTAGTTGTGTGTCGGATAAAGAAGTACAAGCACAACTTTTGATTGTTGGTAATGTTCGAGAATCAATGTGATCCCCCCCCTCCCCACACACACATTAATCGAATGCCCCAAATAAATCTGGTAGTTTTGTGCATACCCAAAGTAGTCCAACCACGACTATAGTTACCTCGGCCGAACCTGTAAAAGTCGGATCTGCCTTCCTGTTCTGATTCACTGTATGGTCAGTCCTGCCTATCTGACTGTCTTTCTGGCCTGTCTATTATACCTTAACTGTTCTACTTTGTCCATATTGTCTGTCCTGTTCACTTTGTTTTCTCTGTCTGTTCTGCCATGTTACTGTCCTGTATGTCCACTCTGCCCTGTTAATGTCCCGTCTGTGTGTCCTGTTTGATTGTTCTATCTGTCTGCCCTTGGTTCTAAGTCTGGTGTGACTGTCATATCTGTCTGCGCTGCCATTCATATATCTTTGCGCGTTCTATTAGTCGGTCGTGGATGCAGAAAGAGCAAGAATGGTGAAAGGCTTTTACCCAATATCTGACAGAGTCCTTTTAGTGAAATTGAATTGAAAGCCAATAAATATAAATCTTATACAAGTTTATGCACCAACAGCAGTCAGTCTAGAGGAAACAATTGATACATTTTACGACGAGTTAAATAAGGCACTTCGAGAATGCAAACCACATGAAAACACCATAGTTCTAGGGGATTTTAACGCAAAAGTAGGAAAGGAAAGGATTGAGGAAGTAGTTGGTCATTATGGCTTAGGCGAGAGAAATGAAAGGGGTGAGAAACTTATCGACTGGGCAAGAACACACAACATGATGATAGGAAACACCTGGTTTAAGCAACATCCAAGACGTCTGTGGACATGGAAAAGCCCAGGAGACAACACACACAATCAAAGTGGTTACATAATTATAAGCAATAGATTTAGAAACAGTCTGGTGTGTGTGAAAACTTAGACGAGGGGCAGATTGCAATAGTGATCATGTACCAGTTGTGGGAAAGCTTAGAGTAACATTAAAAACAACAAGACGAGCCATAGTTAACATCAAGTTAAATTTAGATTTACTCAAATCAGGCAAGAAGTTACAAGACAAATATAAAATCACAATTCAGAACCGGTACAATGCAATAGAGAAGATACAAATCATTGATGAACAGTGAGAAATGCTAAAAGAATCAATGCAACAAACATCAAAAGAGTTCATACAACCAGTGAGGACAAATTCAAGACAGAACAGGAGAATTCAAGACAGAAATTAATGACAGATACCATTTTGATGCTAATGGATACAAGAAGTAGAAATAAAGAATATAAAAGTGAGTATAAGAGATTAAATAACGAAATTATAATAAAATGCAATGATGCAAAAGAAGCATGGCTGAAACAGAGATGCAAAGATAATGAAATGCAACAAAATGGAGATGCTAAAGCTATATACAAACAAATTGAGGAATTAACAGGAAGAAGAACGCAATTACAAACTGGATGTTTACGATCAAAGGAAGGAGAACTGTTGATTGATCAAGAAAACATAAGGGAACGATGGACAGAATACATTAACGATCTTTATAATGATGAACGAATAAAAGTAAATATTCAGGATAATGGAGAAGGACCAGAAATACTCAAAGAAGAAGTGGACGCCTTGCGAAATATGAAATCAGGCAAAGCTCCTGGACCAGATAATATAACTAAAGAACAGATTGAAGCCTGGGTGATTTTGGAACAGAAATAATAACAAAAATATTGAATGATATCTATAACAGCGGATACATACCAGACGACATGCTCAAATCAATATTCATAGCCCTACCAAAGAAATCGGGTGCGATTGAATGCGATGATCATCGCACAATAAGTCTTATGAGTCATATGACTAAGATGTTACTAAGAACCATCATGCGAAGAGTGCGAAACAAAATCAGTCCAGAAATTAGCGATGAACAGTGTGGTTTTGTTAGAGATAAAGGAACAAGCAATGCCATTTATATCATAAGATCTTTAGTAGAAAGAGCCATAGAGATGAAAACAGGTCTATACCTATGTTTCATAGATTATACCAAGGCATTTGACAAAGTAAAGCACCGAGAAATAATCAACATTTTAGAAGACATAAACGTAGACAGCAAAGATCTAAGAATAATAAAGAACATGTACTGGCAACAAACAGCGGCCATAAGAACTGGAAACCAATTGGTAATGTTTCAACAAATAAAACAGGGTGTTAGACAAGGTTGTGTGCTGTCACCAGATTTGTTTAATATTTATAGTGATATTATTTTAAGATCCATAAGGGGCATGCGTGGAATAACAATCGGAGGTCATAATATAAATAATTTAAGGTATGCTGATGATACTACAAGAGGTAGGCTCGATCCCAACCTACGGCTTCAGGTTCACCCAGCCTTTAATGGGTACCGGATTTTTTTTCAGGGAAAGTAAAACTGCACGGGCGTAATACCGACCACATTACCCCAAAAATCATCTGCTGAAGGTCTGTAAAATTTATGGTCACACACCATATTCCCTATACGCAACTTGGCGTCCCGGGGGTACTTTACTTTTTTATGCTGATGATACAGTCTTAATCGCTAAGAATGAAAATGAGTTACAAGAAATGTTAGACATTATAGAGAAAGAAAACAAAAACAAAGAACTCAGCCTTAATAGAAGAAAGACAGAAGTAATGGTAACAACAAAGAAAACGACATCACCTCAGTGCAAAATAAAGACAAGTGGAACAATATTAAAACAGGTAATTGAATTTAAATATTTGGGAACTTTATTAACCTCAGACGGAAGATGTACAATAGAGGTGGGATGCAGAATGGCTCAGGTAAAATCAGCTTTCCAAAAAATGAGGAAAATACTGTGAAATCCATTTTTGACAATAGTAACAAGAAAAAGAGTTCTTAAATGTTATGTAGAGCCTGTCTTAACATATGGATGTGAATCATGGACAATAGGGCAACAGACAAGAAAATCACTGGAGTCTGTAGAAATGTGGTTTTACAGAATAATGTTGAGAATACCATGGACAGCTAAGGCGATTATGAAAACGTTCTGAGAGAGGTCAAAGCAAACAGAGAGCTAATTTCCAATATTAGGAAGAACCCGTCATCATTTTTTGGCCATGTAATGAGAAGAGAACAGCTGGAATATATTGTAACAACTGGGAAAATTGAGGGGCGAAGATGTAGAGGGAAGCAAAGAGAAAAGACACCAGACAGCTTAAGAGAATGGCTTGGCAGAAGGTCAACAACAGAAATGATAAATAACTGTCGAGGTCGAAAGTTGTGGAGAGACATGATCACCTACTCCAGCAGGCCCGGTACTTGATGATGATGATTAGTCCGTCATGTATGTGTCCTGTCTTTCTCTACTTTCCTTAATCGTGCGCCTGTAGCGTATTTCATGTATGTCTTGTCCTGTCTGTCTTGTCCTGTCTGTCGTGTCCTGTCTGTCTTGTCTTGTCTGTCTTGCCCTGTACGTCCGTTCTGTCTGTCTTCTCTTGTCTGTCTTATTTCTGCTGGCAGAGAGAAGGAGACGCTGAAACAAACATGCAACAAAGCACACACAGACACTCCTGAAGATAGACAGAGAAAGAGACAGAGATACTTACAGAGAGAGAGAAATGAGTAGACAAATATACTCACAGGGACAACAGTCATCACTGACATCTTTTCCTTGAAAGTAGAACCTGGTTCGACATCCTCCACAGTAGATGGACCTGTCCGTTGTGATAACAAAAAAGTGCTGATTTAAGATGACCTAATTATAGAAGACTTATGACGTAAGATGGTGTGACGATGGTCCAGTAGAATATTGGCCGACGTGATGATAAGTGAGGAAAATGTAAAATGGCATTTACCAAAAGTTGTGGGCTTGTTGTAAGATGAAGTGAATGTAATAGTGACCATTTTTTGTACGTGAGATTTGTTATGATATTTGTGAGGCTACACAAACCACTTCGAAGTTAGATCAGGTGTAAGACAGGGGTGCGTACTATCCACCCCTCCCCCCACACCCTTATTAGTTATTGCATACATGGACCATATATGCAAGTTAGCCAACCCATCAGAGACAGAGGAGATCAACGAGCTTTTATTTCCAGACGGTCAGGCACTAATACATGAAACAATAGAAGACCTACAAGAACACTTAAATAAACTCAACAGCTCAAGCACAAAATGCCACATGAAAATCAACGTAAATAAAACAGAAGTCATGAATGTCGCCAAAAATAAACAGAACATCAACATAAATATAGAAGGCAGACAACTAAAGGCATGAATTCAAATACCTAGGAAGTCTAATGACAAACCATAATTCTCAAATAGCTGAGATAGAATCAAGATGCAACAAAGCTTGTCAAATCATTGGACAGTTATCACCACTATTGTCCAACAAGGAAATAACTCTGGAGGCAAAACGAGCACTATACAATACAATCTTCATCCCAACGTTGTGCTACCAATGCCAGACCTGGACCCTAGATGCAAGAACAATAAGAAAAATATTCTCTACAGAGATTAAATGTGTTAGACGAATGACAGGAAACAGTCTGAGAGATAAGATCAGAAATGAAGAACTGAGAAAAAAATCTAGGAATAGCCCCCGCCTTAGAATATATAAGGAAACAACAGATAAAATGGTTTAGCCACGTGACAAGGCAGAAAGTTCAAAACACAACACAACGAGCTTGCAACAAACGTTGTGAGAACACCAGATCCAAGGGTCGACCACGAAAAAATGGATCGATGGAATATTAGAAGCACTAGGAAACATAACAGCAGCGAGGCGAACAGAAGAGCATAAGACAGCAAATTATATCTCCCCTCGACGCTGAAAGGCAGATGAGGAAGGAAAGAGGAAGAAGAAGTATTTATATTCTAAAGGTGGTACCTATCATTTCTCTATTACGTTCTTAAAATAACATTGGTTTAAAAAACAAAGAAATAAAATAAAGGAATGTAGCAGAAGACAATAATAGCTAAATAATGAGTAAAAAGGAAAAACGTATTTTGAATAAACTAGACAAAGGGAATTTCAAGAAGTGTCCACGAGAACTGTTCACTGAGAAGTGTTCACCGAGAAGTGTCCAATGAGAAGTGTTCAACGAGAAGGGTTCACCGAGATGTGTTCACCGAGATGTGTTCACTGAGAAGTGTCCAACGAGAAGTGTCCAATGAGATGTGTCCACCGAGAAGTGTCCACCGAAAAGTGTCCAGTGAGAAGTGTCCACCGAGAAGTGTTCACTGAGATGTGTCCACCGAGTGTTAAATCCAGGACGAGAGAGGTTGGGAATACAAAATAAAATAAAGTTTCGGGATAAAATGTCTGTGACTAGGAAAGAAACACACAAGAAGGTAACACTGAAAGCTCAAAACAGAGAAATATGTGATCATCGGTGATTGTAAGCTCAGAACATAATAAATGTTTGATAATCGGTGATTGAAAGCTCAGAATATATGTTTGATCATCGGTGATTGAAAGCTCAGAATACATGTTTCATCATCGGTGATTGAAAGCTCAAAAGACATGTTTGATCATCGGTGATTGAAAGCTCAAAACAGAATAAATATTTGATAGTTGAAAGTCATGACCATCAATAAAAGCGGCTGTAAAACATGAGCAGCTGACACAGCCCGGATGTATGTTTCCAAAACCCTGACATTTCTGGTAGGTACAGAATGACATGACGAGAGATATAATTGTATAGTCACACATCGTATCTATACTTCTTCTTTCCTTCCTCATTTGCTTTTTAGCGTCGAGGGAAATATAATTTATGGTCTTTTGCTCTTCTGTTCGCCTCTTCTGCTGCTATGTTTCCTAGTGTTTCCAATGTTACATCAATCCTTTTCGTGGTCGGCCCTTGGGTCTGGTGTTCTCGCAAAGTTTATTGAAGGCTCGTTGTGTTATGTTTTGATCTTTCTGCCTTGTTACGTGGTCAAACCATTGTATCTGTTGTTTCTTTATATTTTCTATGGCGGGGGATATTCCTAGCTTTTTTTTCGCAGTTCTTCTTTCTTGATCTTATCTCACAGGCTGTTTCATGTCATTCGTCTAACACATTTCATCTCTGTACAGGCTATATTTTCTTGTACTTCTTGCATCTAGGGTCTAGGTCTGGCGTTGGTTGGAATGAACGTTGGGATGAAGATTGTGTTGTTCAGTTCCCGTTTTGCCTCCAGAGTTATTTCCTTGTTGGACAATAGTGGTGATAGATGTCCAATGATTTGACATGATTTTTTGCATCTTGAGTGTATCTCTGCTGTTTGTGGATTGTTGTTTGTTACTAGACTTCCTAGGTATTTACATTCTTCTAGTTGTTTTAGTTGTTGCCGTCTATTGTGATGTTGCTGTTCTGTTTTTTGTGTGATATTCATGACTTCTGTTTTGTTGATATTGATTTTCATGTTGTAATGTGTGCCTGTTCTGTTGAGCCTATTTAAGTGTTCTTGTAGGTCATTTTACCTATACGGTATCCAGTATTTGATATTAAGATATCAGCGGAAGTCAGCCAGTATTTGATATTAAGATATCAGCGGAAGTCAGCCAGTATTTGATATTAAGATATCAGCGGAAGTCAGCCAGTATTTGATATTAAGATATCAGCGGAAGTCAGCCAGTATTTGATATTAAGATATCAGCGGAAGTCAGCCAGTATTTGATATTAAGATATCAGCGGAAGTCAGCCAGTATTTGATATTAAGATATCAGCGGAAGTCAGGCAGTATTTGATATTAAGATATCAGCGGAAGTCAGCCAGTATTTGATATTAAGATATCAGCGGAAGTCAGCCAGTATTTGATATTAAGATATCAGCGGAAGATAGCCAGTATTTGATATTAAGATATCAGCGGAAGTCAGGCAGTATTTGATATTAAGATATCAGCGGAAGTCAGGCAGTATTTGATATTAAGATATTAGCGGAAGTCAGCCAGTATTTGATATTAAGATATCAGCGGAAGTCAGCCAGTATTTGATATTAAGATATCAGCGGAAGTCAGCCAGTATTTGATATTAAGATATCAGCGGAAGTCAGCCAGTATTTGATATTAAGATATCAGCGGAAGTCAGGCAGTATTTGATATTAAGATATCAGCGGAAGTCAGCCAGTATTTGATATTAAGATATCAGCGGAAGTCAGCCAGTATTTGATATTAAGATATCAGCGGAAGTCAGCCAGTATTTGATATTAAGATATCAGCGGAAGTCAGCCAGTATTTGATATTAAGATATCAGCGGAAGTCAGGCAGTATTTGATATTAAGATATCAGCGGAAGTCAGCCAGTATTTGATATTAAGATATCAGCGGAAGTCAGCCAGTATTTGATATTAAGATATCAGCGGAAGTCAGGCAGTGTTTGATATTAAGATATCAGCGGAAGTCAGCCAGTATTTGATATTAAGATATCAGCGGAAGTCAGCCAGTATTTGATATTAAGATATCAGCGGAAGTCAGGCAGTATTTGATATTAAGATATCAGCGGAAGTCAGGCAGTATTTGATATTAAGATATCAGCGGAAGTCAGGCAGTGTTTGATATTAAGATATCAGCGGAAGTCAGGCAGTGACTAGAGAGGAAAGGTTCTTGTTATGTTGCATGTGGAGAATTCATCGATATGTCATCGATAGGAAGATGAAATCGTAGACGAGTGATGATGCTGGATATCGAATTAATGCTCGGAAAACTTGACTTGAAGTCAGTGTCGGATCTAGATTTGGTGAGACCCTAGACTGAATGAAGCTATGGGGCCTACAATAGCCCCACCCCCTCCCACCAAATCATTTTAAAAATTAACACTAGAAGGTCTCGTGATGCTTAAATCATATACTGGTGTGAACAGTGAATCCCTAACAAAAATTCTGAAATCAGCGGCCCCTCCGACTGTGAGGCCCTATCCTGTAGATTGTTTAGCTTATTAGTATACTCGGAAACCTGCTTCAAGTGCAGCCACAGCCAAGAATCCAGCCATCAAAATAGAAATAGGAAATCGTCATTAATAAACTTCATTTTTATATTGCTCTTACTTTCATGAAATAGACGAGTAGATCATATTTTCTTACAACTTTTAATATTCTGCTGAATCCCGAAAGTGGACCTGTTTTTAGCGCGCATGAATCTCACATCATTACTTGCATGGCATTGATAGTCTCATTGGCACATTACTTGCATGGCATTGATAGTCTCATTGGTACATTACTTGCATGGCATTGATAGTCTCATTGGTACATTACTTGCATGGCATTGATAGTCTCATTGGCACATTACTTGCATATCGTTGATAATCTCATTGGTACATTACTTGCATATCATTGATAGTCTCATTGGTACATTACTTGCATGGCATTGATAGTCTCATTGGTACATTACTTGCATGGCATTGATAGTCTCATTGGTACATTACTTGCATGGCATTGATAGTCTCATTGGTACATTACTTGCATGGCATTGATAGTCTCATTGGTACATTACTTGCATGGCATTGATAGTCTCATAGGTAGAATGCTAAACGAACACACGAAACCGTGTTATCGGGCTGCTATTTATCATTGTTTGTGACACCGGCAAAACTACGCCAATACACCTACAACTAATAACAAATGGTTATTGTTACAACACGTAGTTATTGCACATATCCTAATATACTTCATCCACTAGATGCCGTCTCCACATCGAAGGTTGGCTACCATGGAGCGTCATTTTACCCTGTCTCTTGTCTTGGTGGCGCACGTTGTCATAGGTTCGCCGTATCCATCATTTTGATGATAATAGTCTACTTCCGTATGTCTCTTTGCGTGTTCAAAATAGTTCAGTTGTCGTTTTTGTTGTTGTTATTGTTATTGTTGTTGCGTTCGCCAGCTTTCACCTCTGACGAAGTCCCTAGAGGTTAAGAACTGAATTTTGCGTGTTAATCCATTTTCCCTGGCAGCCGTGTGCACAGAGGTCCCTCGCCTTGTGTTTTTTTAATGTGTTAAGTAGTTCTTTTTACGCCCGATGTACTACCACCACTTTACGTTGTGCATACTACTACTACAAGTCAAGGGTGACATTGGACTTAGACGATGGAGTTAATTCTGCTGCTACTTGTGCAGCTTTTCCCTGTTCGTTTAGGGTACGAACATTCCAGGTGCCAATTCTGGAGGATTTCCTGGTAGACAAAGGGTGAGTCGGCAACCCGGACTCCCTACGGCTTTCTCCGGCTTACGTCATACGTCTCTTAGGCAGAGAGCTCTTCTCTTTCCTGGATGGCGGATTAACTTTTTCTTTTTTTGACTTGTCCATGTTTGTGATATTTTTTCGGCCTATTTTTTTTTTACAGTATGGGATAGCCAGCCCAACCATCCTTTCTCGCCTCATACGAAGATGCCTGGTAGGGTACAGCGCCACTATTCTTTACTCCCCTTTCGTGCCCCGACAGCGCACGGGCGAGCTATGTCATCAGCAAAGTCTAAATCTTCAAGTTGGTCAGTCAGTGACCACAGGGTCCCATTTCTGTTGTTTTGAGTTATTTTCATAATCCAATCTATGGCCAGTAAAAAGAGAAATGGAGACAGAAGGCATCCCTGCCTTACTCCTGTTCTTATTTCTTATAAATTTCTTATAAATGCTTTTGTAAGTTGTCCTTCATGCACCACACTACATTTCGTTCCTTCATACATTGTTTTTATCAGGTTAATAAACTTTATGGGGATTCCGTAATGACTCAGCAACTTCCAAAGCATTCTTCTGTCTAAACTATCAAATGCCTTTTCGTAATCTATGAATCCAATATAAAGTGGGGATTTTAGTTCTAAACTTTGTTCAACTATTATACGTAGAGTAGTTATTTGATCAGCACATGATCTGTTCTTCCTAAAACCTGCTTGTTCATCTCTCAAATGTTTCTCTATGGCTTCTTTTAGTCTCTCCAGAATGATTCTGCTTAATATTTTTCCTGGCACTGATAGTAGCATAATTCCTTTATATTTTGTGCACTCCTGTAAACTTCCTTTCTTTGGTAGTTTCAATACAACATTACCCATGGCAGTAACTACACCTTTGTCCATGGCAATAAATGCAACTATGTCTATGGCAATGAATAAAACTTTGCCCACAGCAATAAATATAACATTACTCATGGCAATAAATACAACTATTCTTGATCCTTCCAGTGTCATTAGACTTCGCATAGGTTCTCACTGTTTTTCACTACCCATCTTTATTCTTGGCGAGAAATACAACTATCTCCATGGTAGTAAATACAATCCATGACATAAATATAACATTACTAGTCAAGTTTAGGACTTACACACAGACCGCTTGTGGATAGCTCGGACATTTGACTCCTGAGCATGGCTTCCTCGAGCAATTGTGCGGTTTGCTCCGTCTCTGCACCACAGCTCAGGGCCTGGGGAGAAGATTTGCGATTGGTTGAGATGAAATCACGTTGGTCTCCTGTCACTGTACCCGACAAGAGAAACGCTACACACTTTCACGTTAAACTGAACACAGCTTACATTTCCGGTTGTCAAGCACTCCTGTACGTCTGACAAGGTGGTATGACTTGCTACATATAGGCTTTAAATAATCATTCATCCTAGATGTCAAGGTCAATCAAAGTTGGCAGTGTTCACTAGCATTTGGCTTCTTGTGGCAAGACGCCGTGCCAAGGAGTATGGGTTCGATCCGTCTTCGGACCATATGTTGTTCTTTGATTCTTTTCTGTTGTTGATTATTTGTCATTTTTTCCCGAGTGTTGTAAACATACCAACTTCTCCTGAAATGATTCGCTGACCTATCACCTCGGAAGTTTCCCTCTATAATTATATTCATTTTGTATTATTTGTCTCCAGTTTAAGGTACCGGTTATCCAGGGTGCGTCATGTGCTTAAGGGCGCTAACAATAATCTATATAAAAAAAGTGAAAATAATAGTAAAAGTAAAAAGGGCGCCGACACTCAGCGTCCACAGGGCGTCAGCAACGAAAGGGCAGTCTCTGCTAGTTTTCACATTTGTGTGTGTGTATTTCTTACCTTAATGTCTCCTAATGGAGACTATAAATCACTGAGAAAGTTAAATTCTTTTGAATCATTTCACCACCTTTTAGTGTCCCTTCCGTTTTTTTAATTGAGAGACTTCTCTCTCCTCTATTTTATCATATTCCTGGCGCGTCTTTTCCTTTTGCTTGGACATAGCTGTTCCGCTTCTAACCAATCCTAACATCTCTTTTAGTCACATGACACGCCGCGCCGTCTTCTGCCCTCAGGTTTACATCTTGAGGACAGGTTGATGTTTGAGCCGACACGTGTCTATTCACTTTTTCCATCTCTGTTTTCTTTATAATCTTTAATTGTGTTCTTGTTCTGTTTACAGATGTACATTTGATCGATCTAAAAAAAGAATATCATGTATGTGTGATTATTATTCGCTCATATCAGCTATAGAGAGGCCCACGACATGAATATGTCTTGATATGTTATTGGACATTCTCAAAGAAGTCAACACAAAAAGGGAGCTTCTAATAAATAACAGAAAGAAATTATCAACATTTTATAGGCACGTCATGAGAAGAAGAAAGTTGGAGCGCTACTTGGTTACAACTGGGAAAATATGGGCAAGGAGCGAACGCGGACGATAAGGAGAGCAGATACTAGACAACTTGGTGTAATAACATAGAAAACGCAACAATAAATTGATACTATGCACTGTTGATAGAAAATTGTGGAAGGACATGATCGCTTATGCCAACTGGCATGGCACATGATGATGTCATTGTAATCCTGTTCTTATGAACAGGTGTTGATTTGGTTGTTAATGTGACCCATGTGGCTGACTGTGATGGCTGAGATTGTTGAGGTGACCCCAAATAGAGGGATTCCCCCTTCTTTCTTGTCCTGGATCTGTGTTTGGTGTTGTTCACTTACGTTGATGTATTCAAATGATCTAGGCTCAGAATATTCTACAGAAAGATGATGTATTTTCATGAATGGATTCGATCTCTTGTTTTCATCATCGAAGTAGACAAATCATTAATTTTAGACAAAACATGTCAAAGCACACAAATCATTCATATTGGGTACGTTAACGTTGCCCAAGTAAACAAATAGTTACCAAATGCTACAGATTTCTTAGCCTTCTGCGCACCCGCACCTATATATGTGTGTGTATTTGTCTGCATGTGTAATTGCATATTTGGACAAATTTGGAGTTTTTTTCTGTTCTTTGTAGTAATATATGCAGACGTATGCATATATCATCATCATCATCATCCTGCTGGCGTAGATGATCATGTCTCTCCACGACTTTCGATTTTGACAGTTAGTTACCATTTCTGTTATTGACCCTCTACCAAGCCATTCTCTTAAGCTGTCTGTTATTTTTTCTCTTTGCTTCCCTCTATCTCTTCGTCCCTCAATTTTCTCAGTTGTTACAATATATTCCAGTTGTTCTCTTCTCATTACATGGCCAAAAAATTATGATTGTTTCTTCCTAATATTGGAAATTAGCTCTCTCTTTGCTTTGGCGACTTTCAGAACATTTCATTAATCTTCTTAGCTCTCCAGGGAAATTCTTAATATTCTTCCGTAAAACCACATTTCTAAAGCCTCCAATAATTTTCTTGTCTGTTGTCCTATTGTCCATGATTTACATTTTTCATGTTTGGGCTGGCCGTATATAACATTTAAGAACTATTTTTTTTGTCGAAAATGGATTGCTCAGTATATTCCTCATTTTTTTTTTTTGAAAGCTGCTTTTGCCTGAGCTATTCTGTATCCCACCACTGTTGTACTTCTACCATCTGGGGTTAACATTGTTCCCACATATGTATTTTATTTACCTGTTTTAATATTGTTACACTTGTCTATATTGTGCATTGCGGTAATGTCTTTTTATGTGTTGTCACCATTACTCGAGTCTTTTTGCTATTGAGACTGAGTCCTTTAATTGTGCTTTCCTTCACTATAAACGTATATATATTAGCTTGTATACGCAAAGATAATTGTCCACGTGGATAAACTTATTCAGAATCAACTCATATAAAGTGTAGAGTATTCCAGTAATAGTAGAGTTATGTGATCTTGTACCCACCTCCACATATTTTTAGAACCTTCCCTGTTACTGTTTTTCACACCTGTGTCCGCCCTATCAGCCCGCCATATCAATTACAGTCCAGTCGGTGCCTGACCAAGCTCCGACCACAGGGAAGTGGTATATCCCTGTTTGGAGAGTCTAGTATAGTATCGCCATGTAGTTCGGTTTATGTGTGTATCCTTACATGTTGTGTGTTGTTTGATGCTTGAGCTGCAGGCTTTCTTAGCCGAAACGTCCTTCACCTTTTGTTTTGTTTCTCACCTTCGTAAAGCTGTTACCCTACCACTTTTTCTTTATTAGAATTTAAGTATATAAACTGTTTATATTGAGCACCCTAATGCTGACAAAGTGAACAAACTGTTTATATTGAGCACCCTAATGCTGTCAAAGTGAACAAACTGTTATATTGAGCACCCTAATGCTGTCAAAGTGAAGAACTGTTTATATTGAGCACCCTAATGCTGTCAAAGTGAACAAACTGTTTATATTGAGCACCCTAATGCTGACAAAGTGAACAAACTGTTTATATTGAGCACCCTAATGCTGACAAAGTGAACAAACTGTTTATATTGAGCACCCTAATGCTGACAAAGTGAACAAACTGTTTATATTGAGCACCCTAATGCTGTCAAAGTGAACAAACTGTTTATATTGAGCACCCTAATGCTGACAAAGTGAACAAACTGTTTATATTGAGCACCCTAATGCTGTCAAAGTGAACAAACTGTTTATATTGAGCACCCTAATGCTGTCAAAGTGAACAAACTGTTCATATTGAGCACCCTAATGCTGTCAAAGTGAACAAACTGTTTATATTGAGCACCCTAATGCTGTCAAAGTGAACAAACTGTTCTTGCTGTCAATGTGAACAAATTTTTCATATTGAGCACCCTAATGCTGTCAAAGTGAACAAATTGTTCATATTGAGCACCCTAATGCTGTCAAAGTGAACAAATTGTTCATATTGAGCACCCTAATGCTGTCAAAGTGAACAAACTGTTCATATTGAGCACCCTAATGCTGACAAAGTGAACAAACTGTTCATATTGAGCACCCTAATGCTGTCAAAGTGAACAAACTGTTCATATTGAGCACCCTAATGCTGACAAAGTGAACAAACTGTTCATATTGAGCACCCTAATGCTGTCAAAGTGAACAAACTGTTCATATTGAGCACCCTAATGCAGTCAAAGTGAACAAACTGTTCATATTGAGCACCCTAATGCTGTCAAAGTGAACAAACTGTTCATATTGAGCATTTTAACGTTGTCAAAGTGAGCAAATTATTCATGTTTAGCGTAAACTAGACGATTTTGAAATTGTGTGTAGAAATATAACGTGACTGACTATAAAGGGAGCGTGCCGACATTAGCTGCAGTATAGTCTGTGAGACCTAGCTAGATAAAGGTGCGGACCTGCAGTGCACATTGTCATGATATGCCGAGCAGGTTTATTGTTTCTTGTTTTATGTTAACAAACATAACACCCACACATAACACTCACACATAACATCCACACATAACATCCACACATAACACCCACACATAACTCCCGCACTGAAACAGACAAACACCTTAACCACACAAATAATGCTATAATAATAAGGCACAGCAGGAAAGCGAAAATATGAAGTTATATCTTGTAGACAAGAAAAGAAGTAATGGCCTAGTGAAATTAACACACACACAGAAATGAGAAACTCGACAACGTAATTATGTTCAGACTTTGGCATGTTTGTTCATTCATAACAAGATCAAGTTAGGAAAGTAGGTATTGCGCTCGTTATTCAAAGTTTAACTACATCGACACATTTTTCTTGCAATGAAAGTTTGTATTGACAGAGACAGCTCATAAATACAGTGCCAGATTGTACTGACATTGTTAGATTGTACTGACATTGTTAGATTGTACTGACATTGTTAGATTGTACTGACATTGTTAGATTGTACTGACATTGTTAGATTGTACTGACATTGTTAGACTGTACTGACATTGTTAGACTGTACTGACATTATTAGATTGTACTGACATTGTTAGATTGTACTGACATTGTTAGATTGTACTGACATTGTTAGATTGTACTGACATTGTCAGATTGTACTGACATTGTTAGATTGTACTGACATTGTTAGATTGTACTGACATTGTTAGATTGTACTGACATTGTCAGATTGTACTGACATTGTTAGATTGTACTGACATTGTCAGATTGTACTGACATTGTCAGATTGTACAGACATTGTTAGATTGTACTGACATTGTTAGATTGTACTGACATTGTTAGATTGTACTGACAGTGTTAGATTGTACAGACATTGTTAGATTGTACTGACATTGTCAGATTGTACTGACATTGTTAGATTGTACTGACATTGTTAGATTGTACTGACATTGTTAGATTGTACTGACATTGTCAGATTGTACTGACATTGTTAGATTGTACTGACATTGTCAGATTGTACTGACATTGTCAGATTGTACAGACATTGTTAGATTGTACTGACATTGTTAGATTGTACTGACATTGTTAGATTGTACTGACATTGTTAGATTGTACAGAATAAAGGAAGATTGTATGTTGTAGGTAAGTACAACTCTAACAGTAGAGAAGATTGGCTGAACAGGTGGGACATGGGGAAAACAGGGCCAGATCTTCTTAAATACATGTCAAGGTCAAACTTCCAAAACAACATTAACAAGCTGAAAATAAGAGATCAAACCACCATCTTCAGGCTCAGAACTGGTCATGTACCACTGAACAACCACATCAATAGAATACAATGACAGTCATGTACCACTGAACAACCACATCAATAGAGTACATCGACGGTCATGTACCACTGAACAACCACATCAATAGAATACAACGACAGTCATGTACCACTCAACAACCACATCAATAGAATACAACGACGGTCATGTACCACTGAACAATCACATCAATAGAATACAACGACAGTCATGTATCACTGAACAACCACAGCAATAGAATACAACGACGGTCATGTACCACTGAACAATCACATCAATAGAATACAACGACAGTCATGTACCACTCAACAATCACAGCAATAGAATACAACGACATTCATGTACCACTCAACAACCACATCAATAGAATACAACGACAGTCATGTACCACTGAACAACCACATCAATAGAATACAACGACAGTCATGTACCACTGAACAACCACATCAATAGAATACAACGACAGTCATGTACCACTCAACAACCACATCAATAGAATACAACCACAGTCATGTACCACTCAACAACCACATCAATAGAATACAACGACAGTCATGTACCACTCAACAACCACATCAATAGAATACAACGACAGTCATGTACCACTGAACAACCACACCAATAGAATACAACGACAGTCATGTACCACTGAACAACCACACCAATAGAATACAACGACAGTCATGTACCACTGAACAACCACATCAATAGAATACAACGACAGTCATGTACCACTGAACAACCACATCAATAGAATACAACGACAGTCATGTACCACTGAACAACCACATCAATAGAATACAATGACAGTCATGTACCACTGAACAACCACATCAATAGAATACAACGACAGTCATGTACCACTCAACAACCACATCAATAGAATACAACGATGGTCATGTACCACTGAACAACCACATCAATAGAATACAACGACAGTCATGTACCACTGAACAACCACAGCAATAGAATACAACGACAGTCATGTACCACTGAACAACCACATCAATAAAATACAACGACAGTCATGTACCACTGAACAACCACATCAATAGAATACAATGACAGTCATGTACCACTAAACAACCACATCAATAGAATACAACGACAGTCATGTACCACTGAACAACCACATCAATAGAATACAACGACAGTCATGTACCACTAAACAACCACATCAATAGAATACAACGACAGTCATGTACCACTGAACAACCACATCAATAGAATACAACGACAGTCATGTACCACTAAACAACCACATCAATAAAATACAACGACAGTCATGTACCACTGAACAACCACATCAATAGAATACAACGACAGTCATGTACCACTAAACAACCACACCAATAGAATACAACGACAGTCATGTACCACTGAACAACCACATCAATAGAATACAACGACAGTCATGTACCACTGAACAACCACATCAATAGAATACAACGACAGTCATGTACCACTGAACAACCACATCAATAGAATACAACGACAGTCATGTACCACTGAACAACCACATCAATAGAATACAACGACAGTCATGTACCACTGAACAACCACATCAATAGAATACAACGACAGTCATGTACCACTGAACAACCACATCAATAGAATACAACGACAGTTATGTACCACTGAACAACCACATCAATAGAATACAACGACAGTCATGTACCACTGAACAACCACAGCAATAGAATACAACGACAGTCATGTACCACTGAACAACCACATCAATAGAATACAACGACAGTCATGTACCACTGAACAACCACATCAATAGAATACAACGACAGTCATGTACCACTGAACAACCACACCAATAGAATACAACGATGGTCATGTACCACTGAACAACCACATCAATAGAATACAGCGACAGTCATGTACCACTGAACAACCACATCAATAGAATACAACGATGGTCATGTACCACTGAACAACCACATCAATAGAATACAACGATGGTCATGTACCACTGAACAACCACATCAATAGAATACAACGACAGTCATTTACCACTGAACAACCACACCAATAGAATACAACGATGGTCATGTACCACTGAACAACCACACCAATAGAATACAACGACAGTCATTTACCACTGAACAACCACACCAATAGAATACAACGATGGTCATGTACCACTGAACAACCACACCAATAGAATACAACGACAGTCATGTACCACTGAACAACCACATCAATAGAATACAACGACAGTCATTTACCACTGAACAACCACACCAATAGAATACAACGATGGTCATGTACCACTGAACAACCACACCAATAGAATACAACGATGGTCATGTACCACTGAACAACCACATCAATAGAATACAACGATGGTCATGTACCACTGAACAACCACATCAATAGAATACAACGATGGTCATGTACCACTGAACAATCACATCAATAGAATACAACGATGGTCATGTACCACTGAACAACCACACCAATAGAATACATCGACGGTCATGTACCACTGAACAACCACATCAATAGAATACAACGATGGTCATGTACCACTGAACAACCACATCAATAGAATACAATGACGGTCATGTACCACTGAACAACCACACCAATAGAATACAACGATGGTCATGTACCACTGAACAACCACATCAATAGAATACATCGACGGTCATGTACCACTGAACAACCACACCAATAGAATACAACGACAGTCATTTACCACTGAACAACCACATCAATAGAATACATCGACGGTCATGTACCACTGAACAACCACATCAATAGAATACAACGATAGTCATGTACCACTGAACAACCACATCAATAGAATACAACGACAGTCATGTACCACTAAACAACCACATCAATAGAATACAACGACAGTCATGTACCACTGAACAACCACATCAATAGAATACAACGACAGTCATGTACCACTGAACAACCACACCAATAGAATACAACGACAGTCATGTACCACTGAACAACCACATCAATAGAATACAACCACAGTCATGTACCACTGAACAACCACATCAATAGAATACATCGACGGCCATGTACCACTGAACAACCACATCAATAGAATACAACGACAATCATGTACCACTGAACAACCACACCAATAGAATACAACGAAACCAAACTCCAGCATGTCCACTCCGTGACCACCCACATGAAACAGTAGAACATCACCTTTTTGACTGTCCAAAGCTCACTGACATCCGAACAACTCTACTTCCTCAAAGACCTGATAAATGGAACAACTTGTACGGAACTACAAGGGAACTCAGAAATACCTGCAGACATCATTACGTGGCATTTGGCCGAAAGGGGGGGCAGTACACAGGCTTCTGTATCCATAACAACAACATAGATATAAGTATTGTACTCATAGTGTTGGAGTGCACTTAATTGGGAATGATGTACATATTGCTAAATATTCCACTGGCAGGGTTAGTGTGTACATTGTGTGTACTTTGCGTGTACTTTGCGTGTACTTTGTGTGTACTTTGCGAGTACTTTGCGTGTACTTTTTGTTTACTTTGCGTGTACTTTGGGTGTACTTTGCGTGTACTTTGTGTTTACTTTGTGTTTACTTTGTGTGCAATATGCGTGTAATTTGTGTTTACTTTGTGTGCAATATGCGTGTACTTTGTGTTTTCTTTGCGTGTACTTTGTGTTTACTTTGTGTTTACTTTGTGTGCAATATGCGTGTACTTTGTGTTTTCTTTGCGTGTACTTTGTGTTTACTTTGTGTTTACTTTGTGTGCAATATGCGTGTACTTTGTGTTTACTTTGTGTGCAATATGCGTGTACTTTGTGTTTTCTTTGTGTGCAATATGCGTGTACTTTGTGTTTTCTTTGCGTGTACTTTGTGTTTACTTTGTGTTTACTTTGTGTGCAATATGCGTGTACTTTGTGTTTACTTTGTGTGCAATATGCGTGTACTTTGTGTTTCTTTGCGTGTACTTTGTGTTTACTTTGTGTTTACTTTGTGTGCAATATGCGTGTACTTTGTGTTTTCTTTGCGTGTACTTTGTGTTTACTTTGTGTTTACTTTGTGTACAATATGCGTGTACTTTGTGTTTTCTTTGCGTGTACTTTGTGTTTACTTTGTGTTTACTTTGTGTGCAATATGCGTGTACTTTGTGTTTTCTTTGCGTGTACTTTGTGTTTACTTTGTGTTTACTTTGTGTGCAATATGCGTGTACTTTGTGTGCAATATGCGTGTACTTTGTATTTTCTTTGCGTGTACTTTGCGTGTACTTTTTGTTTACTTTGCGTGCATTTTGCGTGTACTTTCTATGTACTTTGCGTGTTCTTTGTGTGTACTTTGTGTATACTTTGTGTGTACTTTGCGTAAACTTTGCGTGTAATTTGCGTGTACTTTGCGTGTACTTTGTGTGTACTTTGCGTGTACTTTGTGTGTACTTTGTGTGTACTTTGCGTGTACTTTGTGTGTACTTTGTGTGTACTTTTTGTGTACTTTGTGTGTACTTTGTGTGTACTTTGCGTGTACTTTGCGTGTACTTTGTGTGTACTTTGCGTGTACTTTGCGTGTACTTTGTGTGTACTTTGTGTGTACTTTGTGTGTACTTTGTGTGTACTTTGCGTGTACTTTGCGTGTAGTTTGTGTGTACTTTGTGTGTACTTTGTGTGTACTTTGTGTGTACTTTGCGTGTACTTTGTGTGTACTTTGCGTGTACCTTGCGTGTACTTTGCGTGTACTTTGTGTGTACTTTGTGTGTACTTTGTGTGTACTTTGCGTATACTTTGTGTGCAATATGCGTGTACTTTGCGTGTACTTTGTGTGTACTTTGCGTGTACTTTGCGTGTACTTTGTGTGTACTTTGCGAGTACTTTGCGTGTACTTTTTGTTTACTTTGCGTGTACTTTGGGTGTACTTTGCGTGTACTTTGTGTTTACTTTGTGTTTACTTTGTGTGCAATATGCGTGTAATTTGTGTTTACTTTGTGTGCAATATGCGTGTACTTTGTGTTTTCTTTGCGTGTACTTTGTGTTTACTTTGTGTTTACTTTGTGTGCAATATGCGTGTACTTTGTGTTTTCTTTGCGTGTACTTTGTGTTTACTTTGTGTTTACTTTGTGTGCAATATGCGTGTACTTTGTGTTTACTTTGTGTGCAATATGCGTGTACTTTGTGTTTTCTTTGTGTGCAATATGCGTGTACTTTGTGTTTTCTTTGCGTGTACTTTGTGTTTACTTTGTGTTTACTTTGTGTGCAATATGCGTGTACTTTGTGTTACTTTGTGTGCAATATGCGTGTACTTTGTGTTTTCTTTGCGTGTACTTTGTGTTTACTTGTGTTTACTTTGTGTGCAATATGCGTGTACTTTGTGTTTTCTTTGCGTGTACTTTGTGTTTACTTTGTGTTTACTTTGTGTTTACTTTGTGTACAATATGCGTGTACTTTGTGTTTTCTTTGCGTGTACTTTGTGTTTACTTTGTGTTTACTTTGTGTGCAATATGCGTGTACTTTGTGTTTTCTTTGCGTGTACTTTGTGTTTACTTTGTGTTTACTTTGTGTGCAATATGCGTGTACTTTGTGTGCAATATGCGTGTACTTTGTATTTTCTTTGCGTGTACTTTGCGTGTACTTTTTGTTTACTTTGCGTGCATTTTGCGTGTACTTTCTATGTACTTTGCGTGTTCTTTGTGTGTACTTTGTGTATACTTTGTGTGTACTTTGCGTGTACTTTGCGTGTAATTTGCGTGTACTTTGCGTGTACTTTGTGTGTACTTTGCGTGTACTTTGTGTGTACTTTGTGTGTACTTTGCGTGTACTTTGTGTGTACTTTGTGTGTACTTTGTGTGTACTTTGTGTGTACTTTGTGTGTACTTTGCGTGTACTTTGCGTGTACTTTGTGTGTACTTTGCGTGTACTTTGCGTGTACTTTGCGTGTACTTTGTGTGTACTTTGTGTGTACTTTGTGTGTACTTTGCGTGTACTTTGCGTGTAGTTTGTGTGTACTTTGTGTGTACTTTGTGTGTACTTTGTGTGTACTTTGCGTGTACTTTGTGTGTACTTTGCGTGTACCTTGCGTGTACTTTGCGTGTACTTTGTGTGTACTTTGTGTGTACTTTGTGTGTACTTTGCGTATACTTTGTGTGCAATATGCGTGTACTTTGCGTGTACTTTGTGTGTACTTTGTGTGTACTTTGTGTGTACTTTGCGTGTACTTTGTGTGCAATATGCGTGTACTTTGTGTGTACTTTGTGTGCAATATGTGTGTACTTTGTGTGTACTTTGTGTGTACTTTGCGTGTACTTTGTGTGTACTTTGTGTGTACTTTGTGTGTACTTTGCGTGTACTTTGTGTGTACTTTGTGTGTACTTTGTGTGTACTTTGCGTGTACTTTGTGTGTACTTTGCGTGTACTTTGTGTATACTTTGCGTGTACTTTGTGTGTACTTTGTGTGTACTTTGCGTGTACTTTGTGTGTACTTTGTGTGTACTTTGTGTGTACTTTGTGTGTACTTTGCGTGTACTTTGCGTGTACTTTGTGTGTACTTTGCGTGTACTTTGCGTGTACTTTGCGTGTACTTTGTGTGTACTTTGTGTGTACTTTGTGTGTACTTTGTGTGTACTTTGCGTGTACTTTGCGTGTAGTTTGTGTGTACTTTGTGTGTACTTTGTGTGTACTTTGTGTGTACTTTGCGTGTACTTTGTGTGTACTTTGCGTGTACCTTGCGTGTACTTTGCGTGTACTTTGTGTGTACTTTGTGTGTACTTTGTGTGTACTTTGCGTATACTTTGTGTGCAATATGCGCGTACTTTGCGTGTACTTTGTGTGTACTTTGTGTGTACTTTGTGTGTACTTTGCGTGTACTTTGTGTGCAATATGCGTGTACTTTGTGTGTACTTTGTGTGCAATATGTGTGTACTTTGTGTGTACTTTGTGTGTACTTTGCGTATACTTTGTGTGCAATATGCGTGTACTTTGTGTGTACTTTGTGTGTACTTTGCGTGTACTTTGTGTGTACTTTGTGTGTACTTTGTGTGTACTTTGCGTGTACTTTGTGTGTACTTTGTGTGTACTTTGTGTGTACTTTGCGTGTACTTTGTGTGTACTTTGCGTGTACTTTGTGTATACTTTGTGTGTACTTTGTGTGTACTTTGTGTGTACTTTGTGTGTACTTTGCGTGTACTATGCGTGTACTTTGTGTGTACTTTGCGTGTACTTTGCGTGTACTTTGTGTGTACTTTGTGTGTACTTTGTGTGTACTTTGCGTGTACTTTGTGTGCAATATGCGTGTACTTTGTGTGTACTTTGTGTGTACTTTGTGTGCAATATGTGTGTACTTTGTGTGTACTTTGTGTGTACTTTGCGTATACTTTGTGTGCAATATGCGTGTACTTTGTGTGTACTTTGTGTGTACTTTGTGTGTACTTTTGTGTGTACTTTGCGTGTACTTTGTGTGTACTTTGTGTGTACTTTGTGTGTACTTTGTGTGTACTTTGTGTGTACTTTGCGTGTACTTTGTGTGTACTTTGCGTGTACTTTGTGTGTACTTTGTGTGTACTTTGCGTGTACTTTGTGTGTACTTTGTGTGTACTTTGTGTGTACTTTGTGTGTACTTTGCGTGTACTTTGCGTGTACTTTGCGTGTACTTTGTGTGTACTTTGTGTGTACTTTGTGTGTACTTTGTGTGTACTTTGTGTGTACTTTGTGTGTACTTTGCGTGTACTTTGTGTGTACTTTGTGTGTACTTTGTGTGTACTTTGTGTGTACTTTGTGTGTACTTTGCGTGTACTTTGTGTGTACTTTGCGTGTACTTTGTGTGTACTTTGCGTGTACTTTGCGTGTACTTTGTGTGTACTTTGCGTGTACTTTGTGTGTACTTTGCGTGTACTTTGTGTGTACTTTGTGTGTACTTTGTGTGTACTTTGCGTGTACTTTGCGTGTACTTTGTGTGTACTTTGTGTGTACTTTGTGTGTACTTTGCGTGTACTTTGCGTGTACTTTGTGTGTACTTTGCGTGTACTTTGCGTGTACTTTGCGTGTACTTTGTGTGTACTTTGTGTGTACTTTGTGTGTACTTTGCGTGTACTTTGCGTGTACTTTGTGTGTACTTTGTGTGTACTTTGTGTGTACTTTGCGTGTACTTTGTGTGTACTTTGTGTGTACTTTGCGTGTACTTTGCGTGTACTTTGTGTGTACTTTGTGTGTACTTTGTGTGTACTTTGCGTGTACTTTGCGTGTACTTTGTGTGTACTTTGTGTGTACTTTGCGTGTACTTTGTGTGTACTTTGTGTGTACTTTGCGTGTACTTTGTGTGTACTTTGTGTGTACTTTGTGTGTACTTTGCGTGTACTTTGCGTGTACTTTGTGTGTACTTTGCGTGTACTTTGTGTGTACTTTGTGTGTACTTTGCGTGTACTCACCATCCAAACCGCAGTCATTTGTCACGTCAATGGTACCAACCACGAACCTGGCTCTACACTGGCACCGGTCATTTCTGAAAGTTGAAGTTAGCAAACAAAAAAGTGGTCATCAACGTTTCCGTAAGCAACAAGTAAACACATGGAGGAGCACAATCGTTAATTGATTGACAATTGATAAGAACACTGTCCAGTAATGAAGTATTGATCGTGTTACTGGTGTGCTTATTATTTTTAGTTACATATCTCAGATTGTTAGGTCACTTGCACCGAAAAGAATATAGACAGATTCCCAAAGACATGCTCTTTTGATATCAGGTTTCTGGGTTTAAAAATAGAGCAAAAGAAAGGCCGTTTCGCTAAAAATATAAATAAATAATAAAAGTAGTCTGCTAATGTGAGACGAACAAATGAGGTTTGCACGCAACAGGTTGGGAAGTGCTGGACACCCAAGAGGAACCTGACAATGAACGATAAGTGTACTCAAACTGAAAGAATAAGATTCATGGAAGAAACAGAAGTCTCTAACAAGACCCCCAAACAGGCACTGTTACATTTATACTCTGAGACGAGCGGGATGTCACAGACATTGATGATGACGGACTCAATTTCAGGATTTGTTGAAGATTGTGACATTAAGTGTACCCTAACATTGAAATCAGGGCATTATCCCGGAAACAAAAAAAGAGCTTCAACGTTTTCTTGAATATGATATTTGTTCGTAAATATTAGAGCCAGAAGTTTGTTCCGGATAGATCTAGTCAACAACGGCCAGGATAGATCTAGTCAACAACGGCCAGGATAGATCTAGTCAACAACGGTCAGGATAGATCTAGTTAACAACGGTCAGGATAGATCTAGTGAACAACGGTCAAGATAGATCTAGTTAATAACGGTCAGGATAAGATCTAGTTAACAACGGTCAGGATAGATCTAGTTAACAACGGTCAGGATAGATCTAGTCAACAACGGTCAAGATAGATCTAGTTAATAACGGTCAGGATAAGATCTAGTTAATAACGGTCAGGATAGATCTAGTTAACAACGGTCAGGATAGATCTAGTTAATAACGGCCAGGATAGATCTAGTTAATAACGGCCAGGATAGATCTAGTCAACAACGGTCAAGATAGATCTAGTTAATAACGGTCAGGATAGATCTAGTCAACAACGGTCAAGATAGATCTAGTTAATAACGGTCAGGATAGATCTAGTCAACAACGGTCAAGATAGATCTAGTTAATAACGGTCTCGATAGACCTAGTCAACAACGGTCAGGATAGATCTAGTTAATAACGGTCAGGATAGATCTTGTCAACAACGGTCAGGATAGATCTTGTCAACAACGGTCAGGATAGATCTTGTCAACAACGGTCAGGATAGATCTAGTTAATAACGGTCAGGATAGATCTAGTTAATAACGGTCAGGATAGATCTAGTCAATAACGATCAGTATTGACCTAATCAATAACAATCAGGATAAACCTAGACGGGATGACGTCATGGGACGCACCAAAATGGCAGCTTATTTCTATTCGAGCCATGGACTAAGCAATGATTCCTTTGAAAACCACGATATCTGTTATTGCAGCGAGTTAGCAGATTTTTGAAAATGTATTCAAGGGTTTGAACATAAATGTTTGTTCACAGTCCGTTAACCTTCGCTGTAGATAAAGTCTTTATTTTGATGGCTTCGTTTTGTGACCTTGGTAGCTAAGGACCTAACTTGTGCAAACGGATGGCATTGGCAAGGATCATTTTGAATCTATGAAGTGGGCTCATTTTATGTTTAACTCAAAAGCATATGTGCTTTTTAACCAAAGACCTTTTTTTTTTTTTGGGGGGGGGGGGGGGGGGACTCAAGGAAGATATCCCCGATGGAAGAATAAATTGTACTATTAGTCCCATAAATGATTCGCTTCCAGAGGTTTATGATGTAAACAAAGCAGTTTTGTCATTGCAAGTGAATAATGTCCACACCTATAATTGGTCATGATTGTGTAACAGCAGCAGTTTTATAGCGAACACAGAAAACATCATAGGATTGTGCTGTTCTGAAACAGCTATGCCATGCTACCCTAGAATTGCCTTTAATGGGATTACTGTGACCACAAACCACTCTCCATTTGTGTGCCACATATTTACACCCCAGAAAGAAATACTGAATATAACAACATCATATGCCGTCTGTGATATTAATGACCACAGACCAGGAGCCTCCAGTATGATTGATACAACTGTTGCACCAAGCATTTCATCAGCAGAGCCATATCTATGGAATGTTAATCTGACACTGTTCTTGAATGATGTCCAAGTTAATGAGACATCAGAATCGTGTGGCAGCAGCTACAAGAAGGGAGCGGAGAACATCAAGTTCTGCTGCTATAAAGGAGACTTGCCTTGCTATAACAGAATTGCTTTAAATGGGATCACTGTAGTTGAAAACTTCTCCTCTTGTGTAAACTACACATTCACATCCAAGAGTGAATCAGTGAAGGTCACAAAATCATATTCTCTCTGTGGTTTTACTAACTACAGGTCAGGTGGCTTCTGTTGGATTGGAAATGATAACTTACCACCACTGTGTGTCTATATGTTTGGAATTGGAGTCATCAACGATGGTCTAACATCATCAAGTGCTAAGATGATCATCATTTTCGGGAGGAGGCGAACTTCCATGGTATATGGTGGATAGGCGGCAGGAACCATTGAAGGCTATATCTGAAAAGTGTTCCTTGTTGCAGTTTCATCATATTCCAAGTCCGGCTTGTTGCAGGAGCTACTGAGTTCAGTGCTCTGTGCACACCGTGAGCTGTGTGTCTCATCCGTTTTGATCATGTTTCGATATCCCGCTTGTTTACGATGAATGATGATATCGTATGACAGGGAACAGTTGGCTGTGTTCACTTTCTGCGCGGTTTCGCCTTATATCTTTTGGCGTGTGCTGAGACTGCTACGATGGGGTCTACGGTTACCTTTCTTTGTTTGGTAGATGTGTTAGCAATTCGGATGATTCCACTGGCACGGGCGGTTGAGCAATTATGGATTTTAATTCGTTTGCAGTGATACCGAGGCCTTCCATAACCAATAAACCTAGACGATTACGGTCAGGATAGACCTAGACGATTACGGTCAGGATAGACCTAGATGATTACGGTCAGGATAGACCTAGACGATTACGGTCAGGATAGACCTAGACGATTACGGTCAGGATAGACCTAGACGATTACGGTCAGGAAAGACCTAGACAATAACGGTCAGGATAGACCTAGACGATTACGGTCAGGATAGACCTAGATGATAACGGTCAGGATAGACCTAGACGATTACGGTCAGGATAGACCTAGACGATTACGGTCAGGATAGACCTAGATGATAACGGTCAGGATAGACCTAGACGATTACGGACAGGATAGACCTAGACGATTACGGTCAGGATAGACCTAGACGATTACGAACAGGATAGACCTAGATGATAATGGTCAGGATAGACCTAGACGATTACGAACAGGATAGACCTAGACAATAACGGTCAGGATAGACCTAGATGATTACGGTCAGGATAGACCTAGACAATTACGAACAGGATAGACCTAGACAATAACGGTCAGGAAAGACCTAGACAATAACGGTCAGGATAGACCTAGACAATAACGGTCAGGATAGACCTAGACAATAACGGTCAGGATAGACCTAGACAATAACGGTCAGGATAGACCTAGACAATAACGGTCAGGATAGACCTAGATGATAACGGTCAGGATAGACCTAGATGATAACGGTCAGGATAGACCTAGATGATAACGGTCAGGATAGACCTAGACAATAACGGTCAGGATAGACCTAGACAATAACGGTCAGGATAGACCTAGATGATAACGGTCAGGATAGACCTAGACAATAACGGTCAGGATAGACCTAGACAATAACGGTCAGGATAGACCTAGATGATAACGGTCAGGATAGACCTAGACAATAACGGTCAGGATAGACCTAGATGATAACGGTCAGGATAGACCTAGACAATAACGGTCAGGATAGACCTAGACAATAACGGTCAGGATAGACCTAGATGATAACGGTCAGGATAGACCTAGACGATTACGGACAGGATAGACCTAGACAATAACGGTCAGGATAGACCTAGACAATAACGGTCAGGATAGACCTAGACAATAACGGTCAGGATAGACCTAGATGATAACGGTCAGGATAGACCTAGACAATAACGGTCAGGATAGACATGGACAATAACGGTCAGGATAGACCTAGATGATAACGGTCAGGATAGACCTAGACAATAACGGTCAGGATAGACCTAGATGATAACGGTCAGGATAGACCTAGATGATAACGGTCAGGATAGACCTAGATGATAACGGTCAGGATAGACCTAGACAATAACGGTCAGGATAGACCTAGATGATAACGGTCAGGATAGACCTAGACAATAACGGTCAGGATAGACCTAGATGATAACGGTCAGGATAGACCTAGACAATAACGGTCAGGATAGACCTAGACAATAACGGTCAGGATAGACCTAGATGATAACGGTCAGGATAGACCTAGACGATTACGGACAGGATAGACCTAGACAATAACGGTCAGGATAGACCTAGACAATAACGGTCAGGATAGACCTAGATGATAACGGTCAGGATAGACCTAGACGATTACGGACAGGATAGACCTAGACAATAACGGTCAGGATAGACCTAGACAATAACGGTCAGGATAGACCTAGACAATAACGGTCAGGATAGACCTAGATGATAACGGTCAGGATAGACCTAGACAATAACGGTCAGGATAGACATGGACAATAACGGTAAGGATAGACCTAGACAATAACGGTCAGGATAGACCTAGACAATAACGGTCAGGATAGACCTAGACAATAACGGTCAGGATAGACCTAGACAATAACGGTCAGGATAGACCTAGACAATAACGGTCAGGATAGACCTAGACAATAACGGTGAGGATAGAACTAGACAATAGCGGTCAGGATAGACCTAGACAATAACGGTCAGGATAGACCTAGACAATAACGGTCAGGATAGACCTTGACAATAACGGTCAGGATAGACCTAGACAATAACGGTCAGGATAGACCTAGACAATAGCGGTCAGGATAGACCTAGACAATAACGGTCAGGATAGACCTAGACAATAACGGTCAGGATAGACCTAGACAATAACGGTCAGGATAGACCTAGACAATAACGGCCAGGATAGACCTAGACAATAACGGTCAGGATAGACCTAGACAATAACGGTCAGGATAGACCTAGTCAATAATGGTAAGGATAGACTTCATCATGGTGTCATGATCGGTCCACAATTATGAATGAGCTGCATGTTCTTGTTGTTATGATTGTCACAGACTGAATGCGGCAGTTGGCAAGACAAACAGAACAAACGTATTTATTAACATAGCAATGATCAGAGGGGAAATATTAATACAATTTTGTGAAGAAAACAGACTGATAATATGCAACACCTTCTTTGAGCAAGAGAAAAGGAAATTATACACATGGAAAAGCCCTGGAGATAGGAAGAGGTATCAAATAGATTACATAATGATAAAAGACAGATTCAGGAACAGCGTCAAGAAAGCCAAAACCTACCCAGGAGCAGATATTAATTCAGATCACAACCCTGTAATGATAAAAACGAAAATCAAATTAAAGAGAAACAAACAAAAATCCAATTCAGCAACACCAATAGATATAACAGCGTTAAACCAGAAAGATGTAAAAGAAACTTATACTGTACAAGTAAAGAACACATATCAGAAGCTGCTAGAAGAGGAGATTGAGCAGTACAGAAGAGAAAATCCTGAGGAAAAGGTCACAACAAAATGACAATGCATAAAAAACAGCTTGCAAGAATCCTGCAACACCTTGCCCAAAAATGAAAGTAATAAAAAACAAAAATGGATAACTGACAAAATCTTAGACAAAATGGAAGAAAGAAGACAAGCGAAAAACACTGCCAGATACGAGGGTATTGACCATGAAATACGGAGAATGTGCAAAAAGGCAAAAGAAGACTGGCTCAACAAAAGATTTCGAGAAGTCGAAACTATGGAAAGTAAAGAAAACTTAAGAGAGATGCACACAGAAATAAAGAGAATCACTAATAAAGACAAAAATGCTGCAGGAAACATTCCAAGCAAAGAGGGAAGAATGCTAACAGACAACAAAGATAGAATAGATAGATGGCAAGAATATATAACAGAATTATTTCATGACGAAAGGGACAAAAAGCCAGACATAAAATGTACATACAACTATAAAATCCTGAAATCTGAAGTAGAAAAAGCTATAAAAACAATGAAAAAGGGAAAAGCAGCAGGACCTGACAATATACAGATAGACATGATACAGGTTCTAGAAGATTTTGGCATCGAAGTGATCACAGACATATGCAATGACATATACCACACAGGATACATACCAAACGATCTAAAAACATCAACTTTCATTGCATTGCCTAAAAAGAATGGTGCAGTTGAATGCAGTGATTTCAGAACAATGAGCTAATGAGCCAGGTAACAAAAATTTACTAAAAGTTATAGAGGGAAGGATTCGTAATAAAATCAATTCTGAATTAGATGAACAACAATTGGATTCAGGAAAAACAGTGGGACAAAAGAAGCCATATTCAGCATGAGAACATTGATTGAAAAGTACATAAAAGTAAACAAACCAATATGTTCCTGCTTCATAGACTACACCAAAACATTTGATAGAATACACCATAACCAATTTATAGACTACCTAAAGGATATAAATCTAGACGACACAGACATACGACTAATATGTAATTTGTACTGGGAGCAAACAGCAATAATTAAATGTAACAAGGAAAACTCTACACCCACGGACATAAAAAGAGGAGTAAGACAAGGATGCATCCTATCACCAAGCTTGTTCAATCTATACACTGAGCAAATCTTTAAAAACATCTCAGAGATACCAGGTCTAAACATTAATGGGAAGATAGTCAATAACCTAAGATATGCTGATGATACTGTTCTACTAGCAGAAAATCATAAAGACCCACAACATTTGCTTAATGTGATAAACATAACAAACAAAAAATATGGACTAGATATGAATATCAAAAAGACTAAAACTATGATCATAAACAAAGAAATTTCTCAAGACCTACAATTAAATATCACAGTTGAGGGAATACATCTGGAGACAGTCCAGAGCTACAACTACCTAGGACATACTATAACCAACGATGGAAAATGTAAAATTGAAATAAACAAAAGAATAAGTATGGCAAAAAGTAATTTTAATGCCATGAAAAATATACTAACAAGAAAACAAATATCAACAGGGTTAAAACGAAGAATAGCAAAATGTTACATCTTCTCAGTATTCCTGTATGGTGCAGAAACATGGACATTAGACAAGAAAACAGAACAGAAAATTGAAGCCTTTGAAATGTGGATTTATAGAAGAATAGGTAGAATTTGATGGAAAGAAAAGAAAACAAACGATGAAGTTTTAAAAGAACTGAAAATAAAAAGAGAACTACTAAATACAATTAAGACAAAACAAATGAAATTTTTGGGCTTGTTAAAAGACACAACAGCCTACTAAAAGTAATATTGGAAGGGAAAATAAAGGTAAAAGAGGCAGAGTCAGACCAAGACTAACATGGACGAGTAACATAAAAAAAACCCACAAGTCAATCTATGACAGCCTGCACCATTAAAGCAAGAAACAGAGTAGAATGGCAATCCATGGTAGCCAACCTTCATTGCGGAGAAGGCAATCGATGATGATGATGATGATGATGAGCAATGGTCACCTACATTCAAATAAGCATCAAGTAGACGTGTTGGCTAACACAATAATTTGACAGTCTAAGATGACAATGTAGACATAGGCAGATACTTACTCACATTTGGCGGATGGATGGTTCTTGCACTTTCCACGGAGTGAGGAGCACGGATCTTTCTGACAATTGCTCTTGTCGAGACATTTAACGTTTGTCTCACTGACTGAAGAGGAAGACAGTCAATGTCACTCTCAATATTTGTCACTTTCCCTGTATCAGGACTTAACATGATATTCTGGACGAATGAGAAGAGTTGACAAACAACAAAGGACTGGCACAATTAGTCGGCGTGTGCTGATGAAGATTTTGAGAAGATCGGAGCACCTATGGATGGTCTGGTTTGCTTTGATGATGATCCTAATTTAACATAACACAACAAAACAGAACATAACGCAACAGAACAGAACATAACACAACAGAACAGAACATAACAGAACAAACACAACATAACATAACAAAACACAACACAACATAACAAAACGCAACATAAAACAACATAACATAAAACAACATAACATAACACAACATAATATAACGCAACATAGCATAACACAATATAATACAACATAATACAACATAATAAATTACAACATAGCATGACATAACACAACATAACACATCATAATACAACGTAATAAATTACAACATAACATAACACAACATAACATCACATAATAGGAGGACAGCTTACACAGCTACGGCCAACAGCAGCTACAATCAACAATAGCTGCAATAAACAACAGCTACAGTCAAAAAGAGCTGCAGCAAGCACAGCCAACAAAAACTACATTCAAAAACAGCTAGAGCAAACATAACTTACAGCCCAAAACAGTTACAGCCAACAACAGTTGGAGCAAACAAGTTACAGCCAATAACAGCTACAGCAAACAAGTTACAGCCAATAACAGCTACAGTAAACAAGCTACAGCCAACAACAGCAAAAGCAAACAAGCTACAACCAACAACAGCTACAGTTAACAGCTACAGCCAACACAGCTACAGCAAACAAGCTGCGGCCAACAACAGCTGCAGCCAACAACAGCTACAGCAAACAAGCTACAGCCAACAACAGCTACAGCCAACAACAACTACAGCCAACAACAGCTACAGCCAACAAGCTACAGCCAACAACAGCTACAGCAAACAAGTTACCGCCACCGACAGCTACAGCCAATAACAACTACAGCTAACAACAGCTATAGCCAACAATAGCTACAGCCAACAACAGCTACAGCAAACAAGCTACAGACAGTAACAGCTACAGTCAACAACAGCTACAGCAAACAAGCTACATCAAACAACAGCTAACAACATCTACCGCAAGCAACAGCTAACAATAGTTACAGCTAACAACAGCTACAGCAAACAATCTACAGCCAGGAACAGCTACAGCCATAAACAGCTACAGTCAACAACAGCTAACAACAACTACAGCTAACAACAGCTACATCTAACAACAACTACAGCAAACTGCGGCTACAGCAAACAAACTACAACCAAGAGCAGCTATAGGCAACAGCAACTAAAGTCACCAACAGCAACAGCCAACAACAGCTATGGCAAACAAGCTACAGCCAAGAACATTATTTTATATTCTATCTATAGACCTTTCGAGCCGTAGCCGGCCCATAGGGCGTAGACCAAGATACACTTTCTCCCATCTGAATTTGTTGTTCTAGCAGTCTTCTTTTAAAGATATTTTATCAAATCTCGCCATTTGTCTCTGTTCTGTGCAAGCAGCTCTATCTCATTGAGGGAGCCGAATCCTGCTGCTCTTACCTCTCTCATCAATGTTCTTCTCAGTGTCTCCCTGGGTCTTCCTCTTTTTCTCTTACCTGTTGTTTCCCATATGAGAGCTTGCTTTGCTATTCGGTTATTATCTCTTCTCATCACATGTCCAACGTATGACCATCGTCTTTTCTTTATTACTGAAGATATTAGTGGTTGATTGGCGATTTCTCTAATTTCCTCGTTTGTTTGAATTCGTTCCACGCTATACCAAGTATTTTCCTTAGACATTTATTTTCGAATGCGTTCAACTTTGTTTCTATATCTCTTGTTGTTTTCCAGCTTTCACACGCATACGTAAGGGTTGATAGTACATTTGATTTGAATATTCTAAGTTTTGTGTTTGTGCTGATGAGTTTTGATTTCTACAACTTTTCAAGGCTTATGAAAGACATTACTGCTTTAGCTATTCTGATTCTAATTTCTTTGCTTGTATCCCCTTCTCGATCAATGTGACTTCCAAGATAGATAAAGTGATCGATCTCTTCTACTGGTTTGTTTTCCATGTATATTTTGTCATCTGTTAGAATTAAACTTTTCATGACTTTAGTCTTTTCATGATTGATCTCAAGCCCAATTTTGCTGGCTATTGATGATAGTTCATTTGTGTTTTCCTGCATCGTTTTTATCTGACTGCTGATGAGAACTATGTCATCAGCAAAGTCGAGGTCCTCCAAATGGTCTCCTTGTATCCATTCGATGCCTTTATTACCAGTGCAGCATTTCTTCATTATGAAGTCCATAACAATTCCAAATAACAAGGGCGATAAAACACATCCTTGTTTAACCCCAGTTTCTATTGGGAAACATTCGCTCAGTCCTTCCTCTGTTCGAACTGCACATGTGTAACCATCATACATGTCTTTAATAATATTTATGATTTTTATGGTAAGCCATATTGCTTCAGAATTTTCCACAAAGAATCTCTATGAATACTATCAAATGCTTTTTTGAAGTCGATGAAGTTAAGTACAAAAGGTTTTTGCTTTTCGATGTCTTCCTCCAATATAAGTCGTAGAGTGAAAATGTGGTCAAGGCAGCTTCTCCCTTTTCTAAACCCAGCCTGTTCTTCACGCATTACTGTATCTATTGAATCCTTTATTCTATTTAGGATGATTTTGCAGAATAACTTTGAGGCAACTGACAAAAGTGTCACGCCTCTCCAGTTGTTACAATCTCTAAGATAGCCCTTTTTGGAATCTTAACAATGATTCCTCTTTTCCATTTATGAGGCGTCTTCTCTACTTTCCAAATGATGTTGAACATTTTTTGGAGATGTATTAGATTATGGCTATCAATTGCCTTGAGGATCTCGGCTGTTAACTTATCCTCTCCAGCAGCCTTGTTATTGGTCATAAGCTTTAAGGTGGTTTCTATTTCACTCAAGATGAAGTCATCTAAATTTACATCTAATTCTGCTGTTGGTGTTTCAGCTTCAAGATCTATTAAACTGTGGGGTAGTGGACGGTTAAGAATTTCTTTGAAGTGTTCCGCCCAACGGGCTTTTATGTCTGCGCTTGTTGTTAGCATTAATCTAAATTTGTCTAGAATTGGTGTTCCACTGGATGTATAGGTGTTTGTCAGCATCGTTTGTACAGTATAAAGAGTTCTGCTGTCTCCTGTAATTGCAGCTGTCTCTGCTTTCTTTGCCAAATTGTCTATTTAAGCTCTTGTATCTCTTCTTGCTGAACTTTTCACTTTGTTGTCTAATTCTTTGTATGTTGCTTTTGCCAGAACCTTTCCAAGATATGTCTTTACATTAGTCATGGCTCTCTTCGCTTCTCTTCTTTCTTTGATGTATTTCCATGTGGTGTCTGAGATCCAAGCTCGTTTTTCCATTTTCTTCAGTCCAGCACTTGCTTCTGCTGCTGTCATTAGTATTTTGCTCTGTGAGTCCCATATTTCATTGATATCTATGTCTATTTCACCGAGTGTTGTATAACAATTACTTAGTTCTATGTTAAATTTTTTCTTGATGTCTTCATCTTTCAGTTAATGACTATCAATTTTATGTGTAGTTGACCTCTTCTGTTGGTTTCTAAATTTTAATCTTATTTTCCCAATGCACAGGTTGAGGTCACTATTAACATCAGCACCTCTGTATGCTCTTACATCTATTAATGATGATCTGAATTGTTGTTTAATACATAGGTGGTCAATTTGATTTGAGGTTCTATCATCAGGAGATATCCATGTTGTTTTGTGAATATTTTTGTGTGGAAATAATGTCCCACCTATAACTAAATTTTCTATTAAACATAATTCTATTAATCTTTCTCCATTCTGACTTGTAGTATCACAACATTCTTTCCCCATTACATGTTCCACTCCTGCGTTGTCTTTTCCCACTTTGGCGTTGAAATCTTCCATTACAATTAAAGGATCGTGTTTGGGTATTTTGTTTATAAGTTGTTGTAGTTGATTATAAAAATCGTCCTTAACTTCATCATCAGCTTCGTTTGTAGGCGCATAACAATTGAAAGTCTTCCATATTTTGTTTTGTAGCGTGTTCGTATCAGACGGCTATTTACCGGTTCCCATTCTAATAAACTTCTTGCAGCTATGTCTGTCATCATTATGCCTACTCCTTCACGGTGTTTTCCATCTTCCCTTCCAGAAAAAAACTACTATTTTATTATCAACAGATCTCCTACCTGTTCCAAGCCAGCGCATTTCGCTTAATCCTAAAATATCTAGATCGTATCTGCCCATCTCGCTCTCGACCTGTGCATGTTTCGTCGGAGCGGCCATTGTTCGCACATTCCAGAATCCTATTTTTGTTGTTGTTTTATGGCCGAAAAAACTATCACTACTATCTACTGCTAATTTACACATTCTGTATCAGGTCTACGTTTCATTAACAACATCGTTTTTACGATAGTGGCTTGTTAAACCTCTGATCAACGGTTCTATACCAAGCCGGAGAAAAATAATTCCTCCATTTTGGAAACAACCGGAAACCGGTTTTTTTTATTATTTTATATTAGTAAGATCGATATTCACGATTAGATTCAGTGTTCATACATTAATTATGTACTCAATTACTTCACTTTCTTGTTTACCTTTCACTTGCATAATTATGACATTTAAAAATGTCAATTGTAAAGTATGGAAATAAAACTTAATTATAAAAAGGAGATTATAAATTTCATAGATTATACCAAATCAGCATTTAACATCTCTAGATAAAAGCTGCACAAACTACAGTATGAAAATTAACACAGCAAAAACAGAGGCTATAAGAATAAGCAATTTAAGACACTCAGTAAACATTAAGATCAAAGATAAGAAAAATAAAACAAGTAGAGGAATTCAAGTATTTAGGCACAATGTTCACAGAAGATGGAAAACTAGACAGAGAAATTGACATGAGAATACAAAAAGCAAATGCTGTCACATACCAGCTTTCACCATTGCTAAGACATCCAAACATTTCTATGCCAGCTAAACAACAAATGATAAATAGCATTTTCATACCAGCTTTGTGCTATGAAAGTCAAACATGGACCCTTTCTAAATCCCGTTTATGAAAGATCAATACATGTGAGATGCGATGGTTGAGAAAAGTAACAAACAACACAAAAAGAGATAGAATACCAAATGAAACCATAAGAAAAATGGTAGGAACAAACCCTGCCAAGAATATATAGAACAACAACAACTTAAATAGTTTGGCCACCTGGTCAGAATGAATCCTTACTAATCACCATCAAGGGCGTTCTTCTTGAGAATGCATGGAAAAAGACCAAGAGGAAGACCAGAAGAAGATGGATAGATGCAGTGACAGAGACATGTAACAACAAAGGAAAATCACTAATTCAGACAGTCCGAGCAGCACAAGAACGACAAATTATATAAATCACGACACCTTTTAGGTATCAGTGAAAAGAGAAAAGAAGAAAGAAGATACCAAAACACTTGACACAGTAAAGCACCAAGAGGTAATCAACATTTTAGAAGGCATAAAACTTTGACAGTAAGATCTAAGAATAATAAAGAACAAATTACTAGCAACAAACAGTGGCCATAAGAACTGGAAATCAATTGGGAATGTTTCAACAAATAAAACAGGGTGTTAGGCAAGGTTGTGTGATGTCATCAGATTTATCTAATATGTATAGTGAGATAGTGAGATGTGGGTCAGGTCAGGTAATTTTACCTGCTACTGTATGCAGTAAACAGTACAACCTGTGGCTGCCCTGTTGCCTTGCAGATATGCTCGGGAGAGTAAAAGGCTAAGGGAGAGTACCCAGAAGTAAAACAACCCCACTGCCTTGTGGGTGAGACTTTTTAGTCAAAGGCTAGCGGAGCCAACCGTAAACAAACCGACGGAAGACAACAGAAAAACACCGTCATAATTTCTTTGTACAATCATGAATCGCCACAACATTAGATATAACGACAACAACGTTAAGGGGGATTCCAATGGAAAACCCTCGTTCGGTAGGGGACATCATGTGCTACAGGTGATACCCGATCGTCATCAAGCTACTGTAAGCAAAATAAAGATAAAACAAACTCTAAAGATAGGTACTTGGAATGTGAGAACACTCATGCTGCAGAAGGGTAAACTAGAAAACATCATACAAGAAATGAAAAGAATGGGTTTACAATTACTGGGACTTTGTGAAATGAGATACACCGGATCAGGGGAGATGTATTCTGATAAACATAAAATAATCTATTCTGGAGGTACTGAGCACCAAAGAGGAGTAGGTATCATCTTGGATGCAGAAAGCGCAAGAACAGTGAAAGGCTTTTACCCAATATCTGACAGTCCTTTTAGTGAAATTGAATGGAAAGCCATTAGACATAAATCTTATACATTGTTTATGCACCAACAGCAGACAGTCTAGAGGAAACAATTGATACATTTTACGAGTTAAATGAGCTACTTCATAAATGCAAACCACATAAAACACCATAGTTCTAGGGGATTTTAACGCAAAAGTAGTAAAGGAAAGAGTTGAGGAAGTAGTTGGTCATTTTGGCTTAGGCGAGAGGAATGAAAGAGGTGAGAAACTTATTGACTGGGCAAGAATGCACAACATGATGATAGGAAACACCTGTTTAAGTAACATCCAAGACGTCTGTGGACATGGAATAGCCCAGGGGACAACGCACACAATCAAATTGATTATATAATGATAAGCAATAGATTTAGAAACAGTCTGGTGTGTGTGTGAAAACTAAACCATGGGCAGATTGCAATAGTGATCATGTACCAGTTGTGGGAAAGCTTAGAGTAAAATTAAAAAGAACAAAGCGAGCCTCAGTTAACAAAAAAGGTAAATTTAGATTTACTAAAATCAGACAAGAAGCTGCAAGACAAATATAAAATCACAATTCAGAACCCGTACAATGCAATCGAGAAGATACAAAGCATTGATGAACAGTGGAAAATGCTAAAAGAATCAATGCAACAAACATCAAAAGAGTTCAAACCACCAGTGAGGACAAATTCAAGAAAGAAATGGATGACAGATGTCATTTGGCAGCTAATGGATACAAGAAGAAGAAATAAAGAAAATAAAGATGAGTATAAGAGATTAAATAAAGAAATTGTAGTAAAATGCAATGAAGCAAAAGAAGCATGGCTAAAAGAGAGATGCAAAGAGATTGAAATGCAACAAAAAGGAGATGCTTAAGCTTTATATACAAACAAAAATCGGACTTCCGTTTCAAAATGGTGGAACGTTTCACGTCCTCTCGATCGCTGCAGCAAAATGTATCTGTGGTTTGATTAATTGAGGCTCTCTGACGTATGTTTCTGTGGTTTGATTAATTGAGGCTCTCTGACGTATGTATCTGTGGTTTGATTAATTGAGGCTCTCTGACGTATGTTTCTGTGGTTTGATTAATTGAGGCTCTCTGACGTATGTATCTGTGGTTTGATTAATTGAGGCTCTCTGACGTATGTATCTGTGGTTTGATTAATTGAGGCTCTCTGACGTATGTATCTGTGGTTTGATTAATTGAGGATCTCTGACGTATGTATCTGTGGTTTGATTAATTGAGGCTCTCTGACGTATGTTTCTGTGGTTTGATTAATTGAGGCTCTCTGACGTATGTTTCTGTGGTTTGATTAATTGAGGCTCTCTGACCTATGTTTCTGTGGTTTGATTAATTGAGGCTCTCTGACCTATGTTTCTGTGGTTTGATTAATTGAGGCTCTCTGACCTATGTTTCTGTGGTTTGATTAATTGAGGCTCTCTGACCTATGTTTCTGTGGTTTGATTAATTGAGGCTCTCTGACCTATGTTTCTGTGGTTTGATTAATTGAGGCTCTCTGACGTATGTATCTGTGGTTTGATTAATTGAGGCTCTCTGACGTATGTTTCTGTGGTTTGATTAATTGAGGCTCTCTGACGTATGTATCTGTGGTTTGATTAATTGAGGCTCTCTGACGTATGTTTCTCTGGTTTGATTAATTGAGGCTCTCTGACGTATGTATCTGTGGTTTGATTAATTGAGGCTCTCTGACGTATGTATCTGTGGTTTGATTAATTGAGGCTCTCTGACGTATGTTTCTGTGGTTTGATTAATTGAGGCTCTCTGACGTATGTTTCTGTGGTTTGATTAATTGAGGCTCTCTGACGTATGTTTCTGTGGTTTGATTATTGAGGCTCTCTGACGTATGTATCTGTGGTTTGATTAATTGAGGCTCTCTGACGTATGTTTCTGTGGTTTGATTAATTGAGGCTCTCTGACGTATGTATCTGTGGTTTGATTAATTGAGGCTCTCTGACGTATGTTTCTGTGGTTTGATTAATTGAGGCTCTCTGACGTATGTATCTGTGGTTTGATTAATTGAGGCTCTCTGACGTATGTATCTGTGGTTTGATTAATTGAGGCTCTCTGACGTATGTTTCTGTGGTTTGATTAATTGAGGCTCTCTGACGTATGTTTCTGTGGTTTGATTAATTGAGGCTCTCTGACGTATGTTTCTGTGGTTTGATTAATTGAGGCTCTCTGACGTATGTATCTGTGGTTTGATTAATTGAGGCTCTCTGACGTATGTTTCTGTGGTTTGATTAATTGAGGCTCTCTGACGTATGTATCTGTGGTTTGATTAATTGAGGCTCTCTGACGTATGTTTCTGTGGTTTGATTATTGAGGCTCTCTGACGTATGTATCTGTGGTTTGATTAATTGAGGCTCTCTGACGTATGTATCTGTGGTTTGATTAATTGAGGCTCTCTGACGTATGTTTCTGTGGTTTGATTAATTGAGGCTCTCTGACGTATGTTTCTGTGGTTTGATTAATTGAGGCTCTCTGACGTATGTTTCTGTGGTTTGATTAATTTCGGCTCTCTGACGTATGTTTCTGTATTGAAATCAAAATGATGTTCTACTTAGTAAATCTGCACTGCCGACTACACCCAGCAATGTTCCTTTTTCAAGTTACAAGTCAAGTATTGTTTGTAAAAGCGACTTTCACCATCTAGTGTTGTCATGCGCTTTACGTCACATTTAGTGCTGTTCAATGTTCGACGTGCATATTTTTGGACGCAAGTTATTTACAAGCTGACACGCATTTAGTGTGGATTGCTCCGTCAAGTAGACCGATGATTTTGTGTTTATAACTAACAGGGTGTTTATATTTTCGGTTGGAGTCAAGAACAATATCCTAACATCGTCAAACGCTATACATTTTTTACTCAATATGACGATCATCATTTTCGGGAGGACGTGAAATTCCGGTATATGGTGGATAGGTGGCAGGAACCATTGAAAGCTGTGTCTGAAAAGTGTTCCTTGTTGCAGTTTCCTCATATTCCAAGTCCGGCTTGTTGCAGGAGCTACTGAGTTAAGTGCTCTGAGCACACCGTGAGCTGTGTGTCTCATCAGTTTTGATCATGTTGTTTACGATGAATGATGATATATCGTATGACAGGGAACAGTTGGCTGTGTTCACTTTCTGCGCGGTTTCGCCTTATATCTTTTGGCGTGTGCTGAGACTGCTACGATGGAGACTACAGTTACCTTTCTTTGTTTTGGGCGATGAGTTAATAATTCGGATGATTCCACTGGCACGGGCGGTTGAGCAATTATGGATTTTAATTCGTTTGCAGTGATACCGAGGCCTTCCATAACCAATAACCTATAACCAATACAAACAAATTGAGGAATTAACAGGAAGAAAAACGCAATTAAAAAAATGGATGTCTAAGATCAAAGGAAGGAGAACTGTTGATTGATCAAGAAAACATAAGGGAACGATGGACAGAATACATTAAAGATCTTTATAATGATGAACGAACGGAAGTAAATGTAAGGATAATGGAGAAGGACCAGAAATACTCATAGAAGAAGTGGAAGATGCCTTGCGCAATATGAAAGCAGGCAAAGTTCCTGGACCAGATAATATAACTAAATAAGAGATTGAAGCCATGGGTGATTTTGGAATAGAAATAATAACAAAAATATTGAATGATATCTACAACAGCGGATATATACCAGACGACATGCTCAAATCAATATTCATAGCCCTACCAAAGAAATCGGGTGCGATTAAATGCGATGATCATCGCACAATAAGACTTATAAGTCACATGACTAAGATATTACTAAAAATCATCATGCAAAGACTGCGAAACAAAATCAGTCCAGAAATTAGCGATGAACAGTGTGGTTTTGTTAGAGATAAAGGAACAATTACCATTGATATCATAAGGCCTTTAGTAGAAAGAGCCATATATTTGAAGACAGATCTATACCTATGTTTCATTGATTACACCAAGGCATTTGACAAAGTAAAGCACCAAGAAATAATGAACATTTTAGAAAGCATAAACGTAGACAGCAAAGATCTAAGAATAATAAAGAACATGTACTGGCAACAAACAGCGGCCATAAGAACTGGAGACCAATTGGAATGTTTCAACAAATAAAACAGGGTGTTAGACAAGGTTGTGTTGTTTAATATTTATAGTGAGATTATTTTAAGATCCATAAGGGACATGCCTGGATTAACAATTGGAGGTCATAATATAAATAATTTAAGGTATGCTGATGATACAGTCTTAATCGCTAAGAGTGAAAATGAGTTACAAGAAATGTTGGACATTATAGTGAAAGAAAGCAAAAAAGATTCAGCCTTAATAGCAAAAAGACAGAGGTAATAGTAACAACAAAGAAAAAGACATCACCTCAGTGCAAAATAAAGACAAGTGGAACAATATTAAAACAGGTAAATGAATTTAAATATTTGGGAACTTTGTTAACCTCAGACGGAAGATGTACAAAAGAGGTTAGATGAATCATGGACAATAGGACAACAGACAAGAAAATCACTGGAGTCTGTAGAAATGTGGTTTTACAGAACAATGTAATTCTTTTACAGAATAGTACCATGGACAGCTAAGAAGAGTAATGAAGATGTTCTGAGCGAGGTCAAAGCAAAAAGAGAGCTAATTTACAATATTAGGAAGAAACAATCATCATTTTTAGCCATGTAATGAGAAGAGAACAACTGGAATATATTGTAACAACTGGGAAAATTGAGGGACGACGAGATAGAGGGAAGCAAAGAGAAAAAATACTAGACAGCTGAAGAGAATGACTTGGCAGAAGGTCAACAACAGAATGATAAATAGCTGCCGAGATCGAAAGTTGTGGAGAGACATGATCACTTACGCAAGCAGGCCCTGTACTTGATGATGATGATGATAGTGAGATTATTTTAAGATTCATAAGGGGCATGCCTGGAATAACAATCGGAGGTCATAATATAATCTGTGGTATACTGATAATACAGTCTTAATCGCAAAGAATGAAAATGAGTTACAAGAAATGTTAGACATTATATTGGAGGAAAGCAAAAATAAAGGACTCAGCCTCAATAGCAAAAATACTGAGGTAAATGATAGCATCAAAGAAAAATACATCGCCGAAATGCACAATAAAGACAAATAGAACAATATTAAAACAGGTAAATAAATTTAAATATCTGGGAACAATGTTAACATCAGAAGGTTGATGGTGAGATGCTGAATGGCTCATGCAAAAGCAGCTTTCCAAAAAGTGAGGAACATACTGTGCAATCTATTTTTCACAATCTATCTATCTATCTATTGACCTTTCGAGCCGTAACCGGCCCATAGGGCGTAGACCAAGATACACCTTCTCCTATATGAATTTTTGTTCTAGCAGTTTTCTTTTAAAGATATTTTATCAAATCTCGCCATCTGTCTCTGTTCTGTGCAAGCAGTTCTATCTCATTGAGGGAGCCAATTCCTGCTGCTCTTGCCTCTCTCATCAATGTTCTTCTCAGTGTCTCCCTGGGTCTTCCTCTTTTTCTTTTACCTGTTGTTTCCCATATGAGGGCTTGCTTTGCTATTCGGTTATTATCTCTTCTCATCACATGTCCAACGTATGACCATCGTCTTTTCTTTATTACTGAAGATATAGTGGTTGATTGGCGATTTCTCTAATTTCCTCGTTTGTTTTGAATTCGTTCCATTCTATACCAAGTATTTTCCTTAGACATTTATTTTCGAATGCGTTCAACTTTGTTTCTATATCTCTTGTTGTTTTCCAGCTTTCACACGCATACGTAAGGGTTGATAGTACATTTGATTTGAATAGCCTAAATTTTGTGTTTGTGCTAATGAGTTTTGATTTCCACAACTTTTCAAGGCTTCTGAAAGACATTGCTGCTTTAGCCAGTCTGATTCTAATTTCTTTGCTCGTATCCCCTTCTCGATCAATGTGACTTCCAAGATAGATAAAGTGATCGATCTCTTCTACTGGTTTGTTTTCCATGTATATTTTGTCACTTGTTGGAATTAAACTTTTCATGACTTTAGTCTATTTTTCACAATGCAAACAACAAAAAGAGTTCTTAAATGTTATGTAGAGCCAGTCTTAACATATGGATCTGAATCATGGACAATAGGACAACAGACAAGAAAATCACTGGAGGCTGTAGATATGCGGTTTCTCAGAAGAATGTTGAGAATACCATGGATAGTTTAGAAGAGCAATGAAAACGTTCTGAAAGAAGCCAAAGCAAAAAGGGAACAAATTTCCAAAGTTAGGAAGAAACAATCATCATTTTTTGACAGACAGAGGGAAGCAAAGAGAAAAGATACCAGACAGTTAAAGAGAATGACTTACCAGAAGGTCAACAACAGAAATGATAAATAACTGTCGAGATCGAAAGTTGTGGAGAGACATGATCACATAAATCAACAGACACGATGATGATGATACAGACGATAGTGCAGAATCCAAACATAAAATAAAATTGCAACCAAATAGTTTGATAGCTGACCTGCCACCGATAACAAAGACAACCAAATAGTTTGATAGCTGACCTGTCACCGATAACAAAGACAACCAAATAGTTTGAAAACTGACCTGCCACCGATAACAAAGACAACCAAATAATTAGATAACTGACCTGCCACCGATAACAAAGACAACCAAATCGTTAGATAGCTGACCTGCCACCGATAACAAATACAACCGAATAATTAGACAGCTGACCTGCCACCGATAACAAAGACAACCAAATAGTTTGATAGCTAACCTGTCACCGATAACAAAGACAACCAAATAGTTTGATAGCTGACCTGCCACCGATAACAAAGACAACCAAATAGTTTGATAGCTGACCTGCCACCGATAACAAAGACAACCGAATAATTAGACAGCTGACCTGCCACCGATAACAAAGACAACCAAATAGTTTGATAGCTAACCTGTCACCGATAACAAAGACAACCAAATAGTTTGATAGCTAACCTGCCACCGATAACAAAGACAACCAAATAGTTTGATAGCTGACCTGCCACCGATAACAAAGACAACCAAATAATTAGATAACTGACCTGTCACTGATAACAAAGACAACCAAATCATTAGACAGCTGACCTGCCACCGATAACAAAGACAACCAAATCGTTAGACAGCTGACCTGCCACCGATAACAAAGACAACCAAATAATTAGCTGACCTGCCACGATAACAAAGACAACCAAATAATTAGACAGCTGACCTGCCACCGATAACAAAGACAACCAAATAATTAGACAGCTGACCTGCCACCGATAACAAAGACAACCAAATAATTAGACAGCTGACCTGCCACCGATAACAAATACAACCAAATAATTAGACAGCTGACCTGCCACCGATAACAAGGACAATGAAATCGTTACACAGCTGACGTGCCCTCGATAACAAAAACAAGCAAATAGTTAGCTGACTGTTTGTTTGTTACTCACTGTCCTCACAGATGACAGAGCCCAGCACTGCAGCCACAACAAAGTAAAGCAGGTAGATTGTCATATCGACGACGTTTCTACATTCAGCAGATGAAGACGATGATTATTTACTGTGACCTTTTATACATCATTCATGTACGGGTTTCTCTCCATCTTTTCAATACGAGGTTAGGTTAATCAATCAGGAGACTGATCGAAGCTTCTTTTTCTTATTTCATTGTACGACGTTGTCAGTTACGATAGTCACGTCTTACAATCAATTGATTAACAACATAACTAGCCACCATTGCTCAAACAGTTTAGGTGCGGCTTTATTGGCTTTTATGAGAAACACGCTCAATATTGTGTCGCTGTTGTACATAAACAGTAACACTTAATCAAACATCAAAAACTCGTTAGCAATTATTGATGGTTTCGCTTTTGAAGTGTCTTGTTATCGTCTGAGATATTGATGGCCGCGGCGTGGACGTTAATCTTAACGGCAGTACTTCAATGTGGACGAGACAAGCGCTTCATGTCAACAATCATTGATCCCTCGTGTAACGTGAAAACTGTTGTCTGGTAGGAAATTGTTTGCAAAAATCGAAAAACAGACATTTTAGTGTCAGCGAGTGGTCATCAAGTAAAGGTTGTGATAACACAAAGTGAACTCAACAGCAGTTCAGCAGAAATGTTGCACATGACAACTTGCAAGGAATTTGATGAAACAAACAACATGAGTACAGACATACCGAGCACAGCAGAATGAACAAAGAAAAGATAGCAAAGATGACATGGCATGACGTCACTGACGTATGTGGTACATAAATGTAGAGATAGAAGATTCTGGAGAGATAATCACATAAACCAGCACATGATGATGATAGATCAGGAATGTTGGGATTTCAAATTCGAGTTTAACGATAGTTTTCAACATGTAGTCTTGGTCTGAAACCAATGTGTATCATCTTTGTTATCAACATGTAGACTTGGTCTGAAACTAATGTGTGTCATCTTTGTCATCAACATGTAGTCTTGGTCTGAAACTAATGTGTGTCATCTTTGTCATCAACATGTTGTTCTATGGAAAGTATGTTGTACATCATAATCATCAACATATTGTTTTGTGGAAGGTTTATTGTATATCATCTTTATCAACAGGTTGTTTTGTGAAGGGTTTGTTGTATATAATCTTTATCAACAGGTTGTTCTATGGAAAGTATGTTGTGCATCATCATCATCATCAACATATTGTTATGTGGAGGGTTTACGGTATATCATCTTCATCAACAGGTTGTTTTGTGAAAAGTTTGTTGTATATCATCTTCATCAACAGGTTGTTTTGTGAAAAGTTTGTTGTATATCATCTTCATCAACAGGTTGTTTTGTGAAAAGTTTGTTGTATATCATCTTCATCAACAGGTTGTTTTGTGAAAAGTTTGTTGTATATCATCTTCATCAACAGGTTGTTTTGTGAAAAGTTTGTTGTATATCATCTTCATCAACAGGTTGTTTTGTGAAAAGTTTGTTGTATATCATCTTCATCAACAGGTTGTTTTGCGGATAGTTTGTTATATTTCATCTTCATCAACAGGTTGTTTTGTGGAAACTATTGGCGTTTGTACCATGTTCATAAAAAGATTTTTTTTTTTTGCAGTGCTTAATTTGTACTATCTCATGTTCTGTTATGTTTTCTTTAGTCGACAAATCTTCCTCTTTGTATATTGTTTGATTTCAGGTCGTATTTGTAAAAAAAAATGTAAATAGTTCCCTCCACATCTTCCTAGGCGTCTGTGGAATATGGTGCTAGTGATCATATTTTCCCATGATTTTTTGAGTGATGTGGTCGGCATCACACCAGGCCGCTTTAGTTCCCATTCCAACAAAAATCTCTTATATATATTTTTAGAGACTGGGTGAACCCTGGAGACTTGTTGGTCCAAGAAGAAATTCCGCCAATTCTGGGGATAGAACCGGGACACCTGTGGTCAGGAAGCGAGCACACAAGTCGTGTTTATGCAGCAATTGTTCATGTTTAATGGTTGCAGTTTAGCTGCTGAGGAGGTACACGATGTTGAAAGTGATAGTTATAGTTCTGATGGTGATGCTGTACAAGATGTTGAGACTAATGGTTATAGTTCTGATGGTGATGCTGTACAAGATGTTGAGACTAATGGTTATAGTTCTGATGGTGATGCTGTACAAGATGTTGAGACTAATGGTTATAGTTCTGATGGTGATGTTGTACAAGATGTTGAGACTAATGATTGTAGTTATGATGGTGATGCTGTACAAGATGTTGAGACTAATGGTTGTAGTTTGGGAAATGTATCTGTACACAATGTTGGGACTAATGGTTGTAGTTTAGGCGGTGAATCTGTACACAATGTTGACACTAATGGTTGTAGTTTAGGAGGTGAATCTGTACACAATGTTGAGACTAATGGTTGTAGTTTGTGCGGTGATGCTGTACAAGATGTTGAGACTAATGGTTGTAGTTTGTGCGGTGATGCTGTACAAGATGTTGAGACTAATGGTTGTAGTTTGTGCGGTGATGCTGTACAAGATGTTGAGACTAATGGTTGTAGTTTGTGCGGTGATGCTGTACAAGATGTTGAGACTAATAGTTGTAGTTTGTGCGGTGATGCTGTACAAGATGTTGAGACTAATGGTTGTAGTTTGGGCGGTGATGCTGTACAAGATGTTGAGACTAATGGTTGTAGTTTAGGTGATGAATCTGTACACAATGTTGAGACTAATGGTTGTAGTTTGTGCGGTGATGATGTACACAATGTTGAGACTAATGGTTGTAGTTTAGGTGGTGAATCTGTACACAATGTAGAGACTAATGGTTGTAGTTTGGGCGGTGATGATGTACACAATGTTGAGACTAATGGTTGTAGTTTAGGTGGTGATGATGTACAAGATGTTGAGACTAATGGTTGTAGTTTGGACGGTGAATCTGTACACAATGTTGAGACTAATTGTTGTAGTTTGGGCGGTGATGATGTACACAATATTGAGACTAATGGTTGTAGTTTAGGTGGTGAATCTGTACACAATGTTGAGACTAATGGTTGTAGTTTGGACGGTGATGATGTACACACTGTTGAGACTAATAGTTGTAGTTTAGGTGGTGAATCTGTACAGAATGTTGAGACTAATGGTTGTAGTTTGGGCGGTGAATCTGTACACAATGTTGAGACTAATGGTTGTAGTTTGGGCGGTGATGATGTACACACTGTTGAGACTAATGGTTGTAGTTTAGGTGGTGAATCTGTACACAATGTTGAGACTAATGGTTGTAGTTTGGACGGTGATGATGTACACACTGTTGAGACTAATGGTTGTAGTTTAGGCGGTGAATCTGTACACAATGTTTAGACTAATGGTTGTATGGTTGTAGTTTGGGCGGTGAATCTGTACACAATGTTGAGACTGATGGTTGTAGTTTAGATTTATCACCACAGCAGGAACTGTTATTAACTTACCTTTCTTTATATTTATTTCTGCAGAAACAAATACTGCTTTGTTGTTCTGGTGTTGTTATCAACTAATGTAACAATCTTATTGTATTCTGAGCATCTTTATGGTTGCCTTTACTTGCCTACAATGGCTACTCTATTTAATTGTAATCACATGATACGAAAACTCTATGTTTGTTATAAGATACAAAAAGCGGTAGATTTCAAATCTGAGAAACAAAATTCGGTGACGGTACACTACATAGAGACTTAACTATCGAAGTCAACACAGCAAACAAATACTGGAACAACTAGTAAAAAAAGTAAAGTACCCCCGTCACGCCAAGTGGCGTATAGGGAAATATGGTGTTAGTGACCCTATATTTTACAGACCTTCAGCACATGATTTTTGGGGTAATGTGGTCAGTATTACGCCCGTGCTGCTTTACTTTCCCAGAAAAAAATCCGGTACCCATTTAAGGCTGGGTGAACCCGGAAGCCGTCGGTTGGGATCGAACCCTACCCCTTGTCCGTGGTAGTCCAGTTCACTAACCACTGAGCTATCGCGGCTCCCGGAACAACTAGTCCTTGACATATATCATCAAGTGTCATCATGACACGTCTTGTATTAAGTATTTTCAAATTATTTTTTGTGCAGGATATACGCCATACATCAGGTAATATGCTGAAGTTAGTCACCACAGAAATGACATGTTAATGGAAAATAGTCACCACAACGATTAGATGTTAGTGGAAAGTAATCATCACAGAAATTACATGTTAATGGAAAATAGTCACCACAACGATTAGATGTTAGTGGAAAGTAATCATCACAGAAATTACATGTTAATGGAAAATAGTCACCACAACGATTAGATGTTAGTGGAAAGTAATCATCACAGAAATTACATGTTAATGGAAAATAGTCACCACAACGATTAGATGTGAGTGGAAAGTAATCATCATAGAAATTACATGTTAATGGAAAATAGTCACCACAACGATTAGATGTGAGTGGAAAGTAATCATCACAGAAAATAGATGGTTTTGGTTGTGGTTGTGGTTGTGGTTGTGGTTATGGTTATGGAAGGCCCCGGTATCACTACAAACGAATTAAAATCCATAATTGTTCAACTGCCGTGCCAGTGGAACCATTCGAATTACTATCTCATATCCAAACAAAGAAAGGTAGCTGTAGTCTCCATCATAGCAATTTCAGCACACGCTAAAAGACATAAGGCGAAACCGCACAGAAAGTGAACACAGCCATCTGTTATCCTTCAAACGATATCAAGATTCGTCGTAAACAATCGGAATATCGAAACACAATCAAAACAGATGAAACACCACAGAAATTAGATGTTAATAGAAACTAATCAACACAGAAATTAGATGTTCTAAGAAAGAAGTTACCACAGAAATTAAATGCTCTCAGAAAGTAGTCACCACAGAAATTAGGTGTTCTAAGAAAGTATTAACCATAGAAATTAGATGTTCTAAGCAGATCAAGTTTACAAAGAGAGATTTTACTCTTTAAGAGCTCATGTTACCGTTGTTTTGAACCAAGTAGAAGTCAACAAGATGTCAAAATGCAGCCTTGTTTTGTAAAATTTCGACACAAAGTTCATATATAGTTTAGTTTCGCGTTAATATAATTGGCTGCGTGGAAACTGAGCCAAGAGATTATGCAAATGAGACAGGAATCCTCATGCACACAAGGAATTAGCAGTTAGCAAGGGAAAAACAGAAGCTAGAGGCAAGATTAGAAGTTAGTTGAGAAGTTAGAGAGAAGTAGACACGGTAACAGAAATGTAAACTAGACGAGCTTAGTTAGCTTCGGGCGAATCGGCTGAAGGCAGTTTTGTTACTAGTGTGGACTTCCACAAGTTAAGTCAGAAAAGTCAGTTAAAGTAGAGAATTAAGTACAGAAACAAGTAAAAGTTGAAATGATTAGAGCAACCTCTAGAAACACCGAGAGAGATAAATCTAGAGTTAGAATGACAGAGAAGTCACTATAGAAAGAATAATATAGTTTCTTCGTGAAGTGTTTCAAGTGAGATTCAGACGTTGTGTGCGCCAGAGAACAATAGTAAGTAGTTACAATTTATGCATTAATGGATAGCTCCTCATAGACGACCGAAAATTTTCCTCTTTGGGGAATTTGCACCGTGTTTCGTTCATTGTACGCTAACCACATGGTCTGTTGTTTGATGTGTGACGGGGATAATTCGACGACTACCTGTGTGTTTATATGTTCGGTTGGTGTCAAGAACGATGTCCTAACATCATCAAGCGCTATGCATTTTTTTGTTCTCAATATGACGATCATCATTTTCGGGATGACGTGAGCTTCCATGGTATATGGTGGATAGGCGGCAGGAACCATTGAAGGCTATGTCTGAAAAGTGTTCCTTGTTGCAGTTTCCTCATATTCCAAGTTCGGCTTGTTGCAGGAGCTACTGAGTTAAGTGCTCTGTGCACACCGTGAGCTGTGTGTCTCACCCGTTTTGATCATGTTTCGATATCTCAATTGTTTACGATGAATGATGATATCGTATGACAGGGAACAGTTGGCTGTGTTCACTTTCTGCGCGGTTTCGCCTTATGTCTTTTGGTGTGTGCTGAGACTGCTACGATGGGGACTACAGTTACCTTCCTTTGTTTGGGAGATGAGTTAGTAATTCGAATGATTCCACTGGCACGGGCGGTTGAGCAATTATGGATTTTAATTCGTTTGCAGTGATACCGAGGCCTTCCATAACCAAGAACCAAGTAGTTACAAGTAGATTAAGACGTAGAGATAGAATCAAAGAAATGCCAAGACAAATTGTGAATGAAAGTCAGAATTATAGAAGTAACAGACAGTAAGTTGTAAGGGATGGTTCAATATCCACCGGCGTTAGCCTCTGAGTTTATCTAAAATCAAGAACATGAAACTCATAGATTTAAGTACTACACTAACTCGTCATGGGCCAAGATAATGATTTATCAAATTGGATGAACATGATTTCCATCGTCTATGATTTTTAACTACGTCAAGACATTTGTTAACACGCTATGCTGTGGTGTATATGAAACATACCTTATCAACATAATTATAGTGGCCCAATCAAGATATCAATAAGAAGACAATATGTTCCACTCTGGCACAGAGCTACAAACACCTAGAGTTACAGAGACAAACTTATAGAATGGTTTGAGCACATGGTGAGGAATCTTTGTGTATCCATAACATACCAGCCACGAAGAATGGATGACTAGAAGACAGTACAACGTCAAGATGGTGAATGCTGTCAAGAGAGCTAGAACTAGAATATAGGTTCTCTCTTGTCCCCATCTGATGATGTACAAGCAAGTGAGCTAGAAGGACAAGTTGAACACGAGTGTTCACATATTTCGTGTCAACAATCATTACTAACAAAACGTTACAGAAAATGTCAGATGAGCCAGCAGTAAGATCGTTTATTGTTGAGTTCATAACTAACAACTGCCAGACATCAAGAGGTCATCATTTTACAGACAGGTACGTCTACTTGTAAAGCAACTCGTCACATTTCTACAGTTTAACTTTTCAATGTGTAGACTTCGATATCTAGTATAAAGAGTAAGACAGGGCAGCATTCTACCAGTCTATTTAACTTATACACTGAGCAGATATCCGAAGACATCATGGGTATGCCAAGACTAAACACCAATAGATATATAATCAATAATCTAAGTTATGTTGATGATACCCTATAAATGGCATAAAATACAGAAGACCGACAGCAGCTAGTGTAACAAGAAAGATGAATGAAAGTATGGGGCAGGTAACTTAGCCGGTTCCCACTTCTTAATAGACTATAGCAGTGACATATGATAGCGATCATCAGTATTAGTGACAAAATAACAAGTTGTGGGAATGGAAAGTTCATAGAGGGTAGTAGACAACCCACGGAGGGTGGAGGTAAAGGAAAGGCAGAATATTACTGGACATAAGTTTAGGGAATAGAAATTTTCCAAGTTGTTGTGGAAGTTAGGATAGCCGCGTGGCTTGACCGACCGGTAAATAGGTTGACAAACAACTACCAGGACAGGTCAAAGTCAAGAAGTTTAGTCAGGAATTGAGAATCAGAAATGTACAAAAAGTTAGGAACAGGACAGAAAGTTAGTTAGGAACGCCATTCAATAAGTTAATAGTTGAGTTAGTTAGGCACGCAGCTTAGAACAATTCAAGTCAGAAAGTAGTTAGGAATCTTAAAGTTAGTTGGGAAGTTATGAAGGAATAGACTAGAGAGTAGTAAAGACATCAGTGACTTAAGATATTAGTTGAACAATAGACAGAACCAGAACAAGGGAATTAGAACATATGAACATTCAGTTGCTGTGAACGTTTTTTGAGAGTGTTTCCAAGTTGTGCTTTATATTACCTAGAAGAAGTCGTAGGTAAGTTGTGTGAGAGATATTCATGTATAATATGTACTTGTGGACAGTTCAATAAACATCGGCGATAAACCTCCTGAACGTCCAGAATTAAAGAACATTAATTCTAAGAGAAGTGCATCTACCATAATGTATCGCGTACCAAGAAGATAAAAGACCAATAAACATGATTATGATTTATAATATAAAGGAATAGTCTGTGGTGATTAATGTTGTCAACTATAAATGCGATGTGCTGTGAACAATGAACATTAACATCAAAATAAATGAAGATAAATAAAATAAATAGTTCAACTCGTTTACACTAGTGAACAAAATAAACAAGACAACCAAAGAATGTGGATTTTAAATAAATAATTAAATGACTAAAGTTATGATTATTAGCAGAGAAAATGTACAAAATAAACGAGGAAATATTGAAGTAGAGGAAATAAAATAGAAAGAGTTCAAGAACATAGCTATCTTGGAGGTTTTATAACAAATGATGGAAGATATAAGGAATAAGAAAATGATTAGGGATAGCATAAACCAATTTTAACAACATGAAATATATACTCACAGCAAACAAATAACATGAGAACTAAAACTACAAATAGCAAAATGATGTGTTTACTCAGCGTTCCTGTATGGTGCAGAAACATGGACATTAAATATGAAAACAGAGTAAACATTGACGCCTTTGAAATGTGGAATTATAGGGAAATGGGGAGAGTTGGGTGGAAAAGAAAAACAGACAAATAAAGAAGTTCTGAATCTGCTGAAAGTGAAAAAAACAACTACTTAACACAATTCGAAAAAGTCAACTGAAATGTGTTGGACATGTGTAGAGACATAATACAACTTCCAAAGTCATCTTAGAAGTGAACGTACAAGGCAGACGAGGCAGAGGCAGACCAAGACTAAAGTCAAAAGAAAAACATCGACAGGTTGTTAGGTGAACTTATGACAAAGTGCACCATCAAAACCACAGACAGAGTAAAATGGCACTCCACGGTACCCAACCTTTGATGTAGAGACGACACCAAATAAATGACTGACGCTCCACGGTAGCCAACATTCGATGTAGAGACGACACCAAATGAATGACTGACGCTCCATGGTAGCCAACATTCGATGTAGAGACGACACCAAATGAATGACTGACGCTCCATGGTAGCCAACATTCGATGTAGAGACGACACCAAATGAATGACTGACGCTCCATGGTAGCCAACCTTCGCTGTAGAGACGACACCAAATGAATGACTGACGCTCCATGGTAGCCAA